>VZRH01006292.1:2095849-2127449 GCA_013397555.1 Urocynchramus pylzowi
CTTTCCCTGTGATTTTGTGACTGCTGCTTTCAAAAACAAAGACTTTAGAGAGACTGTGTTTCTAAGGTGCCTCTCTGACTAAGATAAGCTTTTCTCTGTGTTCACCCAACACAAAGGAGACTTGGACAAGTCTACAGTGGGTGAAAAGGACCTTCTGGTTCTCTGCTCCTTGCTTGGCACCTGAGAGCTCATTTACAGCATACATTGTGCTTCATTATTAGTGAATACTCTGAAGCTCAGGCACTGTTGTCCAGCACAGTTCCTCGTTCTGCAAATACATTTATATTATATCCCCCATCAGGCTGAGTTAAAACGATCCTAGTTTAAGGGAAGGGCAAACAGAAGCCAGTTGAAAAAATAATGCAAATTTAGTTTCTGTTATTTGGATGACAGATTTTTTCATAGGGCAAGAAGGGTCAAAAGGAGAGAGAAACTGTGTTTATAACTTATATTTGATCTGTAGGTCACATTGGTGAATGCTTGCCTTAAATTACCCACCTGCTGAAGTTGAATGAATTAGCATCCATCATTTAGTTGTGAGTTTGTTTTTCATGCATGCTTGGCACAGAGTGGGGACAGTCATGTATTTAGAGGCCAAGGGAGTAAAAAGAAAGCTGGATACTAATTTTATTGAAAACAGCCAGAGCTTTACTTGAACAGACGTCAATATTTGGCTGCAGTCAAGTAAAGCATGATTATAGCCATTAAAATATGAAAGCACTCATGTAAAATCCCTCCATAGGAGCATGATCCAAAGCCTGCTGGAGTAGAAAGCATCTCTGACGTTAATGGGCTTTGGATGATGTTCTAGAGACAGCAAAACAACTGAATTTCAGATTCAGTAATACAAACCTGATAACAATCAGCTACCCAAATACATCTCAGAACTGCTTCATTTACTCAAAGGCTTGTACAAGAGATTAAGCAGTTAATACAATTAAAATGAAAAAAAAACCAAACCCAAAACCACAGCTAGCCTGTCCTGCAGCCCTCCTCTACATGAATAACCTTAATTGATTGAAGTGAGACTTCTCATCCAACTAAAAACTGCAGGATCAGGATCAAAGTATGCAAATCCCCCCTCATTACTCTGTTGAACATCACCATAGCAAATAGAATGTGGGTAGCACATTACCTCATTGCAGGCATGCTTATGGAATGGCGAATAGAATAGCTGTGGGATAAAAGCAAAACATAAGAAAAAATAAAAGCTGTAAATCTGATTTCTAATATGATGATAATGTATTTTTTAAACTTAGCTTTAAATGTACATATACATATAGTCAAGAGAGTTGGTATTCTTCCTCTTCTGATGGCAAGGGCTTGTCAAACTCTCAGCAGTAAATCTTATTGCCACATTCTCATGTCAACTGACCAGCAATGGGTCTCAAAAGAATGATGCAAAACAGCTCCTGGCAAAATCCATTTAAATGGTGCAGCCCCCAGCTATCTACAGAGACACACGAGAGGGGCACAGAGAGCCACCTCCATGTCCCACAGTGACAGAGGACGAGCTCTGTGTTGGGCAGGAGGGATACACCCCAGGTTTGTGCACATCAGTGGAGCTGGTTCAGCTGACTCCCAATCTCAAAAGGCTCCTGCACAACTGTTTACCTAAACAAGAGGTTTCTTCAAGCAGAGAGGCAGCACTCTCATATATCCGCACCTCTCCAGGACATTTTACTTCCTCCTTCACTCCTTAACTTTACCAAAGGTACGGAGCTGTTTTCCACAGCTCTCATCCAGCTCTCTTTGTGACACTTCCCTCCTCAGACTTCCCAGCAGCAGGAGATTGGAAGGTTGTAAGCAGGGGATGGTGCCTCTGCATTACTCAAAGATCTCCAAATCATGCTGCACACCTTTAGACCTGCCGATGCCACCCACACTGACTGCTTGACTTACATGAGCCAAATTCTCCCACCTGAGACACCAACTCTGTTTTCACAGCATCACCTGTTCCCTGCTGCTGGGAAGCATCATGCCTGGTCCAAGTAAGAGTCTTTACTTGAAGCTTAAGAACTTTCCATAAGCACATTTAGATCTGAGCACTTTAAGTAAAGTGTGTGATGCAAGAGTGTGTCTTTTTCCAAAAATCCTTGCATTGCTGCTTTCAGTGTTGACTGACAGCTGCAGCCTGCTCTGACTGAGAACAGGGAAAGCTTTACTGTAAGCATCACCAACACTTGGCTGCAAGCAAAGCATGATTATAGCATTAAAAAATGAAAGCTCTCATACAAGCAGCACACATGTTTGTTATAAACTACACAAAATCAGAGCAGCACTGAGTCTATATACAGATTTGTTTTTCCAGATTAAAGATTCAGAAATGGGGGTGGGGAAGGGAAGGAAGAGCTATTTGGCAAGCAGGTGGAATAGTGAGATCTAATACAAACTCTTTGCTGTTGTATATATTTTAAGGCTTCTGCTAAGATCAGAAAGACAAGAACTGACAGCAGATAATGCTTATGTTTCATGTTCAATTTTTCACATAATTTTTAAGATTTATGAAAGATCAGCCCAAACATTTCACAAGTGCAGCAAATCTTTAACAGTCCTCATTAAATTAAGCAAGTATCCTTGCCATTTTAGTTTTGCAACCCACAACAAATAGGCAAAAATAGAGTTTGCAAGTATTTCAGCATAGACTGCTCCTCTTTTAATAGCAAAACATTCCAAATATAAAGTTTTAAATCAGAAGATTAAATTCACACAGCTAAGAGATGGTACATGACAAACAATCACAATATTAAATGCTTATTTTTTTGAGTTCATATTTTAATTTCTCTAAAGAGGTAAGAATGCAAGTATAGAAACAATGCAAAGTCTTCTTTTAGTACAAGCATAAATTATTAAGCTTTTTTAAAAGACATGCATGACTGTGATAGTGATCATTGCAGAAAACAGGGATCCTTCAAGACAGAGGTAAGTAAATATTACATCTTAGTTTCATGTCAGAGTGAGTTTAGAAGGTCAGTCTATGCTGACTTTGAAGTTTACTCAGTGAATTAGAGTCCTTGTTTGGATAACTTAGCTGAATGGAAAAAATGCTCTTGAGCTTTTCAGTGCACTAAAGATACTACAAGGCCAGGGGGCTGGCAAGGCCTTCAGGGCTGTTCAGCCTCTCTTCAGGGTAAACTTATGTAAAGCCAGACTGCTTATAGAATCTTGGAGAACACATAGAATTGTTTCCTAACAATTTTTTTTCATCATATATTCAAGTGCTTTACAGAATCAATAAACTCAAACTCTAATTATAAAGAACTCTTTCATCATCTTCAGAACTTGGAAATTTCCCCAGGACTCAAGACTTTTAAAGAATCATGACTAAGATACTTTTGCTCTATTGAAGACAAGGTAGTTAAATACTTCATATAATCTTTACAAAACTTAACTGAATAGAATTTTTACTGTTTGTTGCTCATGTTCAAACCTCTGACAGAAAGAATATGGTTGAGAGAATGGGATTATATATAAGTAGGTTTTCCCAAGACCAATGTCTTTTGAATGTGTCCATTATTTGAATTTAAGACTAATCTACTCAAGGCAAACACTTAGTCCAATCCTTTTCTTGTAACACTCACCATGCTGTAAAAATGAGGCATAACAGTTTAAGTAGCATATAATGATGCTGAAAGGAAAGAGGTTACTGCATTACAGCCCATAAAACAAATCCTGCCAAATACAGAGGCAGCATTCAAGGAGAGTAATGTGTCTTACCCAATTGAATGCGATCTGGGGTGGATGCACAAGGAAAGAAAAGCAAGAGTTAAAAGTATTAGGAAAAGGTAACAAAAATAGACATACACATCTGTAGCATGTCAAACTGCCCAAGGAGAAAAATAAAATAATTTGCATTCAAATCTTGATGCTGGAATTCACAGTTGAATGTGGATCAGTTCAGATCCCTCCAAAACAGAAATTTTCACACAGTCGTTCACTATTCAGTCACCTATTCTGTATGCATTGAAAAACAGAAGTTTTATCTTTAAAAACTAAATTTTGTGTTCTCTTCATTAGAACAGATTTAAACAATGCTAACTGGTTTCTCTTCTCATAGCCTCCCTTAATATCATTAAAGAGAAAGTATAGGTGAACTGGAATTGTACAGGTACATACAAGCAAATGATTTTTTTCCCCCTCTGAATTTCTTAATCATCTCTCAGTTTAAAAGGGCTATGGAAAAAATAAGGAGTTTTTAATTACAACATTTTCTAAAATACTTGTTCCATGTTGAAAACAATACTTGAAACACTTTGACACTGTGTTCCACCTCACAGGAAACTTAATTAAGGCGGAACTGGGAGAGACATGCTGATATACAATATTCAAAGGATGTCATTAATGTTCCAAAGCTGAGAAATGATGAGGCAGACAAGCCTCTCCTTCATCTGTGTTACTGATATAGTCTTTAATTACAGACCACTTCAAGGGAACACCTGCCTCATGCAGTGAGCCAGAGAGGTGGTGCACGCTTAATGAACATCTCTTCAAGTACTTATTTTTCACATCCTTTCTCAATGTGCGGTGTGATGCATTATTTACTGTGCAATGTTCATACTTTGCTCCAAAGAAAAGCATTGATTTCTTCAGGTTTATTTACAAGGTTATACACATCATCATGTATACTGGTGCTCTCAAACATTCAAGTGTTTGTCTTCACAACACATTTCTGCTTAGATCCGTTCAAGTAATACTGTTGCCCTCCTTTTACTACCTGCTGGCTCCCAGTATCAGCCACCCCCTTCTCCATGCCAATACAGATACTTGCACAGACATATGATAAGGAAATCTCTCCTACTGCAGACCTCTAAAAACCAGCACAAATTAAGGGGCAAATGTCCATGGAAGTGAGAGAAAACAACTTCCTCATCCATCAGCAAAAGAAATGCTTATGAAATTATGTTCTGAAGCAAGGTAGTATTGCTGTTTCCTTTATAGGGGTATCAAAAGACAGAAGGGTTTATGAGTGGTAGTTTCAGGCATGACAGCTACTGTATTTGAAGGAATTCTGGTCTGACGGCAGTTTTAAGTGCCCAGAACATCCCTACATCACAGAAATCCTAAAAGGCTGTGTAAAAACTCTGTCACCACAAACAACAACAAAAAACCCAAAAGGCACAACAATAAAGACACAGCAAAAATCAACTCCTGAAGTGGTAAAGCAGATTAAACATACCTGAGCCATCACCAAAAGATTTTGGCCCCACCTGCTCCTAAAAACTTTAAATGACAGAGATTTCACAGCCTTCAGAAATACCCCTGTTCAGCTGCACTCATGAACCACAAGGCTGGACTTGCTAGCTCTTCTCTGCAGAGCTGCCTGGTCAGCACTCCCCATCTCTGATTTTGAATTTTTTCCCCATTTGGTAGTAAAGCACATTACACTTTCCTACTCTGAACTTTATTTTATCATTTAAAATGATGTGGATTTCTAATCCTGGTGCCTAAAGTGCTTGCATATCCTGCAACTGCAGTCACATGGGAATTCTAAGCAATGCCATCCTGGCACTTTCATCTAACCCAGCAATGAAAATGCTGATGAGTAATAGACTCAGGACAGATGCCTGCAAAATCCTACATTATGGTCAGCTACTCAGACCTATTCTTTGGATACAATTTTCAATTCCCTGTGCTATTTTCCTGCTAAGGCAATAACACCTAAGCTGCATTTCTCTAGTTCTGCAAGAAACAGTACAGACAGCCTTATCAAATTCAAGCTCTATCACATCTCCTACCTTCCATCTATCCTCTATGACAGGTGCTGTCAGTTCAAGGTAATTGTTCTTGACAAACCCTTTTATGTTTTTGCTATCATGCTATCTTCTAGATGCTTAGAAAATAACAGGTTAATGCATTCCTCCAGTATCTGCTTTGTAGTTCCCAGAACCTCCCTTGCACCTCTGGGGAGGAATTAACTTTGCCTCCCTCCACCCCTCTGGTGCCTCCTATACCTTCTGTGCTGATCTCTGAGGGGCACATTCAACTGCCACAGTCATGGCCCCAGGCTGTCCCTTTTGTGTCTTTCCACCTGTGTCTTCCAACTCCTGGCAGGAATGAGGCATTATATTACCTTCATTCATCTTGAGAGCTGGCTCATCCCAGGCACTGAATTTGAAAGGGGTCTGTGTGATCATGTAATTAAAGAAAATGTACCAGACAGCTGAATGAAGGAGCTATACAAAATGTAACTGCTGACATCCTAATTTGCATGCATGCCTTTGTTAGCTTAATCTTTAAATACCTTTACTTGAGTAGCAGCAATGTATGTGGTAGTGTGCATATAGTAGTGTACTGTACATAGTTTATTTTTTCTTTCTTTCCTCTTTTTTTTTTTTTTTTAAGCAACCCAAAACCTAGAAAATCACTCACTTGGTATCACAACTTGTTTCTAAAAAGGTCAGCAGCAGGGATGAAACACAGATCCATACAGACAACTGTAGAGTAGTCAAGCAGTATAGCATGAAAATATTAAAACTTTAGCAGAAAGCAAAAGAGGAAAGGATAAAGACCCTCAACTCTATCACATCTGTGCTCTTAGCAAGAGCCACGAAAATGTCAGTGCAATCTCTGATACCGGGAGATCTGAGCCTCTGATCAATGCCCTGTGAGTGACCTGGGACTACCCCCTTCCTCTTAACTTCACACACCAGATAAATATTGAAAGAGACAATATGAGTTGGAGATGGAGGAGCAAAAAAAGCCATCTTGATTGTATATAATTAATCACAAAGCCTATTAATGAAGAATCTATTATCTTAGCTATATTGCTACTGTCTGGCTTATATCCTAAAACAGAAGTATCTGTACACTGGTTTTACATGCATTTGTAGTATTTCCAGAAACACAATATTAAATAGGATGAATTATGACTGTAAAGAGCCCTTACAAGCTTATTAATACAAAATTCAGAAAATGTAAAACCCTAGTGATTATTCATGCACAAAATGAATTAGAGAGTTGTGACACTGGGAAGATGGGGTGGGGATGAAAGAGAAGCACAGCAGCTGCAGGAAAAGCAGGTCCCCAAAGGGTGGCATCTGTTCTTTCAGACACACAGAATTTTGTCATTTTTCTTACAAATTTTATCTTCTTGATTGCTAACATAGAACTACACTATACATTTGGGGGAGTCTATCTGGCCTGTTTTTATATGATATTTTAGTAATATTATTAGAGATAAAACAAAATGAAAATAAAGACCCAAAAACTTCAGAACAGAAACATGTTTTTCATGTAGTGCTCTGTACAGCTGACATAGCAGGTAACATAGAAAACAGAATTTTGTTTCATAAAGAAAGCAGGTTTCAGTATTTAGTCAGTCTGTCTACAAACCCTTTCAAAATCACCATCACCAGGGGGTAAGGCTGCTGAACATACTGGGAATTATGATGACATCTGGATTTTAGAAATCAGTTTCAAGTGTCTGCTCTGAGTGAAAGCAGAACAGGGATTTGCATCTGGATGTCATTGGTGACTATCAGCCTTAATGCTTAACCAAGAGAATTAAGCTAGAGTCTGATGTTTGTTTAAAACGGCAGTATGGGAGGGGGTGGTGATAATCCATACACTAGATCACTGAAATAAAATTATTTGGATTAGCAAAAAAAGCAAGCCAACAATGACACAGAAAATTCCTGCCTCTTTACAGTTCACCCCCCCCCCAAACACAAGTGAGATTGGAAAGGGAGGGGGAAGATTTTTAATAATCAGGTTATTTAAGTGATAAGGTTTGTAATGTGACCCCACAGAGAACTACACCTGACCAAGCTGAGCCAAAAATTTAAGCCAGCTTTGTTGCTAGGGGAAGCATACTGACCATCACTCCAGATTTAGGATGTGCAGCAGATGCAGAAGGCCCAATTCATGCCATTCTATCTATAAGTATGGGAACCTGGCTAGACCACCTGCTGCTTCATCATCAAGCATCAAGAAAACTCTCCTAACTGAGAACTTAACTGAAAACAGCAAGTATCCACAAAAAAGGCAGTGCTGGTAGTTAATATTTTCCTGAAAAATTCCCAGCCAGGTTCAAGGTAATAATTTCAATCAAAGAAAGCTAATAGAAATCCTCTTTTTGATTTATCAGAATGCTTTTGGACTCAGCCTCTGCTTTGAGCCCCTGGCTAAAGGGCTAATGGGATAAACACCTCCCATCTGCTATGTCAGAAGCATGACTGTCATGGGCATGAGGGCTGACACTGATAGATAAGACAAAGGCATTTGGTAACAGTGATTAATTAAGGGAAATATTAAAGGCTGAACATGCTGTATTTCAGTGAAGACATTTCTGCCTTTGCAGTTAATCTCACACCATGTGCAAAGCACAAGTAATAGGACCTGAGAAATCCTGAACTGCAAGTCATCCTTCCCTCTATAATCCAGAGCCAGTGCTCAAGGTATTCACACAGAAACTCTTTGGTCACTGCTGTAGGATCTAAAGCATGGGAACAGCAACAGGACCTGTTTGCTGAGCTGTGGGCTTGTCTTTTTTGCAAGAGCAAGTGTTAAGAAAACATAAAATGAAATAGGGAATATGTTGGTGCCACATGCATCACACACATCTTATACATTTCTCAAAAATACAGAATACAACTATAAAGGAAGGGAAGGCAGAAAGAATTAACAAAGGTAACAAAAAGGCTTGTGAAAGTGACTCATCCAACCGGAGCCTGAAAAGAGGGAACTGAAGTGAAATACAATAAACCCACAAGAAATAATGAGTGAAATGAAGGTGAGAAGAGGAACTCACTCACTGTTTCTCATAATGGAAGAGCCAGAAGGCACCAAAGGAAAGACCAGGGAGACTCCAAATAGGGAATGAATGAACAAACAAATAAACCACAGACATTACCACATAATTTTCTATTCCTCTGGGGAGATGTGAGGTGTTATGAATTTCAAAGCTCATATAAATTAAAATAAATTCTAAATAATTATATATTTATGAAGAAAAACCTTCAAGAAACTTTTAAATGAAGGCTCGGATTTATGTTTTAGAAAATTTTCAGCTCTTAGATTTCTGAACACTAAAAAAAATAAACTAAGAAAATACAATTGCATGCCTGCTTATTCTTCTATCCTTTGATAGGCATATACTAGTCATGAATGTTTAACTGTATCAAGTAAAAAATTCTTAGTTATATTCATACATAATTAAGTTATGTATGAAGGTTGCTAGTCACTCACTAAATTTCCATTTTGAACTGCAGTGTGGAAAAAGACACAGTAAAGCAGATGATACAGTAATGATGAATTTCCTTTTTTAGTTTCACCTAGAAAAACATTAGTACTTCTTTAGAGAATTTATTAAGCTGTATGTAAAAGGTAGGTATTAAGGGGGGGACCCTAAAGATTTAAGATCCAGAATAAAAATAAAAAGGGGAGAAAAAGGTTTTATTGCCATGAACTAAGCTTCAGTCATTTGCAGCACACACAGATCTTAAGATACGGTTACCTCATACATTACAAAATAAAAAAGTGAGCACATACTAATGGGATAATATGCACTATTAATAAATAAGACCCTAATTATGTGATTGTGGAGTTATCCATGTCCACTTATGACAAAAAAATCAACTCCTTCAAACACTCAAAAAGTTCTGTAATTCTTCTACCTTATGAAAACTGGAATGCTGGTTTACAGTATACAATTTCTGCTCTCATACTGAGGAACTTTAAAGCCAACACTTTAAAAGATACATCAACATATAAAAACTGACAGTGAAGTTGCATTTAAGTGACACTTCTACTGACTTCAACTCCTTTTACTTCAATCATATCTATTTTTATACAACTGCAGAACAAAACTTTGCAGTATATTTTGAATAAAAAGCAATTTAAAATAGCCTAAAATATTTTTGTCTTATCACAAGCACCTCCTAGGTAGGCTTCTTCAGATGATATTTTTCTCCAGCATCCACACAGCAATAAAACTGGGTTAATAAAGATCTAACAGCAATTTTTTGTTCCATTTTACTTAAATGTTTTCTTGAGTTTGCAAAGCTATTACAAAAGGATTTCTGACTGCACTTTTTTTAAAAAAAAAACCAGGACTCATATTAAAAAATCTATCTTTGGTCATCATTATGCCTTCTTTCCAGTTAAAAACATGAATGTTATTAAATACTCTAACTACAAACTACCTGAACCTTTAAAACACTAATGTAGAAGGAAATGAAGAGCTGACAAATGATTTATACAGGTAGTCCTCTAAATAAGACCAGAGAAGCAGCAGATGCCGATACCTCATATCTCCAAACTTCTTGCTGATAGCCGTTCCTACGTTGCTGATAGCTGCTGTTGCTTTTTGCCCCGCATGGCTCAGGGTCTCATGTGTTTTCTTGTAACTGGAAACAAAAAATAGAACAGAAATAGTGATAAGTATTAAAAAAGAGAGACTAGAATCCCTGCAACTAATTTCCTTCAAAGTTCCATCCACTGAAATGTTAATAAACATAGTAACTGTGGCTCAAAACAAACATGGGTGATATGATGTGCCCATGATGTGCCCATTTCTGCACAGCTTCCTAAGTGCAGGGTTCTCCAGAGCAATCCTTAACTTAGCAATCCTCTCTTTCCCCCTTGCAGGTAACATCCCCCAGATAGGCCAGCACATGCTGGTTAAAAGCAGAATGCAGTGATTTGTTGAATACCTGCTCGATACAACTTCTGTTTACAGAAAATCATATTTACATCAAGTAAGTATTCTTTCAGCAGACACTGACCTTCTGGCAAAATCTGCTGTCTGAAGCACAGAAAAGAATCAGGACAAATACAACTCTGCTCTTTCAAGCATATAGATATTAGGTACGTTTAACAGATATGCTTCAAAATTATTCTGTGATATTTAAAACAGAAAAAAATCATAAAATCTGTTTCCACATTCCACAATTTTTTTTTTTCCACTTTTTAAAATGTCTTAAAGGAAGAAGGTTTGGGGAAGGACAGAGAAAGAAAGATGAAGAAACCTAGAGAGTGAATGCATATTCTTAGTGGGACTGAATTCTTTTGAAAGATGTCACTAATTTCACTTATAGCATGCAGATTCAAACACAGAATCATCTTAATTTACTGATTCAGAATACACGCTCTGACCCATACAGACCCTTCAGTGCAGGTAACTTGCACTCTCATAGTAATCAGTAAGCTTTTCTGCACAGATGATTTTCTGCTGACTAAACTAATCCTGAGCATGTCAGAGGCTTCCTTCTGAGTAAATTATCTGATACTCCCAGTGACGCAGGCAAGCTCAGAATTAGAAGTACTGACCTAGTAACAAAAGGAGAGCACACTATAATCAGTCTTCTATCCTGTGGTGTGTGTTGGCAGAAAAGAAGAAATGATCACAAAAAATTCAGAAATAAAACTCCACTGGTTCTCATTCTCCTTTGAACAAATCTGTAGGATTGTGAGCATGTACCAAAATACACTGACAACTGATAAAAAAAATTCTTACTGCCTAAGTCCTAACAACAGGGTATTTTCTCCTTATTATTATGTATATGAAAGTAATAACTATGTGGAGGAAGGAGGGGAAATAAGATTAACATTTGCAGTATGGCACATCACATTTTATGTCACATAGTTTTAGCCCCAGCAGGACCTATTGCTCAAAGTCCTCTGTTCAGGACTGTGTTTTACAAATCACCAGTTTGATGGCAGAGGCCACATAATGCTCTGTCCTTTCAGATAATATATTTTGATTTTATGTTTCTAAGCCACAACATCCTACTGACCTAACAAATTCTTAAACTGCCATGTGAAAGGGCTCCTTCTATGAAGGTGCTTGTCTCTGTTTTCACTGACTAACAAGGCAATCCACAGGGAGCAACTGATGACTAGGGTACGGAATCTCTAGGAGTCTCCAGTTAGATAAGCTGAACCAAACACATTCACAATGTTGAATGACAAGGGCTAAAACATTGCAACACTGACATAAGGAACACAAATTAGAATTAGAAAGGAAGAAGCAATGGTTATGCTTGGTTTATTATAGTACAATACAAAGAAGATGGAAGAGATTGTCTTTTACTGAATCTCCTCTCTTCTTAGCCAGTTGTCCTTGGACACAGCAAGAATGCAATACTCTTATTTCACTGAGGCCTCATCCTTTAGTTTAACTAGTTTAATAGCTATGTCATTCTTTTGCTGACAGTAGATATACTGTCATAAACTAGAATGGGATGAGACCCTAAAATAAGGGTGCTACTGTCAAACTACAAGCACATAGCTTTTTGGTAAGAGTTGCCTATGAAAAAAGAAAAAAAATCAAATATTCTGTTGCCTGTGGCATACAAGTCTTAAAGAGTTTGCTAACAGAAAAGCTTTCTAAACTATTCAGCACAAGTGGAATTTTGCTGATGACAAAATGAAGGCCAAGATTTGACTTCCAAGTCTAAGAGGTCCTTTGTAGTGCAAGCTATTTTTGTACAGGTTGAATGTACATAGTAAAAATACTTTTCAGGTATCCCTCTAAACTGATTTTTTGAAATGACACCTTGGAGTTAATTTTATTTACAGGCACATTTAACTTTATCATAAAATATCTCTATGTCTTACCTTTCCACTGCAAGTTCTTCACACAGTGTAAAACTATTTAGAGAACAGTCCAAAATGCGCCGTACAGCAGAGACCCAAATTTCACTGAGAAACATTAGCGTGCCCTACATATTTCTGAACATTACATTGGTCAGAACACATCTTCAGGGAAGTGACTGAAACGACACTGATTTTTATATTCCAGCAATATTGTGTTTTCTCTGTAAATCACATAAACCAAACATCCTCCAGTATTTCTACTAGTGAGGAAGACATGGAGACTGCACTTGTGTTCCTAATACTTTTGACATTACATAACAGCATAAATCCAGCTAAAACTGTTACACAACTAGTCTTTTTTCAGCACCAACTTCAGCAAAAATGACCTATGACATGTCCCCTCCTCCCTTCAGCAATGCTGAAGAAGAGCTTTAAGGAACAAAATAACAAAGGTGAAAATGGAGCACAACATGCAATACCTGTCAGCAGAGACAAGAAAAAATAATTTGCATCTCAGCAGAACTCTCTAATAGCTTAAAAATCAAACCCCCTGCCCAATACCACCTCTCCACCATTACATGTAACACTATGCCTTCTTCATAAATAATCTTTCCACAGAGCACATTGCCTCCCTGTAGTTAATTATGTGCTGTGTTGATATTTGGATGCATGATGCACTGTATTTTGGCTCAGATATATTAATCCTCATAGTTATTTCACATTTACAGCATCCATTTGATATCTTGCCAAGCACTCTGGTAACAATGATCTCTTCAACATATTCTCTCTGTCATCTGGGAATCTGCTCAGTTGTATTGCACATTAGTCATCTGACCAAGCAGTTTTCATCATCTCATGTAACTCACAGCAGTTTGTACTTTTGTTTTAATGCACTGAACAGCTTACATAATTTTCAGAAACCTTTACCAGCAGAAATAAAGCTGGACATTCCAGGGAAGAAGTACAAACACTTATTAACCGGACAAAGTGCTCTATGTATTGTTTAAGTCCTCCTTGCACCACCAAGTGCTCTGCATGCTAAGTCATCTACAACACCTGGGCACTCTCATCCTTTCAGCAGCCACTGCTGGCAGTCCTTAGGTGAGTGCTGACGACCAGCTCATCGAGACAGCTGACAGCATCTTAGGAATCAGTCAGCCAGCAGCTCAGGCCAGCCAGTGACCCCAAAACTTACAGGCAGAAATACTCCAGCAAAAACAAACTCTGATAATTTAGGATACCTGGTTTCAAGAAAAAACCACCTTCCATCCAAGCCATTGAGTGCATTTTGACACAAATATATCATTACACTCATACAAAGGCACCATCAGCAGTACACCAAGTAGCATCAGCAAAAGTAGAAACAGCCTACTTGATTTATTCAGTTAGAGTAGGCATTCCTGCTCTGATTTTGTGGCATCAGAAAATACTTGTAGCACAGAAGAATCGCTGGTAATCGTTAAAAAGGGTCATATTCTGTGCTCTCACTCAGCACTTAACAATAAATATTTATAACGTATTTCATAGACAAGAGGGATTAAACAAGTAAGTTATATCAACTGCTGTCTCAATTGTAAACTTGTAAATAACACTCACCTGTGAACATTTGAACATTACCTTTACAAATGACATTAACCTAAGAATTTCATCCATCAACTTCTGATTATAATTTTGTTTTCAAAATAGGGTATTTCTTTAAAAGAAGCAATTATTTATAAAAATGATTATCAGAGGTTATCACAAAACATGCTGATATTGCAGTTATATTCCAATAACATGCCCAACATAATTAAAAGGAGCTTTAAAGATAACTCAGGTCTCCAGTGCTGTAACTATTTGGACAAAGTAGATTTGCAGCATATTTTGACTGCACTTTCACTTGACAGTGTCATATACTACATTTAGGTTATGCTATCTTGTGACAACCAGATCTCACTATATATATCTCACTGGGATTTTTACAGACATTGAAAGGCAATATAAGGAGATACTGTTTCATAAAACACAACATGTGAAGGAACGAGTGCTTTATAGAGAGAACAGCCAAGCAGCAGCCACATAGAGAGAACTAGAGAACTAGACATTTAAATGGCCAACATCATCTGCAGGATATGACAGGACAATCATACTCATCTCATCTCAGTACAGAATTGGCCTTCACATGGCAGAATTAAATGTACTCTTCATTCACAGGTACAATACAGAGTGTGCTGACAGAAGTAGACTACACATATAATATTTATATTTTGCAAGTCAAGCTGCACATTTGATGTACTGCAGTAAATGATAAAGAATTTTAATTCAGCTTCTGTAGAATTAGTACATTGGCTAATTAGTATATCTTCATTCAGCATTATGCCTCTCCATCAATGCTTGCTGGCAAAATTAATCCATTTGAGAAACCCTTGCCTGTGATAAGGCTCACAGAAGATGCATCAGAACGCAAACAATTAACAACAAAACCATACAGCAAAGCAGAGCCTGGTAGCACAAGCTGTGCCCTATGAAGCTTACTTCTTTTCAGTTTTCAAACCATTAGTCATCTTAAGAATGACTTTTCTGCAACTGATCTAAAGCATCTGGATCCTTGAGAAACTCTCAGCTACAAATCTCTTTTTCTGTTGATTTTCTGGGAGAAACAGGGCTCAGCATTAACTAAATTATGCTAATGCTCAAGTGAGATAAATGCATATACGACAGATAAAAGGTACATAAAACATTCTCTAAGAGCATTCTTATTGTCATTTTTTGCTACAAATTAACTCTAAGCTGTTGTGCATTATTTTGGGTTTTTGTTTTGGTAGGTTTTTTTTAGTACTCTCCTGAAATTCATTCCAACTTCAAAACCAAATGACAGACGCATTTTTTGTCACGCTTCCCATTGCCAGGAATGTTAAGAATTAACTGAAACAGTGCTGGCATTTGGATGGGTACATATGCCTAAATCTAAGGAAGCATGCCCCAGGTAGTTCCTCTCCCAGAGAGAGAGGCAGGAGAGAACTGAGGGAACTGAAACTCTGCAGGCTGCAGTAGAAATCTGTGTGCAGCACTTGGAAGGTGACTTGACTGTTCAATAGGCTGGAGAGAGTCACAGGTCAGAAAAGGTGCCAGACAAAGGTGACAAATGTTCTGGGCTGTACTGCCCTATAATCTTCAAACACGTGGGAAAAATATGGGATACAGTTGTTTGAAATGCATTATTTGTGCAATGCAGCATAGAATAGGGGGGGGGGAAGTGTGCTACAGTTACGCTCCACGTAGAAAAGCCAAAATATGTTTGCTGAAGCACAGATGATCTTAAGACATTAGAGGAGTTTATTGCACCTTAAACTGTATAAGCAACACTATCTGTGGGCTATGTACTGTACATTAGATTAAAAGAATTATGCAAGATTAAACACATCCCAGTCTATCTTTGCCTTTCTTTCCCTCCCTTTTTCCTTTTCCACCCTTTCATTTCCTTTCTCTTCCCTTTCCCCTTCCCCTTTTTTTGACTAACTCTTTCCTGGATATTTTTAATCCTTGCAATTTTAGAGATCTCAATTTACATTCAGGCCTCCCTTCCCATCTTTACAGTTAGATATACACACATAAAGATCACTATAATACACATGTATATATTTTCTGGTGTCCCATGATAATTACAGTGGGTTTTTCCCTGAGAAACAAACATCTGGAACAGATCACCTGACCTTGCTGTGGAATTTCCATTAGCTGAAGGTTGTCATGCAAACAAATGGACATACATCTTTTGGACAAGGAACAATGAGAACAGAGTAAGTTAACTTCTTGAAGTCCTTTTTCCTTAATACTCTACCCTTCAAAATTCAAGGCCCAAGAGACACATGTGGAAAAACAGCAAAATAATTCTCTTTGAAGACAGCATGAAGGTTGCCTGATCTGACCCAAAGGAAGCAAAGGCAGTGGAAGGGAGAGGCTCCTTTTACTTCCATATAGCACAGACTCACACACAGGTTATCACACAGAATCACAGATTAATAATAAGGTTGGAAGAGACCTCTAAGATCACCGAGTCCAACCTATGCCCTAACACCTCAACTAGACTGTAGCACCAAGTGCCATGTCCAGTCTTTTTTTGAACACATCCAGAGATGGTGACTCCACCACCTCCCTGGGAAGAGCATTCCAGTACTTTATTATTCTTACAGTGAAAAACTTTTTCCTAGCATCCAACCTATACCTTCACTGACGTAGCTTGAGACTGTGTCCTCTTGTTCTGCCAGTTACTGCCCGGTGGAAGAGACTGACCCCCACCTGACTACAACCTCCCTTCAGGAAGTTGTAGAGAGCAATAAGGTCACCTCTAAGCCTCCTCTTCTCCAGGCTAAACAACCCCAGTTCCTTCAAACGTTCCTCACAGGGCTTGTGTTCCAAGCCCCTCACCAGCCTCGTTGCCTCCTCTGGACGCGCTCAAGTGACTCAA
Source organism: Urocynchramus pylzowi (assembly GCA_013397555.1). NCBI lineage: Eukaryota > Metazoa > Chordata > Aves > Passeriformes > Fringillidae > Urocynchramus > Urocynchramus pylzowi. The sequence continues at coordinate 2,112,831 of VZRH01006292.1, forward strand.
TGTCCTTCCCAAACTGAGGGCCCAGAACTGGACACAGCACTCAAGGTGTGGCCTCACCAGTGCTGGGTACAGGGGAAGAATGACCTCTCTGCTCCTGCTGGCCCCACAATTCCTAGTGCAGGCCAGGATGCCATTTGCCTTCTTGGCCGCCAAGGCACACTGCTGGCTCATATTCAACCGGCAGTCGACCAGCACCCCCAGGTCCCTTTCCACCTGGACACTATCCAGCCACACCTTCCCCAGCTTGTAACATTGTAGGGGATTTTTGTGGCCAAAATGTATGTACTTGCTAAGGCCAACACACAATTTCTTCACTTACACAACTGTTACATTTACTTGCAGATTTAGAGAAGAAAATGTCAAAAGGTGATTACATATTGCAATGAACAGAAACACCCACATTTCTTTTACTACCACTCACAAGAAGTATGTGTGTGGGAACACAGTTTACTTAATTCCTAGAAGTCACAGTAGGACTGTGGCTGTCCACAAATTATATCTGACTTACTGAAAAAATTTCTGAAACTTTGGAACACATTACTATATATTTAAAGTTATATTAACAAAGACTGCCTGTACCATAGATTGTAAGCCTAAAACACATGCAGTGCAACTATTACCTTCTATTTTCCTATGACCTGGCAGAAATTTGAACTATAAAACAGTAAGTTCCCAATGGTTGTTGAAACCTATGCAGTTGTTCTCAGTTTTCCTAACAGCAGAGCTAACGTAATTCAGCCAGCTATCAGCTTGCTCACATAGTTCAGCCAGTATTCAATGAATAGATCTTTATTCTACCTCTGGAAGAAAAGGCCAAGTCCATGTTGAACATTCTTGTCCCAAATCTTAATTAAATATCACATGCAAGAACAGAGCAACACTAAAACCTTCCTAAAAAGGCTTGAAAAGACAGTCACCATCTAAAAAAAGCCCAGGGCCCTGTCTAGGAAACATGCTGTTGGGAGCCAACACTTACAGTTCTCTTGATTTTGGCCTATAATTCATGAGCTTTTCCCTTTCTATAAGTGAAAATTTCTGTCTGAGGTCAGAAGATGAAAAGCCATTTTGAAAACAGCTTTTTCAGATTCCTATTCTGAGTGCTAGCCTTGTGTGGGTCCACTTCCCATCACATCAAAGGCTTCCCAGCCCCCCTGTTGGAGTCACTAAACATATCGACTTTAAAACATTTCACATGATTTCACTACTGCAGCCCTTGAAGATAGAATGGGTTTCCTCTAATTTTCTAGCTCTTCTAATAATTTATTTGCCATGGCAGTACTGATGCTTACAGTAGTCTTAATGTCTGGAATATTTCTTTATTTGGAGAGGTTTAGTAGCAAACCAAGCATTTTCATTTCCCTAGAAGCTCTCTCCATAGTTATTATTCCATCCATGGGTTGAAAGGTTAACCATTTAAAACAGAGGAGGTTTATGTTTTATAACAGTTGATAACATTTTAAGAAAGGATGGCAAAGAAGTTTGTGGGAACTATTAGGCTGGAATGAGTTTATTGGTGGGTAATTTTACAGATAAAACTGCTCCTTAGAAACTCAGTAGAATTGAAATATCTCCCAAGAAGACAGGACTACAGTGTCTTATGTGTTTTTTCCAAAGAACTACAGAAAAACACCAAATGAAAAGCTGAGGGACAAAGCTGAGCATGGTTACAACATAAATGCTCAGCAAAAGGCAATATATCTTGTGGATCTATGTCTTTAGTGCTTAATATGAGGGACTAGTGAAATGCTAAAGTAACCCTTGTAACCTTGCCCATATATAATGAAATGCAATTCTGTAATTGCATTGAAGAATACAATTACTTGGGACTTTGTCTGAAAAAAATGAGGCAACAGGAGTCTCAGTAAGTTCAACAAAGGGCAATACAGAGTCCTGCAGGTTGGGATTAATAACCCAGTAGAGGCTGGGGATCAACCATCTGGAAAGCAGCCTTGCAGAAAAAAACCTGGAATCCTGGTAGAGAACAGACTGGACACGAGTCAGCAACGTGCCTTTGCAGCAAAGGCTGCATGAAGTGATCCCTCCCCTGTCAGCCCTGGTTATGGCCACACCAGGGTCGTGTTCCATGCTGCCCAGTACATGGAAGACATGGACAAACTGGAACAAGTCCAGCAAAGGAGCATAAAGATGGTAAAGGACTGGAGCACCTCTCATATGAGGGGGCTGGAAAAGCTGGGACTGGTCACCTTAGAGAAGGCTTGTGGAAGGATCTCATCAATAAACAAACTAATGAAAGGAGGAAAGAAGATAGAGGCAAGCCCTTTTGAGTGGTATTTAGTGAAAGTGCAAGAGGCAACCAGCACAAATTCAATGCAAGAATATTAATATTAATATATTGATATTTTAATATTTAAGAAAAATGCTTTTCATAGCAAGGGTAATTGAACATGGAACAGGTTGTCCAGAGAGGCTGTAGAATCTCCATCCTTGGAGATATTCAAAATCAGACTGAACATAGTCCTGAGCACTCTGCTATAGCTGGTCCTGACTGAAAGAGTCAGTTGGACTAGACAGTCTCCTGACACTGATGTCAACACCTCAAATATTCTGTGATTCTGTATAAAACCAGGTTAATTTTCATAAATACTATATTCTACCTTAATCCACTATATGGTGAAAATCTGAAGTATGGAAGGTAAGGAGACATGTGGGAACTTTACAGAAGCACTAACAAGAAGCTTTAACTGAATACAATGCATTCAGGTTATATAAAACCTTTCTTTTGTAGCAGAACAATAATTAGAAAAGCTCAATTTTGGTCTTTACAAATATCCATGTAAAGACATTTATAATTATTTCTTAACCTAAAATAAATAACCTCAAAATCCACCAACATGACCCTCCTTCTAGCATCTAAGTAAGAATGAATGATCTATTTTTAAAATACGAAAAAAGCTGCATTGCTAGAAGTTGAATATCCACACACCTCTATGCACTGAAAACCCAATCATTAAAAAGGTGTGTGTGGGAAGTAATTCCAGTTGAATGCCTTACCACCATGAAACCAAACCAAACTCAAGGCAATCATTTGTTCTCTAGTTACTGATGTCCTCTATAGCAGAAACCCTTTGCCTCCCCCAACACATAACATTACAATATAATAGATTATACTAAACATCAGAGCACTGAATAGTATAGGAAATTAACAAGGAACTTGTGGCCAACCATTTAAAAACTAAATGCTTTAAAATAGTCAAAATCTCAAGCTTAAATTTAGTCAGTAGAGGTGGCATGCATCCTGTAAGTTAGGTCATGACTCTTAACTAGTGGTCAAACATAATTTACAGGACTGTTACTGAGAGAAGTCCACCCCTCTTCCTCTAAGTCCACTCTAAACCTAAGAATGCATTCCTAAATAGAGAGCTTAAAAACATTAACAATAAGTGGACAAAAACTTTGGTGCTCTGTGGGTTTGAAAATTTCCCTGCTAAAGAAAAGTAGTTTTAACTTACAGGAAAGCACACCAACTAAGTGAAACAAAATTTCACCTCTTTAAACCAGGACATTTTAAAATTTAAAATGAGTAATTGTAGATTTAGAAACCTAAACCACAGGTGTGCAAATATTTAGAACTTTTTTTTTTTTAAAAAAAACCAAGCTTTTCATCCATCCTAAATCAGAGAATCTTGGTGAATAATGCTGTCCCACTGCTATTTTGGTACAGCAACAATGAATCACCTCTATTACTCAACACTTTCATTCTTAAGAATGCTGGATTACCATGATTTGTACCAGTACTGGTGTTCTGGCATGAGAGTCTAGCAGAATTATACTGCAGTTGGACCATAAATGAGAATTTTCTGGGGCACAAATGGGACTCCTGCTGCTCAGTTCCACCTAACAATTTCTGGACACTTACCACCTAATGGACTGTAGTTTCTGAAACTCATCTTAACTAAAAAGTAGCAGCTACCTACACTGAAAAATCTCCTAAGTCTATCTTTGTGGAAAATGTCAATGTGGAGGAAAAATGAAAACCTATCTGGGAACTTGCTACCAACTTTCAAGTAAAAATGAAAGTTTTTGCTTCAAAATTTTGCTAGTCTCTCCCAGTAATTCTAGTTCAGATGTCTTGTGCCCCTCCTCTCTTCTAAAGCTTAGTGTCTCTGGACTGTTTTCTCCTTGCACATGCCAGACATCCTCACCAAGGCAACAGTGCTAATGACATGTCATGAGAAGCAGGACCTAGATGTCCAACAGTGAGAGACAGGAGACATACAAGCTGTATTTTTATTAAGGGGTTTATGCCTTATTTGACTTCACATGAAAATACAAAGAATAGTTCTTTTAATATAAAAATGTAAATTTTAACATATTTTACCAAGTCTCTGTCAGCACCTTGAATGCATGGAGAGGAACTGCTAATGCTATTTCCCCTACTGTCCTGAACTTGGCAGCTCAAGGTGAGATCTGGCACTGCACAGCTGTGGAACCTTGGGTAAGACTGAGATGAAAATGTTGTGCAAGAGTTGGGAGAACCCTTGTTAAGCACCTTTTCCCTTCATGTGGGAGCTATACTAAAGCCTAGACTGAATTTAAGGTCAAGTTACATTACTGATATGCCTGTATCTGGCCAGGTACCTCACAGACCTTGAACTTTCAGATTTTACTCCCTGGTTGACCGAGGACCTGGCTCATCAGTACAGAGGCACTTGGAGACCTGAACTCTTGGCTTGACCCTCTTTGCTGCCATTGGACCTGCTCTGCTCTCTTTGTTCAGGTATTGTGAGACTGCTCCTTCATGGTCGGTGCATGCCACTGCCCCCTGCCTTCCTTGCTGTCAACTCCCAGCTCAGCTCAGTTGCGGAGAAGCTCACTTTTCCTTCTCCTCAAGTGTCAAATTCAATTGTCAAATGAAGAGGAAAAAAAAAGCAAATGACTTTTCAGACAGCACTTGATGAAGGTGGGTGGTTCTTTCTACCAATGTTGCTATTAATTCAGCCCAAAAAGTTTTAGAAAAACATGGTATGTTCATATGTGTAAGTATAAAGATCAGTACTCACGCAGAAGTTGTCTGCATATCATGCCAGCTTTTGCTAAAGTTCTGCTTCAGTTCATTCATCAGACTTATGCCAAGTTTTTGTTTAATTTCAACCAGGTGCTTCTCTTTGGCTACTAGCACTTGCCGCAAAGTTGAAATTTCATCCTCTAGCTGAGGGAAATAAGGAGAAAGGAGTTAGTCTGTTCCCACAGAATGATAAACACATTCGATGTCAAGAGGCTAAATGAATCTCACAAATTTGTGCTTTTCACAGGTACCTAGAGAGACTGAGTCAAGTGTTTGTGGAGGTCACAAAGGCATGCCCAGAACAGAGCTGACACTATGTAAAATTAATGCCTGTGTGTCACCTGTGTTCGCCATCACACATATGCATCTGACAAGAGAGAGAATTATCCAGTAAGGAGGTGACTTCACCCAAATCTAAATCTGCCTTAGGGCATTAGGAGTCTCAAATACCAGCTTTTCATTCACTAGTAAAATGGGAATGGGCAGGACAAGAGAAGACTGGAAAATTCAAACAAATATCTTTCTTTGAATGCACAGGGTTTTAACTTCATATTTTCAGGTTTTTAGTCTTCTGGTCCTGAAAAAAACATATGCAAACAGTCAGGAGCAGGTAAAAAAAAAAATAGAAAAAGCTTCATGATAATATATTACTTGAGAGTACCACCAAACATTATGTCCTTGTCATATGAGTTTTATTTATGTATTTTAGGCCCTACATATTTCAAAATTGTAACGTAAAAATTTATAGTTGAACTATTAGCATGAGTGATCAGTACCTAAAGCATAAAAGCACTCAGAAGACAGAGCATATTATTCTTTCTAGAGATCCTAGTATTTAACCAAACTCCGCAATTTCAAGCTGTAAAGATGCCATCCAGCCCAAACAGAGGAAAATAATTCTCTCTGCAGTAGACATTTTTTTTAAACAATTAATCAAAGCCAGTGTTTTACCAAGGCAAGAACCAGAAGATAGGACTGTAAAAAGAGGGACTCCATAATGGTCATGCCACTGGCTCAGAATCCTGCTCCTTGGGCAGCACTCCTGCAAGTGAGCAGGGGTTTGCATTCTTCACCTGGAAGCCTCCCAAGCCAATCTGTACAAGCAGCACACTGAGATACTGAAGCTAACAAGGGCAAGTTACACCAGAGCAGCTGCCTTTCACTTCAGGTTTAGAAATTCTCCTACCAACTGTGTTCCTTCCTCCATATGTTAGTAAGGTAACATATGGCAACTTATCTGATTACCATATGCTAAGTTCCCTGGAACCCCAGTCTCCCTCTGATTTAACTCTATTGGCTGCAGGGAATGATGCAAGCACTAGCTGAAGCAGTACTGACCTCCAAGGCTATATTTAGGATATCAGTACCAGCATTATTTTATTTTACATATTCATGCATTCTGCCTCACTGTAAAACTGGCTGCAAGCTCTCTGTTCTTGGAAAAGTCTCATCCCTGAATCCCCCTATCAGTTTCTTTTGTCATTACCTGCTGTTTCAATATACAAGCAGCTCAGGAGTTAAGCAGCAAGACTGTAAACACAAAGCAAAATCATGACCTGAGTGAAGCAGATATTAGTATTCACCAATGCCTGTGATGCCAACACCTCACCAGTACTGTTGTTAGATACATAACAATCCAAATTGCTTTGTTCTTCCCCATGTCCTTTACACTCCATTATATTCCTAACCTGCAAATGGAACACTGTCAAGAGGCAGGTGTCAAGAGGCTCTCTTCTGAGAAGGTAACTGGTTATATGCTTACAGAAAGAAAGCACAAATGGCAGCATTCCTCAGGCAGCAGTTCAGAGCTCCTTTTGGTTGTTTCTCACCAAGAGCAAACCCATTAGTACACGACTACCTGTGCAACACTGCTAAAGAACTTCACTTAAACTGATGCCAGGACACTTATGGGCCAGCACTAGGTTGATCATCATGTACTTGGTTACATAAACATAAAATTACTTTCCATCATTTCCATTGAATAGACATCTTAAAGCTGTGATAACCTAAGCAAGCATTAGCCACGTGCTCGATGGCAGAAGTATGAGCAACATTTTTGATTAAAGAAAAGTAATTTATTATTTATAACACAGCAATCAGTTTTGAATTGACAAAATCCTCCTCAACTTCCATCATTTTGAAATAATGACAGATACAAAGCCGCCCTCAAGTGCTCAAGCATCAGTGTTGACTCTGAAGTAGGTAGAAAGGATTAGGGACTTACAGTAGGATCTTGAAAAGCATTTAAGCATGTAACATACCTAACTCTCATGGAAGTCAGGCATCACCTGTTTAGGAATTTTTTAAGTCCACTTTTGTAAATGTTTATAGCTCCATTATAAAACTAGGGCTTCAGTCAACAGAAATACAAGCTTCTAGTTCTCATGCTTCCCTTCTTTTGAAGTGGAACAGAGTCAGAAGAATATAGGCACATCATACAGAGGCGAAGTTCCCTTCTCCCTTTGCAGAAAAAGGTATTATTATAATCTTTCCTCAAACTGGGAACAAACATGCAGTAACACACACTGCTGATGCTGTGCATCAGCTAGATTAAACCAGATAGCTCCTTCTGGGAAGGTGTGGGAGGGGGAAGACACCAAAGAGTAAATGACTACTTTGATGAGTGTAATGGAAGGACAACTGACAGCAGTGAGCAAGGTAGCTCAGCCCCCAGCATGACTCAAGAGTCATTGTACAATGCTCCTCACAGTGAGAGGGGCGGGGGGAATCTGTTCTGCTAACAATCTTCTGGCCTTATGTAAAGCTTTTGGGCTACAATTTTCTGCTGTTATTCTGAAAAGTCAGACTGACCTCTGTAAATTCAAATGACTGTTAGAAGTTTCTGTAAGAGTTACTCATTTTGGTTGCATTGTAGAAATCCTAAGGCTTGATTAGAGTCAGAGTCCTGCTGTGTTAGCTAGGCTACAAATACAAGAACAGAGTAAGTCCATGTTCTGAAAAGCTTACAGTAAAAAGAGATTATTAGCAGGAGAATAGGAATAGAGGATACAAAAAAGTCCTGCCAGAAAAACAGTAGTGCTTGTTCCTCTCCTAATGTCAGAGTGAGAAGGAGGAAGAAAACAAAGGATATACCTATTAGATACACAACACAGAGATGAAACACCTGTTTTCTGCTTAAATAAATGCACAACAGGTGCTCACAAACAGATCCCCATTTTATCAACTATTGATCAAAGAATTAAGGATAATTTTTACCCCTCACAACAGTAAGACAGGTGCTTGCTCCTACAGGCTCAAACAGGTATTACATAGTACATAAAGACATGGAAGAAAACAAAACTACCATTGGTGGAGCAGAAAGGGCTTGTAAGTAAAGACTAATAGATTTTCAAAAGGAAACATTACCCAATTCCCACATTAGCAAATTTTTCTTTCTGAAGGAGGCAATGTCACACATTTTTTTGCAGTCTTTTATAAGCGTCATAAGCCTCATTTAACTTTAGATTTTGTTCAGACTTTGTTCACTCTACATTCAAGTTTTCCAAATCTTTCTTAGCATAATCATCAGTTTTATTTTGCTTTTAAGCATCAGCTGCATGCCAGTAAATTGACGTGAGGAATTCAGAAAATAATTCTTAGGTCAGTCAAGATCATAATATTTGACAGGCAATCTCTCACCTCCATGTTAGTACAGGAATTAAAGCATTTCCAGCACGAGCAAATGAGAATTCTCTCTCCTATGGCAATCAGTAAGCAGAAGGGACAACCAGAAACATTTGAGACTAATTCTGTTGAGAGAGGCGTATCATTCTCAGATGATTGCAGGAAGTTCTGGCCTTTTTTCCTTCCTTGTTTCTACCTTCACCAGAGAAGAGAATCACAGAATGGCTGAGGCTGGAAGGAACCACTCTAGGACATCTGGTTCAAGCCCTTCCTACAGCATGTTTCCCAGGACTGTACCCAGACAGCTTTTAAATATCTTCCAGGATGGAGACTCCAAAATGTCTTGCTCAGTCACACACACATTAAAAACATGCTTCCTGATGTTCGGGGGAGCCTTCTGTGTTTCAGTGTGTGCCCACTGCCTCTGGTCCTCATAAAAAGCCAGTAATGAATATGCCAACTCCTAACTAATTGGATAAACTGAACATGTAAACCTTCAGCTTCCTTCTGATTATTTACAGATGTGACAGGATCAGCAAAGAAGTAAAAGTTAACTAGTAACTCAGAAACACAAAGATTGATAAAATATTAAAGTGAAAAAACAGTCTTCTGTTTCACTTGAAAATCCTGAATCAGCACTGCAGGTAAATTACTTGAAAGTCATTACAGATATTACTTCTTAGAGTACTTTGTAAGTACTCTAAGTACTACAACTTAATATTAATTTAAGTATTCCAGTAAAGGCAAAACCAACTCCTCACATTCATATGGCTGTGATTTCTGTTATTTGATTCATATTTTAAAAAATTAAACCTACAGTTTTTCCCATTCTCTCATTTTTCATTCTGGAATTTCACTTTTCTGCAGTATTCAGCAGCAATAATTAAAACTGAATCCATGGTAGACCAAATTTAGACAACCTCTTTAATCTTCGTAATAAAGAGATCTTGTGGTTCACACCTTTTTCCTCCAATCTCATTATTTTTAAGTCTCTCCACAGTGTCCTGAGTTCTAGACTCCTAAAAAAGATACTACCTTCTCAAAACACATCAGTGCCAAAGGAAACAAAAATGTGATGAAATTACTGTGCTTGTTATCATCAGCCTCTTCTGTAACCATCATCATTACCTTTTCCTCTGAGCACCACAAAAAGAAATTTTTCTATCAGGTGGCACAACCACTGTAACAACAATACCACAGCTCTAATAAGAACACCTTTCATTCTTTTTCAAGGAACATTTATAAATAAAGACACATCTTGACTAAGATGGGAACGTGCATTTGACTTTCACAGTACAATAATCAAGTAGAAGATATTTAACCTTCAAAAAATAGGTATATAAGAAAATTATAAGCTACATTATTGTTTCCTAGAAAAATTTTACCAAAAAGGAAAGGCATGCCTTTATGATGTATATTTCATCCTAAAATTAATAGCTTCCAGTTTAAGGAAGTAGAAACAGTAACACTCACAGAAATTCAAATTCATTACCTTGGCTAGCTCAATCTTTAACTCTTCTTTTTCTTCTTCAGAAATCATATTGGTGAAATCAACATCAGTGACCACATCTTCATCTGCTTCATGGAATGACTGGGTTTCCAACAGGCCTTAAAAAGTTAAAAGGTCAAGACAACCATTATTAATTATTTCAATTATTGTGTTGGCCTCCCCTAAAATCTAAGAATGATATAGTATTTACCCACTAGGAAAAAAAAAAAAAACAAAAACACAAAGCAAGCCCAACCTTTTCCAGCTACAATCATTTGCATTCAGCTTCTCTTCGCTTCTGAAAAGCTATTGGAAGTATCAGAAGGTAGTGTCTGCACAAGAGCAATTTAATATGTGTAAGCACCACTCATTCCCAGAAATTAATCACCTTGGACCCTACTAATCCCTGATAAGGCATTTTCTTGCTTCTAACAAGAAAAAAAAGGAAAAGCTTTTTCTTCAAAATAAGAAAGCTGGCTAATGTGGATCATTGATGCAAAGAGTAGCAATAGTACACTGAATAATAAAGGAAGTATATTACAGAGCCAAGTTTTCTCTAAAAGTACCTCTGATTGCAGCAATTTGAAATTTTACATGCACACAGTTTGCAGAAGCAAATGCCACACCTATTGTTTGAATTTTCTGAATGTAAGTGAGAAGCATTCCTTGATTGCTCAATCTAAGCCTGTGGAGAAGGGACAAATACACTGGACCTTGTTACTTTCTTCTGCATGCCCAAGATCAGGGTCAGTATCTATAATAGGCATACATAAAGATAAGTGCATACATAAATGCTTGCAAGACCAGGGCCTGCCTGGCATAATAGGTACTGATGAAACAAAGTATTTCCTATCTCCCAGTCATTCAGTGAAGAGAAGATTGCTGGGGCTCCAGCCACTAAGAGCCTCTCACTCTTTATGGTCTGCAGAGAAAACAATGCAAACCATAATTCTAGTTACTTTGGAACTAATTTTAAAATTCTAGATCTTCTTCTGTTGTGGAACAAAAATCTCCTCCAGGTTACACCTGGGACAGCACTTTTCCCTTTATTTCAGCTCCCTAGCAGGGTAATGAGCCATCTCTGCTGACTCCTGAGACCTGTATACTGCTTAATATGGAAGAGAACAATTTCTTTCCTAGCTCCACAGAGGCCTGTATACTCTATTATACAGAGATTAAAATACAGCTTAGTTAAGTTTGGGCATTAAAGAACAGAGGTTGCAAGGAACAAGTCTGTTGAAATTGAGTACTTTACATTTTCATGCAGAAAACTAAGTTCCCTCCAGCCTTCTGCCATTTCCTTCACCTAGAGTTCCCCAGTGTACCTGGATTTCCTTCTATTTAACAGAACAGAACTGATTTGATTAATACCATCAACTTCCCTGCAGAACATGATGGAGTGAATTCAGCCTTGTTAATTACAATCTTCCCTGAGTGGGAAGAGCAGCAACACAGGTGCTGAACCCCTGCCTGGCACCATATGCAGAAATAGATCACCACCCTTAAGCACAAAACCTTTTAACAACATGACAGAATGTAGAAGAAGTTGAAATCTTAGCTATTACCCAAAAAGCAGCTTGCCAGGAAAGCCTAGATTGCTGAAGTCAGAACAAAGGAAAGCATATTTATTCAGTAGGAACACTCCCAAATCACCTTTATTAACACCCCTACGTTTCAAAACACAATTGCTATTTGGTATTTGTTTGAGAATTAATAGTGTTGCTATGGGACTCAGGCTAAACTTAGTCTGCATAGTCTTGAAAGCAGTCTATTTTTCCATGGATGGAGGAGCAGTGGTACAGGGCAGCTGTTGGAAATGCTGGGGAGGATCTAAGGGGCAACAGGGTTGAAAATCCTTAAGGGAAGCCTTGGGATAGATGTTGAGATGAGGTGATCTCAGAGCAACTGATCCTTAAGCCAAAAAGAAGGCAGATCCATGCTCAAGGGACAATATTAGTTTTGGAAAGGCTAGGTAAGAGATGGAAGCCAACAAGGACAAAATCACCAGAAACAACTGAATAACACTTGGCCCAATGGTGACATTTAAACTTCAAGACTGGATTGAAATTACAATCCATTCCAAAACAACAAGTACATGTCAATCTTCTGTATGATACTTTGCAAACTCATCCAGTTTCTCTCCCAATTTTTGTCCTTTGTTTCTTGTTTAAGTCCTCTAAAATCTAGTCTGATCCTTCAGTCTCTACTTTCTCGTTCAAGCTACAAGAGTCCTCTGTGGTATTTATATTCTTTAGGTATGATTTTTTCCCCAGGAGTTTTCTCCTGGGAAGTTGAGGAGACAGTGAGCGGCTCCAGAGAAAAAAGGAAAACAATTCTTATTTTATTTGTTCTTTTTGTGTTTGTGTACAAGTAGAATGTATCACAGAAGATTGTTTGTCTAAAGGTGATTATCTGATTAGATTCTAGTGTGAGTTGTTTTAACTCATTGGCCAATTGGTGCCAAACTGTGTCGGGACTCTGGAAAGAGTCACAAGTTTTTGAGTAGTATCACTTTAGCATTCAGTAAGTATCTTTTCTGTATTTTTTAGTTTAGTATAGTTTAATATAGTATTCTTTAATATAATATAGTACTATCAAATAATAAATTAGCCTTCTGAGAACATAGAGTCAGACTCATCATTCCTCCCTGACCTGAGGGCACCCGCAAATACAAGAGTCCTCTGTAATGGTCACTGTCCCTCTGTAAATGTTTCACTTTGGTCATCTCACAGCTCCAGTCTGAACATCTCTTCAGCATACTGTGGGTCACAGCCTTCTTTAGGCCAGTCTGAGTTCTGAAACTTCCTCATGTGAGAATACTTAGATTCTAGCAGCAACAATAGCAGAGTGGTTACAATTAGGACATTATACTTGTAATGGAGCACAGTGCAGGTCAGCATCCACCAGCTCAGACTCATACTGTACTAGTTCTCCACTGAAGTTACAGAGCTCATCAGCCCAGGTATGCTGACAACCTAACACAGTGCTTTGGAGCCTTGAGTTAGGACTCAGGGATGCTTTGGATCACAGATGTACCTATTGCTCAGGAATTGTGGGTGTCTCTGCACTGTGTGACACTGCAAGGCCAGCAGAACATTTCTATCAGTCACTGGTTTCTCTCTCTAGATACTGTCATCTCTCACACTTTGGTCTCCAGACTGATGGAAGTTCTGTGATTCCCTGACCATGCAGGAGACAGAGCTGCCTAGCACCCTCCAATATAACTGAAGGGATGTAAGCCCACCTACAAGTTCTGATCTTGTACAGTCTCAAAATCCTGGGTGGGCAAAGAATAGAAGCACAGAATCATAGAATATTCTGAGTTGGAAGAGACTCACAAGGATCATCAAATCCCAGCTTCTGACCCTGCAAAGGCCAAACCCTAGAATCATACCATGTGTTTCAGAGTGCCCAAGCACTTCATAAACTCTGTCAGGCTTAGAGCTGTGACCACTTTCCTGGGAAACCTCTTCAGTGTCCAAGCACCCTCTGGATGAAAAACCTTTCCTTAATATCCAAGCTACACCTCCCCTGAAACAGCTTCAGGCTGTTCCCTCAGGTCCTGTCCACTGGTCACGAGAGAAGAGATCAGTGTCAGCCTCTACACTTCCCCTCAGGAGAAAGTAGTAGACTGCTAGGAGGTCTCCTCTCAGTATTGAAGAAGACTGAGGCATTTTCCTCTCCTGCCCAGCTACATAGCCTGACAACACACAGGTCCCCCTCTGGGGAAAGAGAGCATTTTTGCTTAAAGATGCATAGGTATTAGTTATGAGTCATGAAGGTTTGATCACTCTGGGAAGGGAGTTGTACAAGTAGCTGAGTTGTTTTCAAGATTAACATAAGGTCACTGGTAGCAGGAAAAAAATGCCTTCAAGTTGTTTTCCCTTTCCTCTTACCCACTCCTCCCAGAAATACTGAAGATCATGCCTTGCTTCCAGCTGTGGTCAGATCTGGAAAAATCTAGAATTGTGATTAAATTGTTATTAATTGTTCAGATGCAGAGCTGCTATTATTTCAGAACTGCACTAATATCCAGGTGTGGAATTGGAAATGAAATTTCCACCCTTTTAGAAGAGCAATTCAGTTGTTGGGTGGTTGAATAACTTTTGCTTTACTTTGTAGTATAGGAGTGACAAGCTTCCCTGAATGAATTAGGAGCTCATCCAGTAGTTTACCAGCCATTTACAAGAACCTGTGGCATTGGTGATGTCCTGGATCTCTTATGTCCTTTACTAACAACACAGTATTTTAGGCATAAACCTCCACATATTGATCTAAAGCACAGGTTTTCCAAGTTTCATTTAAGCAGGCCACTAACAGGTAAGGCATGAGGATAGAGCCTAGACACTACCACTAACTAACATCTGTTTTCTTCTCCTACTATGTCTTATATAGATTAACTTAATTCTGTTGCTCCTGAATTTAATTCAGTTGCTTTGTTTGCCCAGAAGTTCTATTACACTTAAAAAGAAAAAAAAAA
>VZRH01006292.1:2127490-2142357 GCA_013397555.1 Urocynchramus pylzowi
AAAAGAAAGAAAAAAATCACACAAGAGGCATCAATGGAACAGAAGCTGTCTTAGAATCTGTTCCTTGAACTTCCCCTCTCTCATTCTCCATGGTCATCTAAGGAGTTCTCACTACCTATCCCCTTCTCCATTTGCAATGAAGCTCAATCCAGAGCTTAATCAATTAATCAACAATTAGCTCTGGGATATGCTGTCACAAGATTCTGCCCAGAGACAGATGCAAGACCCAGTCCACTCCCTCATTATCCCCTCCAGACAGCCTCGTCTTGTGGTGTAGGATTGCTGGAGACAAGACTGCCGGCCCTATGGTCTCATACAACCTCCTGTTACTACAGCAAATTACACTAATACTATACTCAGCTGTAACTCATCTATCCTCCACAAACAGGCAAACCAGTGATTTTCTGGACATGTTACTTCAAAATAACAAAAAACCCCACCCATAAAGTGTGGAAAATCATATAATAGGTTCGAATCAATGCAAAATTCTGTTTGGCTTCTAGTTTAAAGCAAGTTTTAGTACTTACTGTCACATATATCATTAGATAAAATATGAATGAAACATTAAAAGTGTGGGATTATCAGTAATTAGGAACTGAAAGTCATACAGAAGGACCCAAGCTGAAACAAATGAGCAGAAAACCCTTTGTATTAGGAGATTTATATAGAAAGAAGTAGGAGGAGGTGAATAGCTGGGGAAGCATATTTATTGTGTTCTTCTGAAAGATTCGTATGACAAAATAATACAACAACCATGCAAGGAGCTCCAGTGTGCTGAAATGGGCATTTTTGATTTTTCCCCCAAAGTTCATGATAGTTGTGGCTAAGACTAATGTCCCTAATTCTCCAGTCTGCTGTTAAATCTGATTTAATGCAAGAAACTGTTTCAGCATCGATCAATACCTGTGCATATGTTTGCCAGTAGAATTGTAGGGATAACAAATTTAATAAGCCACTTAGAATCTAGAAGATCTGTAACTATTCTACAAAATTTAAAATAACCAAATAATACAATGACAAAATCCATTACAGATTTTTTTTACTTACTCAGGTATCTAAAGATTAACTACATAAAGATGTTTTAGTTAATGCTTTTTTATGTATTTTCTCTGTATCAATCTCAGACCCATGTTGTAGAGTAGTACGTATCAGACTATTTCTTGTATGTTGACGGTTTAAAAAAGAAAAACAACCCAAACTCCCCCCCCAAAAAAAAACCAACAAAAGTAAAAACTTACATTATAGGCACTGAAGTTTGTTGAATTAACCATAATGACAGCAAAATTAAGGTAAAAACCATCAAATTTCTGTTTGTGTACCTTTTCTAACATTCATTCAAGGAAATATATGGATGATCCTCTGTGTTAACAAAGCATTTAAGAATTGAAGTGCTTTTACTGCTCTGCTTTTTTGTTTTTCAACTAATTAAAAATACCATATCTACCTTGTTATCTAGCATTCCCATCAAATAGTGAGAAAACAAATTACATAACCCTTCTAGTATGCAAAATTACTTGCTACAGCTTCTTTTGCCATGTCATTAGAGTTCCTTATTTAAATTTGGAAAACACTTGCTCACAAATTTAAATTGCAATTAAGTCTTCAAAGGGATGAAATGGTAAGTAGAACAAAGGAACTGTCCAGACACTGCATTAGTGTCTTTGATCTTCTTTATAATGTAGTCTTAAAGCCAGATATAGAGATTAAGGGGGGAGAAGGGGGACTAGAAGCATGTACTAAATAACTAAATTGATCAGAAAAAGCTATCAGAAGTTGCAAGGATTTCCATACCATTTTTTCCACCACAAAACTATTATTGGAAGATCAAAATAGGAAAATATGTTATCACTTAATGCATCTAGAAAACAAACTACTGAAGGAAGATCTTCCCTTCTGTGTCTGGTTCTAACTGTGGACAAGTCTGAACTTGTCTTGAACTTGCTTAGGCTTGAGCCTAACAATTACATACAGCTTGCCACTCTCCTAAAGGACTTATAACTGAAAATATAAGATTGATTTTGAAGTTATGATTGAAAAAAAAATTCAGAGGCTGGATTCACCTTGGCTAAGAGAGGGAAATGTTCAAGATGCACAGGTGATGTAGACTAAAAATGTAAACATTACAGAAAAATGTAGATTCTACTTTCTGCAACCATGTGGGCTCAGTCTTCTTTTTGCTCTGAGTGTGTTCCTTCAAAGAGAGAGATGGATGGGCAAGTGTCTTCATTCCCTCTCTCATCTGAGCTTTAGGCTGGCAGTAGTGCCAAGGATAGGGAGAGAGTACAGCTTTTGGGTATTCAAGAGTTCTAGGAAGTAGTCTAAAATCTCAGAGTAGGTGTCCCTGGTCATCCTGGAGCAGCTTATTACTGACTTTGTTAAAGCTCTGCCTTCCATCTCTTAACCCTTGCAAACCCAAGCAGTAAGAAAATCTATCCACAGTTATGAGATAGATTGGCAGATTTCCAAACAAAGGGATACTTTTGCTTGGAGCTCCTGGATAAACAGTCAGTTGTACTGTGCTGATTCTTTTCTCAGTTTTAGTATAAAAAAAAAGAAATTATTCATACCTTGAGGATGTCTCTACCTTCTTTTTCCCCCAGAAACCACTGACATAGCTGCCAATCTATGCCAATGAAAAGAGACAATCTATACACAAAAAACTGGCAGAAAAGAGACTCTACAGCTTGACCACTGCACCAAGAAACCATACACAGTGATAAGGAGTTTGATAATCATGCCAAACATGGAAACACAATGGATAAAAGTGAGAATAGCAATAACGGTTAAAAAAATACATATCGTTTACTTCAACCTAAGATTTCAACCTGGGAACTGATCTTCCAAGCAAAATAATTATCTGAAATGTCCAGGAATGCAAGGATGATCTTGCACATTTTACCCTGTAGCAAGACCTCTTTGTATAGAATAACAAGCCTGAATGCCTGGACAAGACAAGGCTAACATTCTCAAGCTGTAGCTACGGAAAAACAAAGCAATTGTTGTGAAATGAAACAGTTTAAAGACAGTAGAAAGTTCCTTCTATTATGTCAAACTGAAAGTAATGACAGCACAGTACTACTTTCTGTGCTTTCTACTGACCATGCTGCACAACTTTCTGTGAAGCCAATGGTAAGAAAAGAAATGCCTCAAGTGGAAGAGTTGTCATCTCTTTTTCTTTAGGAAGAACAGGGGAAAAAAAGGAAAAAGATGAAGTCACACTGGAATAATAGGGAATGAGAAAGTGGATAACACTGTACCACAAAAGGGACTTGTTCTCTACAAATAAGGTACTCTAGAAACTGTAACACGCAGCATAAAGCAAATGAAGCAATAATGCATATATAATCAAACTAGAGAAAAAGCAATGCAGGGGAAGATAAGAGCTATGACATGGAAATGCTGGCAGTCAGAGGTGGAAGTTGTCAGTTACATTTCTTAAACCCAACCTTTCATACTAAAAATACATGACAGTACATTTTTCTCATCTCTGAACAGAGAGGCACCTGGGGTCCCATCCGCAGCTGGTAGAAGTGATGGCAATTCCATAAATTGTATAATTAAGATCATGCATCTGCTTCACTGAATCAAAATCACTGAAACTTAATGGCAGGATTTAATAACCTTTCTCTCCTAAGAATGAATCAGTTTATTGTACTTTTCTAAAGCCAGGTGCAAAAGAATATAATTAGATAGCAATCTAACTGCAGTATAATTAAACTCAAAAGCCTCCTCAATTAACTTCCAACAATGTATCTGTACTGCAAGAAGTAATAAAATTATATTTTTTTAATTGCAAAATAAGTTCTTCATGTAGTCATATTTTGTGTCCTTTAGATCACAAAACACATAACTAAAATGATCTTTAAAAGTGTAATTTAAAAATGAGCAAAATCATGCTGCAGCCAGCAGGTTGCCTGCTTTTCTCACACCTCCTTTCAGCTATTTCAACATGTAAGACAGATGTGTCACTTTTGGTCGTGTAAATGTACTAGGGAAAACACACAGGAAATAATTATACTTGGGTACATGATAGATTCTGTATCCTCTTCAGGCTCAAATTCATTATTTCCATTGTTTTAGTACAGAATAAATGTCTCTACATTGTTACATATACTAAAGTTCACATTTAGGAATGCTGGGAGAAAAGGGGGAAATGGTCTTTCCCCTCTGTGATCAGTCTCTCATACCGGGAAAGTAAAGATGACAGTTTTAAAGGACCAGGACTGCCTTATTTCATACTGTTTGGCACAAAATACCTGTGATCTGTGACTAAGCTTTGTAGGAAGCATAATTACAAATTAGCAACAATAAATCATAGAATTGTTTGAGTTGGAAGGGATCTAAAAGATCACCTAGTTCCAACCACACTGCCATGGGCAGGGGCACCTTCCATTAGACCAGGTTGTTCAAAGCCCCATCCAACCAGGCCTTAAGCACTTCCAAGGATGGGACATCCACAAGTTCTCTGGGCAACCTGTTCTTTTTTCTCACCACCCTTGCTGTAAATAATGTCTTCATGGTATTAAATCTAAACCTACTCCATCAATTTAAAGCCATTTCCCTTTGTCCTGCCACTACACGCCCTTGAAAGAAGTCCCTCCAGTTCTCTCGTAGATACCTTCAGGTATTGGAAGGTGCTGTAAGGTCCTCTCAGAGCTTTTTCTTCTCCAAGCTGAACAACACTAACTCTCTCAACCTGTTTTCTTAGAACAGGTTCTCCAGCTCTCTCATTATCTCTATGGCCCTCCATGCCTTTCTTAAGTTGGAGGCCCCAGAGCTGACATCACTCCCTAAGTTGGGAGAAAGGTACAGTTTCTTTTCCCAGAGGTTTTCTTAATTTTTATGTTACATTATGTAAAAGCTCATGGTCACCAAAATGAGGCACTGAATCAAACACTTCTCAGAGCAGACATGTCTTGTGTGTTGTGTCCTCCTCCCTCCCATCCCCCCATTTTTTAAGCACCACCTGCTTCACCCCTTAATCCCTTCATAATTAAGACTAGCTACTTTGCACCAGTGCACTTTTGCCTTCCTAACAGAGTGGAGGGAGTGGGGAGGGGGGGTTGTGTCATGACAGTGGAAACTTCCCCTAGTCTTCCCTAAATAAACTTGACCTACTCTTGGATGCATCTACTTGCAACACAATTTATTTAAAACCAATAAAAACAAAGCTCATGTATATATTGTTTTCAAATAATATGAATATTATTTGAAAACAACACATTTTAATAGAGACAATGGCCATGTTCTGTTGCACAGGTCCTCTATTCAAGATGAAACAATTTTTTATTTTTTAAAGGAAATACTCCAAATATGTTGACAAACAGCTCACTTGAGTGCCACGCCACGTCCTGCAGATACACTGCTTTTCAGCCAGGATGTCTTGCTGCAGTGGTTTGCTCTGATAAACCTGGAATTTGGAATTAGTGTAACAGTAATTCTCTGCATACAGGCCACACAAAACACTGCTCAGTCAGAATAGCACCAACTATCTGGGCTTGTCCACCACCAAGTTTCACTTAAGCTTTTTTACTAGCATCCTGAGGTGTGAAATGAAGCACTTATTATTCTGCTTCTAGTGTTAAGCTCCATGTTAAAGCCTCCAGAGTTTTTGGCATTAACTTTGTGGCTTTGCCCACTCAGTGGTATGTAAAACGCCATTACAAAGAAATGTGTTTGTTTAGTGGGGCTCTGAGTGGAGGCCTCTGGCATTTAGGGCCCTGGCTATCTGTGTAGAAACAGGTGGCATGCCCCATGCAGCCATCCTAGTGACACAAGGACTGTGCTTCAGGAAGAGGGGCTATTTGTTGGACCAGGAGACAGAGACTGGCACTTCCAGCCGCACCACACAGCCTCAATCTTTGAGGTCCCCAATTCACCCTCAAATACCAGCAGAAAATGGCAGCTGACACAGACAGAATGGGGACTTTTTTTTTTTTTTTCCTTGAAGATCAGCTGGGAAGATAAGCCCTGAACCAAAGAGGGTGAGCTTGTATGACAGCTGCTGTGGGCAGAGGCAATGGCAAGCTAATGGGCAAGAGAAGGATGGGGTTTAGCCAAGTACAAGCTATGAGTTGCCATGCCAAGGTTGCAATGCCGAGGTTGCATTAGACCACACTCAAGTGGCAAGAATATCATTCAAACCTCCAATCTAGAATCTTTACAGATCACTCAGTGTGAAATAATGCCTATTTTAACTTCTGTACCTCAAGAAAGTCTAGAAATTGAGCACAAGACAGTCCTTGTCTTCTCCTCACTCTTCTACTACCTTAAGTAATAATATTTTACTGAGGAACTTGTTGCAAGAGGGACATAACACAAAGTACTTTTCTGAAATAAACCAGAACTCCAATACTTGCATCCCCGATAACAGCTTTCATTGACATCTTCATCCCTACTCAACTTAATTGTTAATTTTTTTCTCTCCTCTTACCCTCCCTATCCTTGACTTCCACACACAGCACATAACCATGACCAAAATACTGCCACTCTCTTTTCAGGACATGTTCATGCTCCATATTTCTGTGCAGAACTGGACACAACCGAGAAACCTTCTAATCCTGGATCTAAATCTGATCTATCTAGGTCTAAATCTGGTTCCTATCTTTGAGCATCTCCTAAATGGGTAAAAACTATTATGATTACATACTCTTCTTTATTCCTTGTGCTTACTGCAGGCTTCATCTATATTGCTGATTATCTATGCTTCTCTGTTTTCTGAAGCAATTTAAAACCAAGAGAACACATTTTTCCTCCACCTGTAGTATTTGACTTCCAGTTTCCTGATAAAATCTGTTATTTAGCTCTGCAAAGACCTTATTTAAGTCTTCAAGTCTGCATTGTGATTCAGTTTATATGAATGTCTGAATGACATTATTCAGCAGCCTTTTTTTTTTTAATCAGTCAGGCTATTCAAGTAATTGCTCGTTCTTCACCGTCATCTTTTCTTTGCTATCAAGAGTTCTGAGCCACCTATCTCACTTCACAACTAAAGGATTTTCTCTTGCAAGAGCACATGGCTTAACTGGTTCTCCGTATGCACATAATAGTGCACAGCACTGGTTAGGTAATGACATGGCAAACATCATTCCCTCTGATTATGACTTTGATTCCTTCCTCCCACAATAATAAGTTAATAGCTGCCATCTACCTAAAATACTTTGAGCACAAGATAATCTTCTGTTCCTGGCATAATTGCCCTTCTAACTCTGTAATGTACATATATTTTACTCATCTCTAAGAAAAATCTGGATGTGTTTAAATACAACTACCTCTGATCCCTTTTAAATGAAATTTTAGCCTGCAACAGCCCAGCATGCACCAAAGAAAGAATATAAAGTATCTAAGGTCTTCAGAAGACCTTCTAACTAGACACATTTTCTCCATATCATCCTCTAAAAACCTTAGTGTGACCTGAAGTCTGCTCTGTACATTTAAGAACATTTTAATTCAAGTGAGAAACATAGAAAGAGGAATTAGATAAGCACCTAAAGTGCCTTAGCCAATATCAGCATGACAAATTACTACTAAATTCATGTAAAGCACAATGAAAACAGTTATTCTGAGGCAACTATGCAGAAGTATTTAAAAACTTTTAGAGGGTGATGAGCCATTTTTTTGTATTCACAAACTTGCATCACCTTAGTCCCACCCAGGTGGCAAGGCAATTTCCTGGTGAGGAAACTGATGAAAAGACAGTTGAACAAACAGGTGAACAGAGAAAAACCTAACTCTTTACTGAAGAAGCAGACATAGAAAGCATTACTTCCCTTCTACCCTTCCCAGCTACCATTTATAAATATTTCTAGAATATAAATCATACAGCCTTTTAAATTCATATAATATGTAGTTTTAAAGTATGCGTTATTTACGATTTCTATGTTAGTAACTTTAATTATTAGGCAATTATTAAATGCAATTTGAAAGCATGGCACAGGTACAAAATAGAGACAACTTATGTATTTGGACAATTAAGGAGGAAGGGTATTTCACAAATTAATGAAAACTCAGAGAAAAATCAGACTGTATAAATAAAAAAAAAAAAAATGCAGAAAGAATGGTTTGCAATAGAGGAAGAAATAGATTAGAGAGGAACTGGTCCTAACAACTTCATTGATCAGGAAACAAAAGTAGCCCTTTCAGTAAGAAAGCACGTGAAAATAAACTGCGCTTCCTGCTATGTAAACACTTTGTGCAAACACTTTTCACTGGGAAAATCAACACCATATCTATAGGCACTTCACACTTGCATGAATATCAAAAGTATTTTCCAAATGTAGCTTTAGGTCTTTCTCTGCCTGAAGCACCACTAGTTTCTAGTGGTTTCTAGTTTCTGTGTACTTGTATTATGTTCTTGGTGGACAGCAAGGATAATTGCTGGCTAAAGTACATTAATGGTGAGAACAGGACAACTTTACAGAAACCAAACCTGGAAGACCTACAAAAAAAACCCCAGAAGTATGCATTCTTCCTGACAGCCCTTCTTGCTTCAGAAGGAACTGACTGCTCAAGACATATCATTGCCTTCCATTTCTGGAAATTACACAAGTCATTAGATCTTCTGTTTTTATACCCCCAGCCTGGTTCTCTGAGCTCCCTGGATTCTCCTTCAGTGACTAGAAATGCAAAGATGTAAAAAAAAAAAAATCCAAGAACTGGATCCCTGACTACATAGCTCCTAAGTATCTGAAAGCCTGTTAGTTGGAGAGCAGACTAAATAGAAGCTATTTTATCGGGATACACACACATAACCATGACTTTTCCTTTTCTTGATAAACATCTTTATAAATTTTACTGCTGTATTATTATTTGGTTGCTGTAAAAGACTGGGGCTTTACCTACAAGCATGAGATCTTTTTCAACAATCAGCTTACATAAGAAAACATGACAGGTAATGTGAAGAGAATACAGAAATTCCTAGTATTTTATGCAACTATTTGCAGTGTAATCTTTCTTGCTTGCTTGGGGATCCAATAGTGGGCCCTTCACTTCATCATGCCATTAACCACATGCCATTAATATATGCACAATAACATTTTGCTAGAATAAGTAACAAAGGATCAAAAAGTTCAAGAAATCTTACACAGAAGTAATTACTTAACAAGAGCAGCCTTTTAGGAGCCCTTTTTATCATCCGGTGATTTTAAATCCTAAAAGTGCAGAAAAGGTAAAATGTACCCAAGTGGGAGAGAGAAAACTGAAGACCCTGCAAGAGCTTTATCATCATGGTAGGATGGCACTTCAGGAAGTATCACTTCATAGTTGTTGCATTCTTGCACTTGTTTTACACTTTTCGATAAGAACATTTGCAACGAGATCCTCACTGCTGCCATTCTATTTCTTTGTATGAAGTGAAAGAGGGACTGAGAGACAGCACAAGAGAAAGAAAAGGGAGATTCACTGCTAAAGTACAATACAAGCACTTGCTAAATATGGGGTTTGCAATTACTCACCTGCAACACTTAACCACATCATGAATGCAGAAGTATAATCATGATAGATATGATTTTGATCCATGGACCTCAAAGATGGCTAAGTAATATTAGCTCTGTCCTAAAGAATGAAACAAATCCACTTATATAGTTTTGAAGGGTTTTGAAGAAGGTCAGTGTGACATGATACTAAAATCTGTATTTGTCAGTCCCTTCTCACCATTTCTCACACAAGATGGGTTTAGAGCATGCAGCAGCCAAAAGGCCCAGTTTAGACAGCAGTGATATGACTATAGCATACTACATATATAAAATTTGGCATTGCACCTGTGAATTTCTATGAGATACAAATAAAATCAGATAAAACTAGCCTGCCCAGTTCTCATTTATATTTATTACCTCAAGGGGTATTTTCTAATTAGAAAGCAAGAATTCATTCTACTCTGAAAACACTTTCTGAGACAAGGGTTGAGTACATTCTTTCTAAATCCAAATTCTAGGATTGCGCTAAAACAAGCTACCAATTGATACATAAATTTTCCAATATGGCAACATTCCTTCAAACTCACTGCAGTCTTCAGTCAAGGTTGTGCCACATTCTTCAAGCAGCACATGGCTTAAGCAAAGTACCTCAAAAGTTCCATGCATTTCTCTACTGTACTAGTCAATGAGGCACGTCAGGACAGCATCAGCATACTCATCTTTCCACACATTGTAGTACAGAGAGCAGACTCAGATTATACTTGTGCTGCTTTCTAGGGCTCATACCATCAGACCTGTGAAAATTAGACACAGGAGAAAAAAATAGAGCAAGAATTTTAAAACATGATTTTGGGTTAGATGTCTTTGTTTTAGCATGTGCTACATTTTATGCCGTCATGGCTGCAAAACTGTAAAAGTTAAAAACACTTGTAAGATTGGACCTAGATTTTAGATGAGGTCTCTTTTTCATATCTCATTTCTGAATCCCACAGTACGCTATTTTCAGTTCTCAGGTGTAGCATGAAGCCACTCAAATTTTCTCAGCCTCAGCAAAATGAATTTCAACCTGTGACAAGAGTCACAAAGCTGAAAACAATACAGATACAAAAATGTAAGAGAAGCACTGCATTTGATTTCAGACGTTTACTTACTTAAAATCTGATATACCAAATAACTCATTCCACACATGCATTTTCTCTCCTTGTAGTAGAAAAAGCATGAAAGAGCTATTATTTTGAGCTTTATGCACTGTTGTTAAATATTTTAGAATCCTATAATAAATTACAGCCCTGCCTTTTTCACTTGAACTCTTCTAAACATGGTTTTATTAACACAGCAGCTGAAACTTCCATCGTGCAGTGAAGTAAGCAGGTTATCATTGGCTGGTTCAATTACTCCAATATCCCTCCTGCCCCTTTGCAAAGTCCCTTCTCCTGTTTTCCATAGTGGGGCAATGCTGAGCTCTAGAAGGCAGTACAGAGACAGCACAAACCCCTGGATAACTAGAGTGAATTCTGATGCCTCAAAAAGCACAGGTGGACAGGCACTTCTCATAAAACAGTTACACTAAATCAGCTCCAAACCAGTAGTTGTACTCTGTCCTCAGGGAAATGGTGAACAATGTGAAAATCACCAGACCCAAACACCAGGATAGGGAAGATGCTGCCCTCTCCAGCAGGACAATGCTTTGGTTGATGGCTACAGCACTGCTGCTGCAGTGAGGTAGCATCACCGTGTGTTCTCTAGCCCCACCTTCCCACTGCAAGACTGACTCTATCCAGATTCCTGACTGGATTACTAACCACATGAGTAGCTAGCAAGGAGAGAGAATGCTGACCAATCTGCCAGTGACGTTTTGGCAAGTCTTGTACACTGTATCAAGGTAACACAAGTCCTCCCCTCCACTGCCTCCCACCAGGGAGACTTCAGACCACCTGACTGGCAGGTGCCACAGATGGCAGGGAGAGGGCACTGGGCTAGTGCTGTGACTGCTGATGATATTCCTCTGATCACAAGCTCCACTCAAATGCACATGGCAAGGTGCTGCCTCTGTGCTCTGTTACACAGGACAGAAGCTTGAGGATCCCAGAAGGAGCATGCCAGCTGCACACAGCAGAGGAAAGAAGTGAGGTGCTGCAAGCCTATAAGACAGGACCACGAGAAGGAGTCATCCAATATCTGAACTAAGCACAGCTCCTGACAAAAGCACTGTCACCACAATACCTGACAGAGGTGAGTGTAGCCACTGCAAGCTGCTATGGCTACAACGAATAACTGACTGAGGATGCAGAACTTCTGTCAGGAACAGCTCTAAGGAGAATTGCTAGGACAGAGTCATGCCTCAAAAACCCCTTCAGAAGCCAGGAGTGCAAGCATCTGGCTGAGCTACCTGGGAAGGTAAAAGGGAGCAGAAAGCTGCACATCAAAGCTTTTTATCAGAGTAAGAATCAAGAGAGGATGTGACAGGGAAAGAGGATACAACTATATCTGGGTGCATGAAGAAATGGAGAATTATTGCAAAAGGAGAGAAACGTGTAATGAGCAAAGCTCCAGTGTTAAAAAGTCACATGGGATTCTCAGATGAGAGACAGAGTAAGACATCCATGGTATTGTCATTATTACAGGACAGTCACAGTTTTAAACTGGAAAGCAGGACTACATGTGATAGTTAATCTGGATCTGGAGTAGAATGAGTATGATGAGAGGCAAATACACAGCTTGGATCTTCCTCCCTTTCAAAGAGAAACATTGTTCTTCAGATTTCCAAACTTTTCACTTGAGAAATGACTGGCAGTCATAGGAAAGAAAACAAATATGCTCTTATGAAATTTTAACCTAGTACAAACCTAGCTTGTGTGTTCCCAGATCAGCTCTGCCATTAAGAACAAAAAGTAATCAAAGAGAAAAACACCAAGAGGCTTAAAAATAGTTTATATAAAGTAATTTTTTTTATTACACAGATGAATTTGTTTACATGGAACATGTGGTTATTTCTTTTGAAAATATTTTTAACATTAATTACTATTATCCTTTGTCTGATTGACTGTCTTACCTAGTTCATCCACAGCAATGGTGCCAGACACATTCAATATGTTTAAGTATAACAGTAATTCTGTTTCAGTCCATGAACTCTCTCTACAACTTTAAAGTATCAGAGCAGTTAATTTTCACAGTCTTCAGGGCATGGACAGATACTAGGTTGTGCCTTAAACCACCCAGAAACTCATGGAATGTAGCTGTAACCCCTACCCAGTACCTTGATACATTTACACATAATACTTTTCTTTTGTCCACAGTTGCATTAAGATTCATGAAGTGAACTCATGCTTCCATGTAAAAATGCTGACAAAAAATATTTTTCTGCTCTGAAGAAATATGTTTTTTATACTTGTATGCATTTCTTGAACATAAAATTGCTCTACTCAGGCATAGCCTTCCTTAAGGACAATATAAAATGGCACAAACAACACAATTATGCTTTTAAATGCATAGCTTTATCTTTTCAGTTGGAATACAATACCCCAGCAGAGCACACTGGAACAAACCATTCAGGATTCATTTCTCTGTGGGCATCTGAAAGTTCTTTAGAAGCAATTAATAAATTCATTCAAATATATACACATTTCTCCTGCTGCTTAAGGAGATATTGGAAGTAAAGCAGTCTTTCAAGGAAATTGCTACTGTTTTGTTAGTAAAGTGCTGTAACTGTTCTCTGCAAAATGTGTAACCAGGATTGAAAAATTCAGACTTCTGGCCTGTGCTTAGACGTACTTAACTAAATTTGACAGCATTAGACACATACAGGTTGAATTCTTTTGGCCAGCAAGGCTCCATAACTGCAGTAGCATGCACTAAATTAAGTCTAGAAGGAAAGGGAGGGTAAAAACAAAGGTTTGTTGGCATGCAAATACCTACCACAAAAATTTTGGATTGTACTGCTAGTTTATCAAAGCAATACTCTTTTTTTTTTTTTTTTTTTCTTAGTAATGGGAGACTGTTCTGAGAGACTGTAGAAATAAAACACACAGGTGAGAAACTGAAGAAAAAAGTGACTCAAGAATTGAATACAGGTAAAATTCTACATTCTCTCACTAGCCAATAGTCATCTAGAAGAAGAATTCATTCAAGACCTGGGGAAGTAACAGAGCTGCTGACCTGAATATACATTAGCAAAATACATTTATTGACCTAGATTTTTAACACTCACTGAGAACATGTGTGTTTACTCATCTTACTAGTCAGAGAAGGCAAAAGATTCACATGTATATACATCACTATCCAGCTAACCAGAATCTGATACTGTTTTCCATCAGCTCTACAAAACAAGAAATTATCCAAATTCTGTATCATACGGAGGTCCTGTTTAATGAACAGGAGCTTCCATCATAGTAGCTATACAGATGTATTCAGAAAATTAGTTTAAATAAGAGCCTTGTGCTGTAGTCTTAATACTGGCTTCTAAAAATCTCAAGAACTGAGCTACAGATCTATTTATTTCAGCAGGCAGCTTCAGCCATGCATCCATTGGGACAGCACATGCCCAACACTTACCAGAAAGGCTCTCATTCACAAGCATCATGAACTCAAATTTCCCACTGTATTCCTTTACATACAAACCCATTTGCAGCCAACATTGCCTCTTTTAAGTGTGTTTAAGGCAGATTTTAACTACCCTACTAGGAATTAGGAAGCCTATTTTTTCAGTTAGTTTCAATGAGCATACGTCTCCCGCTTATTTCATCTCCACGTTTTATAGATGACATAAAATGTTTCCTAAACATTCTGATTTTGCAGAAATATTTGTACCACCTGCTTAGTCCTGTGTGACAAAACCATGAGGTTCTTTAGAAAACAGAAGGAAGATTATAAAGGTGAGCAAGACCTGTCTGTGCTGAATCTCTTTGGCTGACACAAACATCATTTGTAACTCGCACGGAAAGTTTCTTCTCTTCTTTGGACACCAATTAACTTTATCCAGAGAGAGGTATGAACAGCTAAGTAAGACGAAACTGTTGCAATAGAAAATGCTCACTTCAAGTGAATGAAAGCCGTGTTTGCAAAGCTGCAGAAACATTTTAGCGGATCCAATTTCAAGCGGCTGTCGGTGGATCCAGAGCTCTGCTGGAAGCCGAGTCCCAGGGTCTCTGATGCTGGAGGCGACTCTAGCTCTCCGGCTGCCTCCAGGACAGGGGTGGCGATGCCGGCTCCGGCTCGCACCATCCCGCTTCTCCGGGAGGCAGCGGCTGCAGCCCGACCGGGGCAGGGGGACGGACACACAAAAATACCTCAACCAACCAACAAACCTCGATGGCACTAACTTGACACAGTTGTCAGCCAGCAGCCTGACCGCGAAACGTCTACAGCCAGCAGGAGGAGAAAGCGGCGGCCAACATCCCAGCCATAAGGAAAGCCAAGGAGGGGATGCCGGCTCGGGATGGATGGCGGGGCGCAGGG
>VZRH01006292.1:2142760-2160863 GCA_013397555.1 Urocynchramus pylzowi
GCCCGCGCCGCTGTGGCCCCGCACAGGCCCCGGCCCGGGCCAGCCCCTCGGCGCCGCCGCCGCCGCACAGCACCTCCGGCCCTCACGGCTGTGCCCCGCTGAGGGGACGCGCTCGGCACTTCCCCCAGGGGAAGCCAGGAGCCACGAGGCACCGGCGGCACGGGCTCCCCGCCTGAGCAGAGGCGTACCTGGTGAATCAGCGGCACAGTGGAGTGGTCAGGTGCCTGACATGAACGAGTTCATGGCTTATCTGGGTACCTGTGGGTGTCAAGTTCTACTATCTCCTATGGCACAAGCATGGGAACACAGGCAAAATAATGACAGAGCCTATGCTACCATGTGTGCTTAGCAGCTTAAGCAAAAATTGTATTTTTTCCCAGCACATAGGTCTGTATCCTGCTATTACTGAGTGGCGTGACCACACACAGTTCACACTGCAGCACTGCTTTACTCTAGGTTTGCTCGTGCCAACATAACTTCCACACTTTGTTACCACTCCACATTAACTTCACTGCTGGAAGGGTCCAGAATATTGTTTTAGCAAGGCTGCCTTCTCCATGGCTGATTATCCATATATTTATCAGTCAGACACTGTATGCAATCTGAGTGTATGATACTACTTAATGCCTCCAAGACACACTGAGGATGCACAGCTTCTCAAGGCCTGTATTACTAAAAATTAGAAAGCTAGACAGTAAGGGCAGGTGAAAGAAGTATTAGGCATTTGTTTGTGAAATTATACAAATGGGTCATGCTTCGATTGAAGAAAATTATCTGAAAGAAAATGATTATGTGGTTTGGCCAAAGAAAAAAGACCATCTACAGCTAGAAAATAAGAGTTCCTTTTTTCCTTAAAATCCTGTAGTAAAGCATCAAAATTATTTATTTCTCACTTTTTTTACAAAAAAAAAAAAAAAATAGAAAACTAAGGCCAAAGCAGCTTTAATTTAATATCTAATGAGGTTTTCCTTTAATACACACACACTTGTCAGTTTGAATTTTAATTTCCATAAGGCGTGAATTATCATTACTTTTTCCTTGGCAAACCTCTCTTCATTGTGATTTGACATCTCCTTGAGCTGGAATTTACCACTGACAAAAGCAGAAGAGAGGTTGTCAGAAGAATGAATTCCTGCACTCATGTCATTTCAAATGCAAAGACATCTTACCGTGACAAGATTTGAGCTCAGTAATGCTAGCAACTTTTACATGAAAAAACACAAAGCCAAGTCCAGCCACAAATGCATGAAATCCCTGAAAAATTTCTCTCAACATGTGAAATTAACAGCATAATTAGAAAATGTACTTTTCTGCAAATATAGGCAGGGCATTCTAAAGCAGCCTAAGCAGTTCCTATGAAGCATGATGAAAACTCAGCACCCAGTCTACTTACAGGGCTACAACAATATTAACAACACTGTTTATGTACAAACCTAACTACAAATCTTCCAGCAGCATATGCTATTCAAATTACTGAACAACAGGAAATTTCACCAGATGCTTACATGCTGAGTTTGATTTATCCTTTACATTTAGATACATTACTTCTTTTTCTACACCAGGAATGCCCTCTACTATAAAGAAAATCCAACCAGTGTTTTACCTAACAAGTTATGGTGAACAACAAAACTAGTTCTGCATTTATGTGAGCTATAAATAGGAAAACAAACCTGTAAGTCTTGAGTTCCACAGTAATATGTTCATCTCGTGGCATGTTTGACAGGAAAAAGAAACCAGTCATTAACAATATCCTCCTGCAACATGCAGCTAGGGAATCAGCATTTAAAAGGTGGATTTTATTAGAAAAATACTATCCCATTGAAATTACACAATTTAATTGTAAAATAGCTTATTAATTTTCTACCTACAGTATAACAGGATGCATTTTCATATTGTCCCATTTATAACACTGATTTAGTGAGATTCCTCATCAGATTTGCCTTGCAAGAGATTTTGTTTCACTTCTATGTCTGAAGAGACTGGAATAATTCAGACTTTGTTTTCTGTCTTGAAAGGGCTCAATCAAGTTGTAGGAGCTTAGTTGTTGCTTGAGAAAGGTCATTGTCTCTCCCATCATGCTGAAATTAAAAACAGTTGGGTTTTGTTTGGTTTTTAAAAGGTCAGACAGAATAAAACAAAAGCCAGATTATTTTATTTTTGAAACAATTATGTATTATCACACACTTCAGATTACACCATTTTCACAATAAAACAGCAATAGGATTTAAATAAATGTATCATGTTTATGTCATTGCACTGACTGGTTCTTGTCCTCTAACATAAAAGTGACAACATCCAATCTCGTGCCAGCCTTCAGTGGATGTCTCTCCTCTTGGAGGGAGTAACTACATGCATTTTACAGATGGGGATTAAGGAAGGATTCTGCATGACTATGAGTATCCTAAACTCTTACTGATTTTCCATGGAAAATAATGGGGAAAAGCTACTGAATAATTCACAGAAGTGCAAACCATCTAAAGACTGTGAAATTCCAGTGGAATTTGTTGGTCCTAAAGGCCAATGATTGTTTAGCAGGATGGATTATGGCATGTGCATAGATACACTTTGGAGAAAAGATGGAGAAAAGATGTGCAGTGAAGCACAGCATTCCAGTTGTGATACAAAGTTAGATCTCCAGCAGCAGGTTAAATCTTTGAAGGAATATGCCATGGATGGAAGAGCCAAGGATATGCTCTGTGCCTTATTGTATAAGGTTCAGAAACCATGTGTTCACACAAGACATTACAATTCATTTCCTTCCATTCAGATGTCATTGAGCTCTTTGCCAAATGTTCTATGATAAATGTTCAGTTCTCAGAATATTGTGATATTTGAAAGAAATACTGAAAATTAAAATAGAATATACTCAATTTTCTTTCAGAGTTCTTTAACCTTTAGTAAGTTCTTTTGATTTTCATCTCTTATTCTTTGTGTACTTGATGCCTAGGGCATTGTTGCAATTTAGAAAATGAAGTGTGAAACGAAGTGTTACTACACTACAGTGTACAACAGTGAGATGTTACTTGCATTGTGTATTTTACAGACAGGGATTGGAGTTTAGCCTGAATTTTCATACAGTGGGGCTCTGGCTCCATGGTCAAAATGTACTAGAACAATACTAGAAAGATACTAGGAACACTATCAAAAATAACACTGAGCTAAATTATATGAATACATTATTGGAGAACAATATTACACACACTTGACCTTACCTCTTAACAGTAACTAAAACTTTTGACTCCATTTTCCACTGGTGCTAGAGTGAAAGGAAATGTGCCTAAAGTATCCCATAAGCTCATGAAGGTGAGCTCTGATGGGGACTTAACCACATATCTCAGGGGATTGTTCCAGTGATTAATTACTCTCATTGTAAAAAATGTCTTTCATATATCAAGATGAAACCGATCCTGGAATCTCTTCCAAAATCTCTCTCCTTTACATTCTTTGGTAAACCTTGGTAAAAAAATAATGTGTAGCAGAGGACAGGGCGGGGTCTGAAGACATAATGGAAATAAGAAGCATTACATTAATTTTATCACATATGTGTCTACCAAAGGACAATATTTTCCTTTACACATGTATCTGATCCATAAGATTATATGAAGAGATGACAGTTCAGCAAAACAGAATTTTGGTATTGGTTTTCAGAGACGTTCTTAAGTTTTCTTACAGGCTGTAAGGATGCATATACTAGGAACATGCAGAATTATTTGGAATACAATCTAATAATGTATTTATTTTACCATCATGTGTGTCATACTACCCATGTAACTGGATGTCATGCCAGGCCTGCAGCAGAAGACAATTCAAACAAAAAAAAAAGGTTGAACAGGTTGCTCTTTAGTGATTAAATCTGTGCTCGAAATTTTAAATTTACATTTTTATCAGTAGATTTTCATAATTGTCCTAATGGTTCTGAAACTAATTTCCCAATTATCTTAATGGTCTGATGATAAAGTAGATTCACTTTTTCTTTTCCTACCATGAAATGTTTTTTTTTCCTCCAGCTGTAACTAACAGAATGTAAGAATGAACATACAAACCTCGTGTGGTATTTTTGTGTGTGCTTAACTTTGTATGAAACATGCTCTGTGATAGAATCATGAGCAGAAAATTATTTTATTATTATTGATATGAATTAAGAAAATCTGCCTGATTCTTAGACAGCTTTGTTTTCCTTCAAACATCTGGACTTCTCGTAATTGGGATTAGTGGAACTGAACTTTGCATCAGTGATCCAGCATTGATCACTATGCTCCTAATGTCAAGCAATCTGAATCAAGATCCTTTTCTGATGCAAACATCTCTATTAAAACAATAAAGTTCTGATCACCCATTGCAGTTGTCTTTGAAAAATATGTAACTGGACTACCAGTGACAGAATTACTGTGTGTTTTTACAATTCACAGAGGTTATTTAGAATATTTTGGAGAAGTGAAATACTTTTTTCCCCCATTACTCACAGACAGATTTCTGGCTGTCCTATCAATTGAGTCTTTTCATCTCTCTCTCTCAAATGTTTTTCCAGTTTGCCTGGGATGAAAATGGATACTGTGAGGTGAAAAGTGGAGGATGAGCAACTGGGAAGGCACATCGAACTCTTCACCACAATCCAATAAAACAGAGAGAAAGAGAGAGAGACTGAAAATGAAGGTTGGTTCACACTAGAATCTATACATGAAGTGATTACAAACTGCTGACACATATCCTGGGGCTTGTGGATACCACAGTGTGAGCATGTGTTGTCATTTGGCTTTCAGGACTTTCTAAAATATATATACACTGCCATAAAAAATTTAGCATTCATTCCTATAACTTGTGAGATTAAATACTTTATTTGTCATTGTAAAGGCTCATCTCTCATATTAAAATACAAAAGAAACCCAGCATTTCTAGGCGTGGGTTCATGCCACCTTGACACACAGCTTTAGAGTGACTCAGATGAACTGCAATGGTGAGAGCTCAGAGCTGATTCCCTCATGGCATCTTTCAACACCAGATGGCACACAACTAAACTTAGCTGCCTGAATGAAGGAAGGCAATTAAATGTCTAAACATACATACATAGAACCATTTTAGATGTCCAAAAGACCTGAGATACCCACATGAGCTGGCATGTATCACACAAGATCTGTGGGAGTTCTGAGAAATGTCGTATTGGGACAGGCAGGGTACTCTAGGACTTCTAAAATACTAGTGGATATTTAACTTTAAGCACTTGAAATATTCAGTACAGAAGGTACTCAGTTACCTACAGACAAACACCCAATGCCACTTGGGAGTTCCTGGAGAGTCTGGAATGCCTCGATAGAGCAGAGGTGTGCAGCCCAACCCCAATGTGAACCCTGAACTCTCTGGAACAGTAGCAGCTCCACACCAGGTGAGACTCCTTGTGATATCTGAAGTGCTTTTCATAAAAGTGAATCCTGCTTTGTGCAGCTGGGTGTGGGCTAAATGTCTGTAGGTTGAGTCCCTGTTAAGATGTATGTAATGTTATGTTGTGTTTGTAGAATTGTTGCATGTTCAGCAAGTCTGCCTGACAATGTGCATCCACCCCTGCCAGAATCACCTCATTCCTTTCAAAGAATATCCTTGTCTCTTTATGTAAGCTCTAAGTATCCTGGTTTGTACGTCAGGCTGCCACTAGGCTTTTGTTCAGATCAGCCACTAACTGTGAACAACTTCACTGGTGGTGTCTGGAGTGTAAAACTTGCTGGTTTTATACTCCTAAAGCTGTCCACCTCCCCAAGAACATAGCCAATAGCTCTCCTTCAGAAGCAAGGCATGGACATTGCTACCACATCTATTGGTCTCAGAAACTAAACACCCTGCAATCAGTTTAACTCATGCAAATGAAAACTTTGTACAAAGCCATTAACCTGAGGAGAAGGAAACCCACATTGCCCCAGCCTGCACCCTGGAATAGACTCACAGGCAGCTGTAAGTTCCCCCATGGCTGTGGGAGAGGGAGGTCCTTCCCCCAGTCACCCTCTGTGAAACTTAAGAGTGCAATTTCTGATTCAGAGGCCCATCACCTGATTCTTCTGGTTCATATAGTCTGGTTTTGGAATCCTTTTGGAGCCCCTCTTTATTGTACCCATGCACATGTCCTTTGGTGAAATTTTGTTCAGATTTTCTATTTTTTCACACAGCATTTCCCGTGTTCCCCAGCACAACACAAAACCCAGGGGCTGCCCCAGTGATACTGCAAGCATCAAGTATTTATACCCAGTGATGAGATTCCTCCTGAGCCTTCAAGCTGAACAATCCCAGCCTTCTCAGCCTTTCCTCTAATAACAATCTCTCAATCATCTTCATCCTCCATTGCTGGACTTGCTCCAATATGTCCATATTTGCCCAGAACTGGACTCAGCACACCATGCATGAGCTCACCTGCACTAAGCAGAGGGAAGGATCAACCCACTTGGCTTGCTGGCACCATTCTACCTGTTGCAGACCAGTGCACCCCAAGTAATTAGCCTCCAGCTGGGCATGGGCTACTCTCTTTGAACCCTGTCTTTCAGTTAGTTTTGGATCCACCTCTCTGTCCATTGATCTAGTGATGTGCCAATCTTGCTGTACAATAAACTGTACAATAAACTTCCAGGTTTGGCAAATGCTGCAAAATAATGCTATATTAAGCAAGTTGACTGGTGAATCTATATTATGACAATTAAATTTTTAATGGGTCAAAATCAATCTTTGTTACAGGTAAAATAATCATGATAGATGCGATTTAGTTTTCACTTAGTAGAACTGATGTGGTTTCTTCTGTGTTCTTAGAAGGTTTTCTTTGTACCCAAAAGATAAGAAGCCATTCTAAAAGCAAGGACAGAATTTATTTTTCACACATAGCTCAGAAGTAGATTTCTTTATTGGTTTAGAAAGCATTCATTTCTGTACATTGGGAATCTGGTACAAAAGCTATTGCTGAAAAGCATTTAATTCAACTTCTTAAAGGAGGTTCTTCTTTGAAGTGCTATTGATACTGATTAAATGTCTAGCACATGGAATTACTGCTGTATTGCTGGATGTAATACCCATTTCTGGGGTTTAAATCCTCCATCTCCAGACTGAAGTGGAAGTGCATCCTGCCACGTGACTGGGAGTGACTGAACTAACCTGGCAACATCCCTGACTATTATCTGTATCACCAAGAGAAAAATGCAACAACTCTTTAAAAAATAGCAGAAAGAAACAGATAAGTACTTTATTGTAATGTCCTTACATAGGTATCCATTTAGCATCATGATGCAAATATATGAATCACACTTCACTGAAAAGTTAGGTTTTTTAAAAGATTTCCAATTGATGCAAAACCCTTGAGATGGACCCTACTAAAAATGGAAAAAAAACCCCTAAGATTTCTTTAAAAGGAGTTCACAGTAAAAATGATGCTTCTTAAGGGTCAATCATAGAATCAGCAAACATGAGAATACAGTTTCATTTCCATTTCTCTTAAGGAAGAAAAGTGAATAAGGAAGAACTGCCAGCAATCTGTCAGAATGAGCAAAGAGCATTCAGAGAATTGGATGCCCAGTTAAAGTGACTTCAAACTCCGTAAGAACACAGCTGACTCCCAAAACTAGAATGCATTTAAAATGGAGTCCTGTGCCTTTAAAATCCCAACTACCATAAGACAAATCACTTGATATTGCATATTATCTACTCTTGTGCCATCACTATTAAAAAAAATTTTCCTCCTTCATGTCAGGTACAGCCATTGCAATTTCAGAATCTCTCTACTCTTTTCAGAAAATGTCTGCTCTACATCTGTTTGTTGTTCTGCACTTTGCTTTAGCTTGGTAAACATATACATATAAGAGAGCAGAACAACATCAACATGAAGATTCAAATTTTGGTTAACTGGCAGCTTATCTGTAAGCCGTACCACTAATTTGGGATGCCAGTATTCTGGGATAAGAGGTAGCTTGCTTATTGAAAATTTGCAACACATTCTCACTTCATCTTTTGCTAAGTAATGAGTGGTGGGAAACAGAGCAAATACTGAATAGCTCTTCATTTTTACCTAATTTATTAAAACAATTAAAACACAGACTGCATACTCTTTTTCAATATGTCTTTGTACTTTGCAGGGTTTTTTTTAAACCACTTTTTAAGCCATGGCTTTATCCATGTGATAAAGTGGCATCCCTGCATGCTCTTTTGGTTTGGCAAATTCTAAATTCAGGGTGAGTCAAGATCAGACGAGGATCAAGCTGAAGGATGTGTGATCTATAGAACAGATTCCTTTCAAAGATGTGAAATGAAACACCTGTTACTCAGACTGTGCCTACAAAAGCTTCCCAAGGCTCACACGAATAGCAGTTTTCAGTGCAGCCTGCCTGTGCTCCAGCTCAGAGGGACTCGAGCCAGTCCTGCACTGAGCCCCAGCCAAACAGCTGAGCTGGAGGCAAGGTACATTAGCTTGGATTCAGGGCTGTGCCAGCGTGGGGATCCATGGCTCCTGCCTGGGACTCGTCTGGCGTTTGGGTGGAGCTGAGACACCACTGTTGGCAGAGCAGCCACTGCCGTTCCCCAGATCATCTTCCCTGCTGATAACCAAGCCTGCAGCAACCCTTCCTCTTCCCTGCCAAACGTGGGGTTTGGGAGGATGACAGCAGAGTGCTGCTATCAATCACTCTCTTATGAGTAGTGGCAAGGCCTCTACAAGGGAATTACACCAAAATATTATTGAAGACTTCATGAAACTCAATGCATCTCCCTTGTCTCTCTCCCCATGTTCCCTCATAAATGTTTTTCTTCTATAATACTTTGACACAGCACTCATATTTTGGTCCTGATTAATCATTAAGGAGTAATGTTTTGTTAACTACTGCACATTCTCTGCATTTGTACTTGGGATCCAGGACCTCACACTGGGACAAACAGTGAGAGGGTTTTGTGCACTTCTGCATACTGCTGGAATCACTGTCCTATTTCTCTTTGGGCACATTATTTTCTGGAGCTGGACAAGCTACTACAATCAAGTGCCTTCAGTACTTAAAAAAAAATATAAAGGACAATTTAAAAAACTTTTTTCTGCATGTAACATCCTAAAATTTGGTCAAGATGTCACAAAAGGCCCTGCAAATTTCCCTTCCCCTTTTTTGGAAGTCCAAGACATATATAAAAAGCATAAGGTTATAAGCTAGGGATGCAGGAAGATGCTGGGCATCCTGATTTTCAAAGAGCCTGCTGCAGTCTGCAAATGCTCTCCCCTTCCCATTACGAGAATCCCAGGTTCGGTTAACGCTGATTTCAAATTAACAGCAGAGAATGAAATCTTCACCTCTTACTAAAATATTGAGCTTATGTGTCTGAAGAGTAGATTAAAAAAATTAATTTAAACTAACATTAATAATTTCCTTTTCTGATAAGCTGAATTCAATCTTCTGTATCCATAGCAAAATGGAGAAATATTTTCTGCATCAGATATTTCTCCTCCAACAAACATAAGGATTCAATCCATATAAATGCTTTCTGTTATTCAGTGATATTAGGAAAAATAGCTTTGACTGTAAGACAAGGATTTTCTTTTCACTGTTATTCAGGTTGGTTTGCTGCCTGGCACAAATTACTTGCTTTTCCTTCTCAGAGGTCAGCTCATCTGCCTGTCTCTTCTGTCTCTTCAGTTGTGTGAGCTCATTCACTAGAGTTTGCATATTATTAAAATAAATTTTCAAGTAATAAAAGATGTTATTTCAATGAGAGCAGGTTTGGGCTTTTGGTTGGTTTGTGGGTTCTTTGGCTGTTTGTTTGGTTTGATTTGATTTGGGTTATTTTTAAGAAGAAGGAGGTCATTTTTTAATCCTTATTTGATAAGCACACCGGCAAAATTAAAAATATTTATGTAACAATCAACCAGTATAATTATAGATCATTTTACCCCACAGGTAGGTCTATTATTTCTTTGATGAAGCTATGCATATATTAAGTGTTATCTGTACCAAAGCTGGTACTAATTGAAATGATGTATGATTACAGCATAATTTAAAATCTCTTCAAATTTCAGAATTGGGTTTGGCCTAGCAAAAGAATTTGTTGCTGTTATTATTTTAGAACCAAATTAATTGTGCTCTTTTAAATTCTGTATTTGATTTCTACTAATTTTATCTGCCTACGGTTGCATCTTTTTGCAGACTGCTTTTACCACTGTCTGGCCCCATTCAAGCCTATTCAATGGCCAGCAAGGAAAAATGAAGCAAGTCTCATAACAATGCAGGTTATTATTTCTGCTTCCATTTTATAGAACTATTGTTTTAAGACATCACTAAGGAGAATACTAAAAAAGTTCATATTAGCTTCTATGCTAAAGTGAACATTATTTCTATGCTGATCGCATGTAAAGAGACTCAACTTCAGTAATTTAGACTGTAAAATACTGAAACTGATTGCCATGATATATCCGAGGGGAAACAATGACTGATCCAACTTGATTTGCTGGAAACAAAAACATTTAATCCAGTATTTTTCCTGAGAAAACCTCATAAACTTTTTCAAATAACCTTGATAAAATATATTCAAAAGTTTCTTTAGGCTCCTTTCTAATACACAATTACATCATTGTTCCCTTTTTTATTACTGAGACTGCTATGAAGGAGCAGTCCACTGTTTTACCACTTGATGGTGCCAAGTGTTTTACACAATCAAAGCTAAAAACACTTTAAAACCAAGTCATCTTCTGAAAAAGAGTTTAAGTAGAAGCTTGAATTGTATTTGCTGTTCATAGGAAATATATATTTATCATTTGATATTAGGGATATTTGAAGATTAGTAATAATCTAATAATGTCTAATTAGGCATTATCATTCACTTACTGTAAATTCAGCACTGAAAATTGCTTTTAAATGTGTATATCTTGTATGTGTGTGTGTGTATCTTAAATATCAGCACAATCTGTCAGTGATTCCTCTGGCCTCTTGGTGTTTACATCAAGGTGAGGACAACTAGGCATGAGCAGATCTGCAGCGTGCTCCTTTTCCCCATGCACATCCCTGACAGTGTGCCTACTCCACAGTCACCTCCTTTCGCAAATCACCATCATGTCCTCGCCATTTGCAACACTCTCATTTATATTTGAGACCAGGATAAAATTAGCTGAGCAGGTTGACTCAGCAGTGAAATGTGACTGACTCATAGTGCTTGGCATAGCGTCACCATGAGCAGAATCTGGCAAGAGCAAGCACAAGATTGTTCAGGGGGCTTTTAGCTTTGGTTAGCACAGAGAATTTAGGTAGGATTGATTTGATATTTAGGACAGTGAGCTACAATAATGCTTAGCAGCAATTCAGCATCAGAAGAGGAAAAATAATTAGAAAGGATATGGGTGGAGAGCTGTGCTTGTTCCTTAGGACTTGGGTGTAGTGAAAGACAGTGGGGTGAGAGAAGGCACTTGTACGTACTTGTGCCAAGGAGGCTGCAGGCGGAATTTACAGGCAAGTTGACATTTTGGTGTAGTGTGGCTGACTTTGGAGAAGTTACAGGAAGGAGACTGTCCAGGTGCTGCTATTGCTAACCTTCAGCACATAGCATTTTTTAGGGCACAGAGGAAAGACCTCCACTGGCTTGCTCTGCTTCAGGATGGACATGAACAACATGCTGTACATTTACAAACTCCTCTTGAATACTAATTTCCCTAAGGGAAATGAAGTTAATTATCAAGTTGCAGCAAGCATTCTTTGCAGGTCTCCTTTACAGCCCACAGGGATGGGCTGTATGCTTACGGGGGCTATGTGCTCAACAAGGTCTGTGGGTTCCTTCTGAGAGTGTGAAAGAGGGAGAAAATCGTGCATCAAGGTAGATTTGCAAAGGGAAACTGAAAGGTATGATAAATGCAGAATAAAAAAGTGTAAGGAGGGAAACTGCAGAAGGCACCTGTCTCAAGGACACCTTGAAGATGTTTGGAAGCCATTTAGCTGCAAGAGAGTTACACCCAGGTGCAAGATGAGGTGTTGAGTGGGCACCATTCCATGCACTTGGGCAATTGCTACCAGTCCTGTGAAAGATGCCATGTGACTTACTGCAGTTAGGCAAAGGGATTTAGCTACACTTTCTGACATCTGTGCTATAGTAGAAGTGGCTCAGCCATGTCTCTGCAACCATCTTCACTCCTACTTAATGTCTGATCTCCTGATTAGTTTCTGATCAGAGTGAGATGCTGGTGTCAGAAGCTATGTTCAAAAATGCCAAAAACTTACACAATTTTTAGAGTATTTGCAAAAGGCGTTTGTATAATAATCTCATTACTATTATGCATGGCATCTATCTGCTTCTTTTGTTTTTTTAAATTGATTCACAAAAGTTTAATTGAATCACATTAAACTGCACCTGTCCTCAGCCAGTGCTCCAACCTAAGAACTTGAATACATAAGCTTGTTAGAGCACAATTAGAATCAAATTGTGAAATCACACATCTGCCTCTCCAACTCCAACATGCTCACAAAGCACTTTACAAGGCAGGTTTTTCCTGGAAAACAGTTCATGTTTCCAGCTGCTCAGTTCCAGTTTTTCATCTGTTGTGCTGAAAAGAGCACATAGTAAT
The DNA here is from genome assembly GCA_013397555.1 of Urocynchramus pylzowi. NCBI lineage: Eukaryota > Metazoa > Chordata > Aves > Passeriformes > Fringillidae > Urocynchramus > Urocynchramus pylzowi. Next base: position 2,155,305 of record VZRH01006292.1, read on the forward strand.
TAAAAGTTCAATTCACACTATTCTATTGAAAGAACGTTTCTGTCTGTCCTGTGGCAAGACCTCAACTGTTACCACTCCTCTTTCCAATTCTCACTTTTAGCACCCACCTGTTTAGCTGGGATGGGCTCCTGGTTTCAGCCTAGCACTTCTGACACGCCCTGACATGTAAACGTGCATTCCCAGCTAATAAACAGATATGTCCTAATCTTAGGTCACCTGTGGTGGGAAGAATTTATTAGCTATTAGCATACATTGCCACACCACAGTTGCACATACAGTTCAATACAGCATTGTTGCCAGTGCTGCTGCTTAAATGTGTGCGAGAATTAATGCATGAGCCTCCTGCAATCAGATGAACATGATTAAAAATTGGTAATACTTAACAGGATTCAAATGATACCTATACATATATAACATATATAAAATGTACATAGCAACATATACTTTAATATAATAACTAATACTGCAATTTGTAATAATGAGTATGTGTTTCTGTATATGAACATATATANGACAGTATTTGATATTTTACTGTGTTACATAACCATCCAAGTGAAGCAAATCAGTCAATCTAAAAGCTTGGCTATACATATATGTCCACAATGTCAATAAGCATGCTGAATTTTTTTCTGATGAGTTAACTTGTAAGTGTGGGTCGACAAAATGACAAGCAAGGAATTTTCCTTGTGGAAAAAAATCTGCCCTTTAGTTCTCAAGGTGCGTAAGAAGTCAGTGGATAGGTGAATGTGGAACATTTTGAGTCATTTAACAAGTGGGGTTTGAAAACTTATTGAATAGAGAAGAATACCAGAACTGTGGAAAAGGCCTGGGAAGCACAGAAGCCCTTTCCCAGCTGGGCATATATCAGAAGTTCACTTCTTGGTATTTAGAGGGAAGATTCTTTTCTCTTACCAGAATATTTAGCTTCTGCCTGGTGCATAGTTTCTTGCAACTTTTTTGGAAGCAATAATCAAGAGGGCTCTTCACTGCTGGAGATGGTAGACTAAAATAGAAAGAGTAACTGCTATAATTAGTGCTATTCCTCAGATTATTGTATTGAGGAGACAGGACATATCTATATATAGGCTTGTAAAGTGAAAGAAAAGTATTTGAGGAAACATGGAGCAATAAATAATCTAAAAAAAAAAAAAAAAAAAAAAAATTGCATCAGACCTAAATTTATTTTCCAGAAGGAAGAAAAAAAAGTGCTAATCAGGAAGAAAATGAAACAATCTCCTAGATTCTAGAGTCTCTTCACCCTGTCTGGCAACCTACCCAGATCTCAATTCAGTACAGACTAACTAGGACTCTGCAGTCCTAGGAATGAGACCTCGGTGTTTGAGTGGGACTTTCAAAGAACTTTCACTTCCTTACTCAGTAGCAGTCAAAAAAGCCAACCATGCATGAAAACAACAAAGCCATTATAAGAGTCCATAATTTCCCAGATATTCAGGACCTTGTGTGTATCTCATCTATGTTCTGTACTGTACCACCTATCTCAAAAAAAAGTAGAACTGGAAAAGGACCAGAGAACAGCAACAAGAACAGTCGAAACATTGAAGCATTTCTGCTGTGTGAGCAGCTCACAGACTAAGGTTCTTTAGCTTGGAAAAGAGATGTTGGGTGAGGGAGAAAAGGGAGAATTTTACCTAATGCTGTATAAAGCAGGGGCACACAAGTCTCACAACATGGAGGCAGTGGGCAGGGGCTAACAGTTCACTGTCTCTTCTTATAAAGTGCATATTGGATTCTAGTGGTAATTCCAAATTTAAAAAAAATACTGATTCAGGTAATATGTGCTAACTTTGCACCTCCTTTGTGGTGGAATATCGTGATTAATGGAAATCTGCATTTGTTTAAAAGTTATTGGGAAATTTCATTTAAAAATACCTGTAAGGCCAACAAAACACAAAAAATACCACTTCTTCCCCAGCAGATCCTGCAGAGCCTACAAGAGTGCTTAAAAAGCCCTGACACTATTCAAGCTGTGTGTTACCAGATTTTGTCTGATCCAGCACAGCTGCTGTCACAAGTTCCCAAGGACCAGGTATTGATTCAGGAACACTGTTATGAGCTACTAGGAGAACATTACAGTGTCTGGGGGACCAGAAATCTGCCTCAGAGTGGCTGTTCCCACACTGTTTTCTTTGTGCTGTCCTAACGTTCACAGTCTGGTGTGAAATATTTGACACTTCCAACTGAAATGTAGAAAGGGACTGAAAATCTGTTAGAAAAATGACAAGTGAGAGACCAAGAACTGGAAGCAAATATGTTGCCCTCTGGTAGCAAAACAGAGGATATTTATGGTCAGTGGAGAGATCAGTTTAGTAAAATGTAATTGGTCTGTCAAATTTTGAGTGTGGAAGAGAGAGATAATGAAAAAATGCATTTGTGAGACTAAAAGAAGTATTTATCATCTACAATCTCAGTCTGGCTGTTAACACACTCTTTTTTTTTCCCCTGCTGAATACTTTTCAGCTGAAAACCACACTCCTTTTGTTTTAGTTCCAAATGGAAGTTGTCAGCTTGAGATCATAGTGCCTAGAAGAAAATATTTAGTGTTTTATGGTGAAAGTTTCATTCACCTCATTAACTAAATGTTTCTATGCAAGAAGTCAGCCATTTGCCTTATTGTCTCTCAAGTCAATCTATTAATAATCTTAAATAATTATATAATAGTGAATAAAAACGCATTCAGATAGAAATTTGCACTCTCAGTGTCTGATAGCATTCCACAAAGTCAACATCAAACTGCTGTCACCTTCTTGCTAAAAGCAGTGTGTCCAGACATGCTATCATCTATATCAGACATGTATAATTTACCTAAAAATATAATTTTAGACAACACATCTGAACATATCACTCTAAAAAAAACTGTCTGCCAAGACAATTTTTTATAATAGATAATGGAATGCTACATAATTTGCTTTTTCACCTTTTAAAAATGCTGGGCCATTTTCAGCTGGCCTTGACTGTTATGCTTGTTTATTCCTAGTTGGTGCTACACAACTCCGATCTAAAAAACTTTCCTGGCTCCTAATAGTCCTTCTAGAAAGATCCTGATTATTCAGGGTGAATTGGATTGGGACTCATTTACATTCCATGGTGGGTAATGCTAACTTCAACTACCTTTGAACTCATGAACAATAAAATGGAGAGTATGCATCAAGATAAACTCTATTTTGAAAACGTAATTATTGCCCATTATTTTTCAAAAATCTTTCAAAGATGTGTGCTTCTACCACCCACTTTCAAGCAGTTCCTTGCCCTTTAGTACAGAAGTTTGGGCAGCATATTTCAAACACATAAGGCTGATGCTAGGCTCCCAAGTACATGGCATCTTTTCAAAAATACCTTGCATCCATCAAATCCACTGAGGTTGGTCATATAGTGACCCTACCCCATTTCAATGCCTTTCTGAACAGCACTCTAGTCACCATGTGCAGTCCAATTTAGTTTTCTGTTCATGAGAAAAGTCCACAATATTCTTCAGTGAAATCACTGCATTTTTTCCTTTTCATTACGTGAAACACATCTCATAAAAATGCCTTAATTTGATTTATAATAATGACTATGCTTGATGTGCTGTTCTTCTCCAAGATAATTTTTAACTTTTGTTAACTCCTGCACAAATTTCTTAAATGCCTGGCTACAGAAGAGCATGTCCTACAACATTATTTAAACGTGATGTAAACCACTAACACACAATAAATGTAATGCCACGTCTCTTAACCCAGCTAATTGAGTTCCTCTTCTGGCATGGTGGGCTGTCAATAAAGTAAGCAGGTATGAATGTGAGAGATTTAGCAAAATGAAGTGCTTTGTCTCCTAAAGTGCTTCATATATTTGCCAATATAACCAGACTGAATAAGAAAGCTTTTCCCACAGTTTATATCAAACTATATACAGAATTTATAGCAATAATAAAAAATAATAACAATAACAATAATAATAATAATAATAATAATAATAATAATAATAATAATAATAATAATTTTTAATGGAAATGTATATTTTCTATATGTATATTTTCTATATACAGAAAAAGGGCTTTGAAAGTGAACTCTTACCTTATTGGTTTTAGCATCTACCTAGGTAAGGAGACAGGCTCTGGTGAACTGCATGGCCTAAACAAAATGATAAACTGAAGGATAAAAGCACACAGTTAAGCTTAGCAGACATGCAGTAACTTGAAACTATTTTAACAAGTTCTTAGAATTTGACACCCTTTTAAAACAGATTTTTTACTATTAAAAAATATCCAAAACATCACAACTCTGAAATATTTTAGGCTAGACCATTTACAGAATAAATCTAACCAACAAAAGAGTAGATCCACAGCTTTTTTATTCTGAACAACTGTGATGATTTAAAGTTAAGTTTGCTAAGTAATTTTTCAGTTGTTATATAAATGCCACATTTTTTAAAATGTAAAAATAAAGAAAATTTATTTCATTAAATAAAAAATGAAAACAAAAATTATTTAATTTTATTTGCAGTTTTCTATACCCTTTTTCTATACTCTTCCCTAGCAATTGTTTGGCTGGTGGCACACACAGCACCAGAAGGAGATTCGAAAATTTCAGTTACAGGAAATTTTTGCTGGAGATTCATCGTAGATTCAGACTCAAAACTTGAAGAAATAAATAGTCTCCATAGCCACAAAATATCTGGTCAAAATATCAGTATCAGTATCTCTATCAGTACTTTTTAATTTCTATTCCTAGCTCCAGAATTTGTTCTGTGTTTGTTCGTGTACCTCTTCTCATCTTTATACTTTTTCATACCTGCTGCAAGGAGTGTTATCCAACATACAGCTCACTCACTTTCCATGATCTAATGACCATTGCTGTACTAATGTTCAAAAAATGAAACCTCACATTGAAATTAAAGGGAAAACCTTATGTCTGCACATATGAAAATCTCCATTTTATCCTGGGATTCTAAAGAAATGAGGCTTAGGACACTACATTGTGTGATAGCCTAGAGTAACCACGCTCAAATAGGATTTTTGAAAATCAGTACCTGGACAAAGGCAACTGAAGTAGGAGTGCTTCAGTTGGGAAAAAGAGTGAAGCACCCAGTCACCACTTCCTGATGGGCAGCCAGCCTGCCTGACAGCTCCTGAAAATTGGTCTGGCAACCATCACAGTTCTAGTAGATGATCAACTGGCACCTACGTGCTTTGGAAAAAGGTAGAGCATGTGATAATTCTTGCTTAGATAGAGATGGGGAGAAGGCACTGTGTGAGATTTTAGGGAACACTGGGCAGAACCAGAGACATTTAACAGGGAGAGGCAAGTTCTTATAGGCTGTACCAGGTGAAGACAGGTTATAATAGAGGGGCACAGAAAATAAATTCACAAGGAAACAGATGTTTAATTTGCCCATTCATGGACCAGCTAATTTTAAATATGGTATGCCTAACAAGCTCAGTAGCCAGCAGAAACAATGACAGGACTCTGCTTTTAATCACTGAGTTGTATAAAACTTTTTGGGTACGTCAGTCTAATTTGGTGGTCAGTCTCTAACCTAAACAACATACATTTCTCATCAGAT
>VZRH01006293.1:0-71569 GCA_013397555.1 Urocynchramus pylzowi
ACAAGGAAACAGATGTTTAATTTGCCCATTCATGGACCAGCTAATTTTAAATATGGTATGCCTAACAAGCTCAGTAGCCAGCAGAAACAATGACAGGACTCTGCTTTTTTTAATCACTGAGTTGTATAAAACTTTTTGGGTACGTCATAATTTGGTGGTCAGTCTCTAACCTAAACAACATACATTTCTCATCAGATGTGCCTTCATGTCAGCAGTTTTCCTTTATCTGGTAATCCTATTTTGCTGTCATCTTTATAACTGAGAAAACTTTTTTTAGTTCTTGTTTCACTTTTTAATATACACAAATTCAAATCAACAGCCATCTTCCGGGACCTTGTTCTTATCTTAAAGGAGGTAGACAATCATTATATAAAAAGGCAATTACTAAAGCAAAGAAATACATTTGCACATTGGAATGCAGATAATTCAGTGCCAAAGAATGCCATTGAGATAAGCAAATTAGCAAAAGAGTAATAATAAAAAAGCCCTAGAGGTGTACATGAAATAATACAGGCAGGTAAATTATTTTACTGCAGTTCTTTTGTTATGCAGCATGACAAACCAGCAAGGAATGAAAAATGCTGTTGGTTTGCTGTTATTATCTACCCATAGATGAGAAGATATCACAAGAGAACAGAATGGATCTGACTGGAAGGGACCACAGTGGATTATCTGGTCCAGCCTCTCCATTAAAGCAGGGTCATCCTAGTGCACACAGCACAGGATCATGTCTTGATGGTTCTTGAACATCTCCAGTGGGAGAGACTCCACAACCAATTTGGCCAACCTGTTCCAGTGCACAGCTATCTGCACAGTGAAGAAATTCTTCCTCATATTCAAGTGGAAGTTCCTATGAATCTGCTTTTGCCCATTACCTCTTGCCCCATTGCTTGGCACCACCAAGAGCTTGGTTCCATTCTCTTGGCATGCTCCCTCCAGATACTGACAGACATTGATGAGGTCCCCTCTTCTCAGTTGTCTCTTCTTGAGGCTGAACAGGCCCAGTTCCCTCAGCCTGTCCTTATAAGAGATGATCCAGTCCCTCAATCCCCTTTGTAGCCCTCTGCTTGACCTGCTGCAGGAGCTCCAGCTCCTAAGCTTGTGCTGAGGAGGCCAGAACTACACACAGCACTCCAGAAGTAGCCCCATCAGGGTAGAGGGGTAGGATCAGCTCCCTCCACCTGCTGGGAATGCTCTGCGTAATGCACCCCAGGATACCACTGACCACATGGGAACAGTGCTGGCTCATGGACAGCTTGTTGTCCACCAGGGCATCAAGGTCCTTCTTTGCAGAGCTGCTTTCCCATCAGGTCAGCCCCTGTCGGGGTCTTCTCTGCTCTCTGAGATGACCCCAGGTGTTGGTGGAAGCCGCTTTTCCCAACCCAGCTGTCCAAGAAGGAGTCAGGAGTCTTCTGCTCGTGTTCTCAGTGATGTTTATTGTTTCTTATCTAAAATATTTTCTGTCTGACCCGCTGAGCTCTGGCTAGCAGGTCAGCCCAAGGCGCACTGCCCCCCAAGGGGNATGGAGAGGAATGTCTTGGATTCCGACAAGCCCCCAGCCTATACTGGTGTCTGGGGTTATTCCTCCCCAGGTGCAGGACCCTGCATTCACCATTGTTGTATTTCAGATGGTTAAATATATATATATGTATAATTTTATATATTATTACATTGTAACATAAGTTGTGATGTATTACATACATACTTTTTAAAAAAGAGAGCAAAACCTTTCATACCATATGCATACACATAATAAACTGAAACGTATTTTTCTAAATTCTGTGTCTTTAAATAGGAAATATTTGTTGCCTGAATTTATAGTAGGCAGAGAAACTCTGTGCTGAAGGATGATGATAGATCTATGAAAAGATGATAGTTTACAAAATTATACTTAGTAATAACATGTTACCTTTATGCACATTAACAGGTCTGGGTTCTGTAATGTCTTCCAGTAGCAAGACTGGGATGTGCAGGGCTCTGTTATGACTTGGCTGGACCTGTGAGAAGAATCAGCACCCTACACACCAAATCCAGGGCCCTGGGACCTGCTGAAGTTCCCATGCACACACCCCACACTTATCCCTCAAACAGCTGGAGAAAATGGCAGCTCAGGACAGGCTGCCACCAAAGCAACAACCACAGCTTCCATTCAGCCACTTTTTTTCTGAAGAGAACCCATCTGACAGGCTGTCAGGTGAATGAACAGAGACAGCTGCTCCACTTATCCACCATCAGGCTGACAAGGGGTCCCCACAAAGGTTGATTTTATGAAGTACAATTCTGACAGCCATGTTTAGTCCTTGAATGCTCCTTTGTGGGAGAGGAAAAGTCAACCTTTGTCTGTCTTGTCTCCTTTTACTGCTACAGGAGAGATAACATCGCTACAATCATCTCTAAGGTTCAAAGCCATAAAAGAGCTAACTCAAGATTACAATACATAAATAAATGATAGCTAAATGGAGGCTCAATGTTGCCTGAAATCTAAGTAATCTGTTTCTTAAAAATAGCATCAAAAGGGGAGTGGTGACACAGAGTGCTTGTTGTAAAGGAATTTGAGAAAAAGGCAACAACAGACACAGAAGGTCTGAAACACTGAAGGCGTTATTGGAAAGCTCTGCTGAATTACAGTTTGATTTGGCAAAGGTTTGTCACTAAGCCATTTATTATTAGCTCTGACTTAGCCATCACCTCATAAAAGTCAAATGAAATTAAAATGAAGCCATGTATTTGAAAGTATTTTTTAATAAATAATAAGCATATGATCATATTAAAGGTAAAAATGACATGGTTTGAAAATAAAAAAAGTTAAAATCAAGAAGCAGGGAGAGCTGTGGAGAGATGCCTGGAGCAGGCTGGGGCAGAGGGAGACAGGTGCCACACTATACTGCCCCTGCAGACGTGTCCTTCCCACCACTCCTTCCAGACACCATTTTCTGCTCTGTGAAGTGCTCTGGGGTGATGTACCAATCACTGGAGCCTGCCATTACTTATATTCGACAAGGTATGAGTTAAAAGAAGAGAATCTACTAGGCAGTTCTTATGCAGGAAAGGGCTGGATGGTCAGGGACATGAACTGGCCATGCTCCTGCCCCAGGGGATGAAGGCAGCAAAGGGTGCCAGGCCCAGGCACTGGAATGATGCTTTATCCATCAGACTCTGCTATTGGGAGCATGACTTGGGAAACCATGCATCATGGGGATCAGCAAAACCATCTCTCAGCTGTCTTCAGCCTCAGGCTTCAGCCTCAGGGAAGGGCAATCCCCCATCAGCCAGCAGGTGCATACAGATTCCTTCACAAAAACCATATAAAAAACCACTCCAGCCCCATGGTCCCCTCACCCCCGCAAAAAACCCCAAGAAAAAAAAAAAACCCAAACCAAAACCAAACACACAAAACAGGCTCAGAGGTAACGTTTTAGATGCATCATGCAAATGATAAACAAAAAAACAAAAAAATCAAAATGAGGAGTGTACTATTATCAGACAGGGGAATCTCTACAGAGTCCCATTTAATCACACAGTGCTGCTTTTCTGCCATTGTAATTTTATTTTGATTTGCAACACTTTTTCTCTTACCTACTTGGAGTTTTGAGAGACTGTCCAACAGTTCTTTAGCATAAAAGAGAACAAAAGAGAAAACATAATTTACAAAATAAAATGGGATTGATGAAATAGAAGGCAGACAGAAGTGGGTAAGGGACACCTAAAATGGCGTGTCATTTAGAAAGAAATATTTCTAGAGAAGTAGTGCTATTTATTTATGTCCAAATTAGTCAAGGAGTCAAGGCTTGGGTCAGCATAGAACACAGATTTGGATGCATACAACACTCTTAGAGGATCACAAAAACAAATCTTAGCTTCAGATTATTTCAGTATTCCAGTAAGGGAATATTAAGAGGAAAACAGCCTGGGAAAGGATGAGATGATTGTGAAAACACCCCAGAGAGAGTAAGAGGACAAGCTAGGTGGAAATTAGGTTGAGGCAAGAACATTGCTCAGAACACGTGGAAAAAAAATCAGGTGATGGTGAGAACAGTACACAAAGGGGACACATTTGTACCACTTCACAACTTTGCAAACCCCAATCTTACCCATCAGCATCTCATCTATGGTAGAGTGTTTCCTATGGTCAAGTAGGTTGGAAGAGGCCATATCCCTCCCATACTCATTGGATCACTGCTGGGATCCACTATGACATTACCCCTACCTAGGGAATTCCAATTAAAAGAAAATGACTTAAAAATACTGGGACAGAGCAATGCTTCAGGGAGCCCAATATTCTCTCTGACAGTAAATAAAACCAGGTATCTGGGGGAGAATGCAAAATACTGCAAACAAATACTACCATCTACTACTGTGCAGGGTTCCAAAGATTTTTGACTCAAAAGACTTTCTGAGCCAAACTGGGTAATCTATACATTAAGTGACTTGCCACCACTTTCTCTCCTGTAATTGCTCCAGATTTCCTGTAAATGCTCTCAGCATTTACAATATCCTTTGGCAGAAGACTTCACCAGTCTTTCATTGTTTCATTAAGATTCACCCTTCTTTTTTTTTGTTAGAGATCCCATCTGATGACTATTTCCTTTTCTGTATCACTTAGAGACCTTTGGTACAAGCACAATAACCAATATCCATCAGTCATATCTCTCCATGCAAAGAACCTACCTACCTCTATTTTGTTGTTGTCCAAACCCCATTTATTTGATTACTGTAACTAACTCTCATCTCTTCACTCCCAGGTAACTGAAGATTGTTTATTACCCCATTGCTTACCTTTTTCTTCACATAATTTGCAAATATGTTCAAGAGCAAAGCCAAACACCAATCTCTGCAGAATTCAAGCAACATCTTCCCTTCATGGCAAAAGCTATTTACTACAATCAATTTGTATGTTCTGATCATACTATGCCCACCCTGTCCATGTAAGATCCTCCTTCTTAGCCCATATCTAGGTTGAATTTGAGACAATTGCAAGGAATTACAGAACTTGCTGACCTGCCAATAAACTTTGTGGATGATAAGACAGGACTCCTTCATAAAAGCTGTACTGACCTTTTAGAAGCATAACAGGTTTACATGGTTGCTAATTCTAATTCAGTATTTCACATACCCCACAGTGATTCATTTCACTGCTCAAGCCAAACTACTGAGCAAATCATGAAAACCCTCAAAAGCACATGTCAATCAGCTGAAGGGGAGCATCTAGAGATTACAATTCTGTACCTGTAATCTCTGCAGAGCACATTAGTCCTACTTACTTGGGGAAATACATGCTTCTAATCAAAGTCTGCTGTCTGTCTTTTGTCAAACCATTTGAGACTGCAAGTGAGAAGTCAGTTTAACTTCAGTTTCAGCTCTAGGGCTATCGATTTCTTTGGCCTCTGGACTATCCTTCCATTGCTGCACACTGCACGCTAGAATTCCTACAGGTAAGGAACCTCTGCTATGATGTCCTGGACATTTTGGTGCAAATCTTGACTGTTTTGAAGGGGCCTGGGGAGAGGGCTGAAAGGTTTTTTTCTCCACCAGAGGGACAAAGCATAGGCCTCAAGATTTTTGCTGAGTATTTCTCAGCAGGAAATTGGTTTTGAGCTTTATTTCCTATAGAAACAAAGTGTAGGTAATGGTGATACCTTGTGTGCCTGTTCATCAATGTGCAAAAGTCCCCAACCCATCAGAAAACACATTCCATCAATATTGGCAGCTCACCTAGTAAGGAAACTGAACACAATTCCTTTCCAGAGAAAAGAGGAAACTGCTTCAATTAATGGGTTACCTATTTCAAGTTTACAGCTACAGACTGCTTTCTCTGAAACCCTTTGAACGTGGTAAAGCTTTACAAAGTAGTCATAAAAAGGGAATGGGAAAATTGGATTCCAGCAATTTTCTCCTCATTTTGTATTCGGTTATTTTAAGCTAACATTTTAACATTTCATGAGAAGGCAAAGTTCTGTGTTGCATACTAGGATGCTTTTAAAGTGAAAGCAGTAGCCAGTGATGACACCACATGACAGCGAGTATTTTATATTAAAATGTTCAGCACAGTAAACTGGCTTCTTTTACCTCTGCTTTCATTTTCAGTGTTACAGCAGCTACTAAAGAGTGAAGTGACTCTAATACAGGGTTTGAGAACACAAAGATTCTGAAGTTTAAATTATTTAGTGTGACTTTTTTTAAAGATCATATAAATATCATAAAAAGTATTACAAATTTAAGCAAGACTCCTTAAGGGGAGACTGTCAACTATCCTTCATGCATAGAATTGCTTAAAGAAAGAGTTAAACATTCAGGCAATTTAATTTTTCTTTTTCAAAACTTTATTAGGTAGACATTACTAGATGACATTGTAAAACCCCTCGTGTGCAAGTGAACGAACTCTACAATGTATGTCTCCCCACAATTAATCAAACCCACTGCCCCCCGCCCCCATTTCTGAATAGCAATTCTGAGATGGGTGGAGCGCATTCAAATGCTGCTTTACATTCTTCCATTTCATCATGGGGAAGCACTTTTTCAGTCTGTTGCTAACAGGGGCTTGGGATGTCAGTGTAAGTGAAAGGAATGCCTTCAAAGGAAACAAAGTACCGTAAGTTTTGTCTTACGAAATTCAGTCTCATATGAACACCAGATTCATCGCAGAGTCTTTTAAAAATTAAACTGCCTACCATGATTGTATTTAGCAAAGTGAAGCAATACAGAGACATATCTACTACTGAATACTAGTGAGGTAACATTTTGAAAATAAAACTGTTAAAAAATTCACTTACTTTCGAAAGGTCCTGTCCAGCAGGACAAACATTGGCAGAATACCTTCCCTTGTATCCATGCATGTACATGTGCATATACAACCTGTATCTACTATAGCTTTTTAAAGAACAAGATTTTAGTTATACATTCATCAGAACAAGTTTAAAGATCAGACATTACTATGGTAGATTCAACAGAAGACTTCAATGAACCATCTTTCTAGACCTCCTAAATGAAAAGGCACTCTGAAGAGGGTAGCAAGAAATAATCCTTACAGAACACTGACATGAACTAAAGCAGCCACATAGGTAGCACACTCAACAGTGATTACTGGTATACATTTAAAATATCAACTTGAAGACGAATTATTTGTAAAATATTGCCCAAGACTACTGAATATTTTATCAAGTTATTACAGCATGAAGACCATTGCTGCAATACTAGGCAACAGAAAATATAGTTTTAGCTAAATGCAAGACAAAGATAATGGGGAAATCTTATCAGCATTTTGGTTGTGTGAATGATGGTTCCAGCACAGAAAAAAAATCATTGAAGGAAATAACTAGTAAAAATAAACATTAACTCATAAGGTTGAAGGAGTATTCTGACACATGGCATCTTCTATTTAATGGATGAGAGAAGGATCAAATTTTTAAATTTTGAGATAATGCTGAAATAGAAGTCATTAAGATAGGTAATAATTCACTTATCATTTTATTGCAGTATGGCTCTAAATCAAATTCCCTATCACCAAAACCTTTAGATATGCAAGCTGAATCCTGACTAAACAGTCACAGTAGTGTTCACAGTATGTGACAGCTATATTACCAATTAGTAACTCCAGGGTGGAAAAAAAGCCCCTCCTACAGTTCTGAAAAACTCAAGAGTTTCTGGAAAATAAAAGGTTCAAAGGGATACTCATCTTAATTTCTCCTGCTTTACAAATTCTCAGTGGAGAAAACTGAACATATTAAAACCATCTTGTGATCATGAATCTATAAAAAATAAGACCTTCTAAGCATCATTTTTCTTCTTACCCCCCATTAACTCAATTTCCTTCTGATAATTACCTTTTATACTTCATTTTTTTTGACAGATAATTACTACCATAAGCTCATGAAATTCAAGGTAGTTTTAGAAAAGTAGCTTATTCCTGACTTCAATAGATGGACAACAGTGGCATCAATGTTGGTAAGAACAAACAGGTCCTTTAGTAAGTTTAGAACCTAAAGGGTAAAATTCCACTGTCTTCTGGAAAACGAAGTAAGAAGAAATATACCCCACAACACCCATTTTGAAGCTATCAGAAGATGGCAAAATGAGTAATACTTTCCCAGATCACACCTCCCACCCTGCAGTGAAGGGCTGGGCAGAGATCCCAGAGCTGTGCCACCATCTTGATTGATGGTTTCGTCCACCGAGATACCCACCCCAGAGGAGTTACCAACTTGTATTAACAGGATATGTTACTTCCAGTTGGATAACACTGAAATGCTCTCAACCTGTTTTAAGTCCCAGCCTAGTTGCAGTGCACCTCCATGCACCACATTCCTTGTGCTTCCACCTCCAACAATGAGTGCGAACAAGGCACGAGTGAGCCCCCGAGCTGGCAGGTACAGCCACAACAGGCTGTGCTCAATTCTCCTCTCCAACAGGCTGCACTTCTTTCAGTGGTTGAAAACTCATGGCTTCTTGTGTTGGAGGAGCCAGACTTACTCTAACCACTTAAGATGCATTTCTGCAGAAGTCTGAAGGAAGATGGGAGTCAGGGGGAGGGATGGGGGCAAAGAGCAAGTTAAAAAAACCACAGAAATGAGATCATCACAATTAAAATAAGCATGCCAGATTACTTTTATGATAGGCTAACTTCTTCCCTAATATAACATTTGTCAACTTTCTCAGCAAACCAGTATTCATTACTTTGGCTTAATGTAACTGTAGGAGTCCACAGAACAGGAATTCTCACATTGTTTTGTTGAGGGGTATGAAGACTTTTCATTTGTTTCATGCAATAAGGCACTTACACATTTAAAATCCCTCATTATACAAAACACTAAATACTGGAATTCAAGTGTTGATTTCATGGGCATTGCCTTCCTCCAGTTTTTGTAAGTTCTTAGTCATCCCATAAATATACTACAAAAAGTTCCCATCACTGATGCATCTAGCTTATATGCTGCCCAAATGCAGAACTAGAAATTGCTTTCTTAATGAATCCACAGTGTTTGGCCAGCACCCTAGTTGTGCCAGAAGCCTGTACTCTAAAAAGGATGTGATCTATTGTCTCACTACCCTCCACCCTTGCCATTTAAATTAAACCTATTTTAAAAGGAACCCTTTACCTCAAAATACACAAAACATGAAATGGGGGCAAGGGAAGACTTCTCATTGAACTGTCATGGAATTAAATTCAGCTTGTACTCCTCAGAAATATTTTTTTCTTTTTTTCAACACTATTCTCATCTCTGCCATAGTGATAAGAATTAACAAACACCCGAAAATATTATTTTGTACTCAGATGGTTAGTTATGTAACAAAGATGACTGTGCTGTTTAAGTAAATTTAAAAAAAATCAAAATTAAAAGCCCTGAAGAAAAACAGATTTCAGCATCTTGCTTTTAAGTAATGCAAGTACAACAAAGTTAATATTTTGCTTATATCTCACCAAAGCATTAATGAAGCAACTTCTTATGAGATCACATTTTACAGGTCCAATTTGATCATCAGCCATTTTCACAAGTCAGTTTCAAATTATGAAATTTAGAACAAGAAGGAGCACATACAAACAAAGTGTATAAGAATGGAAACAAGGTAAACAATTTATTATGAGATGGTAAACCATGAAATGTAAATCTATCCCTGTCCTTGCAATTTCTGGATACAAAGCAGCAGGATGCAAATTGATATGAAAAACTCTTAAGAGTGCATTTTTTAAGCAAAAACATAGTCCATGACTAAAGACTGAATCTATCTGCTCACCCAGAGCTTGCATAAGGCATGAAGATGTTTTCTGACTGCATCATAGTTTTACTGGACAGGCTGAAAACACCTGAACAGCTTCTCTGAATTCTGTAAATATATTTCCTTCTAAAAATGAGGTAAATGTGGCATTGTGTTAGTAACATAATGCTCTGTAAGTTAAAAATTTCAAAAATACTGTTTTCAGCCTGACAAATTTTCAATTAGGTGAACACTGAATGGGGTTGGCATGCAATTGTGTTTAAGATATGTGCAAAATTCACATTAATGCAAAACAAATATTTTTACACAATAGGCTTCTCTTCTGACTTTAATCTATCCAAACTTCAGAATTATTTTTCATTTTTTGATAAGCCGAATAAGCACCAAAAAAGGTTTTCTTTTGCACAATATGCATATTTTAATAAATGCATCACTATTATAACTATTGTGTGATACAGACAGATTTATAAATTAACAGCTGGAATTATGTTTCAAAATGTATGTATTTATTTTTTGCTATGGAGTAATTAAAACTTATTACACATTTTTAACTTTGAAATCAGAGCATGCACTCTAAGATCAGTTTTCATTTCCCTACCTTATGGCATTTCACTATTAGGCCAAGAGGAGAAGCATCAGTGATTAATTGCCTAATATGTGCAGTCTGTTCCTCACTGTAGAGAGAACATATGGTTTCTGAACTCTTATGCACAGAAAGGTAAGGAAGAATCAGCGAGGAAGCTTCAGTCTGCAAGCAACTGCATTTGTTAGTTTTATTACAAAAATGTTTTGGAGTGTTAAGTACTCAAGCTGTAACAACAGTGAAAATACTCTCGTTCAATTGAATCGAGGCTCAGCTGGTTTTTCATGTAACAGTAGCAAGATAAACTACCAAACAGATCAGCAACACAACTTTTCAGATGCTGTGCGCTCTCAAGTTTGTGTGTTAAGTCCTAAAAATACTGAACAGCTGCAATTCCATTTTTTACAGTGTGCTGCTATTTGTTACATTGAAGAAAGCAGAATTTGAAGAAATGTTATTTAACACAGTCTTTGGGTGTTGTTTCTAATTTTATTAGTGACTCAAAGCATTAAGGTTTCTTTATTATATTAAGAGCTAGTATCCCCTCTCCTGACAATCTGCTCTAATGAGAATGTTGTTTGGAAATTCTTCCCCACTCCTTCCCTCTCCTGTGCTTACTAAATACATTGGCATCATTCTGCAATGAGAGGAGTGGCTCCATAGTAGTTCGCACTTCTTAAGAAGTGAACCAGGTTTTCCATGGCTATCAACTTGCTTCCAGATGTTTTTATAAAAGTATTTGTGACCAAATTTCACACTGGCATAAAAATAGTCTTCTCTGGTTTAATGGGGCTGTGACTGATGTCAGGAATGAAGCTGACTCACTGAAACTATAAGGCTTAAAAATTAAAAGAAAGTGAGAAATTATCTAATAGTTTCCTCATGTAGGATTGTTTCCATCAGCAGAGATCTAATATAGATTATAACAGTAACAGCAATCTGTGGTTCTTATCCACAATTTGAACCTGCACAATTAGCATACCAAAAATTATGACAAGGTTTGCTCAAGAAACAAAATAACACAACTGAATTTAAAAAAAAATCAAACCAACCAAGAATTTGCATGGCAATCTATTTGGCCACTGAATATTAAGCAGTTTCTCAAATCTAACTGGAGTAAGAAAATTCACTGGTGAATTTGTATCCTCTGGGAGAATTACTGCCCCACCTACACACCATTTAACATCACACAAACTGTGACAGTCTTTGGAAGAGCAAAAAGCCTCCTGGCTAAAAAGAATACCTGATGGTGATCCAAAATGCTTTCTAGTTAAAATTGGCAGTAGTCCCTGCAAATTAATATTTTTAATAAAGTAAAACCTTTATAATGAATAAATAGGTGTAAATTACAAAAACCCTTAACACATCAGGAAGAGTTACGAAGTCAGCATTAGGAGCATCAAAACCGAACACAAAATCCTCCCTTAAACATCTGCACTGCCTCAAAGGAAGATAATAGATCACTCAAAGTGCACTGTACTTTAATGACACTGAACAGGTAGGAGAAATAAGCTGTTTATTATAGAGGTGGTGAGAACTGAAGATTCACTGACTTTCTTTGCACAGAACTAAGCCTGATGGGTCAGCTCAGCACAAAGCTACTTGGAATTGTTTTTCTGCTTCTTGCCTGTATTCCTACTCAGCCTATTACTCTCTCTGGCTAATAGACTTACATATTTCCTAGTCACAAGCTCCTGGATAAACTCTGTACATATACCTAACTATGCTCTGAGATGCCACAGGACAGAAAATGATCCTGCTGCTGATATGGTTGAGCAGCCCTGTGACTTGACCCCACTACTGAAACACAACTAAATTCCGCAAAGTGGAGAAAGGGAGAGCAGCTCCTGGGGGGTGGTTTGTCCAGCCAGCCCTCCCAGCAGGAGCAGGATGGGGAGAGCCCCAGCTCTGACTGCGTGCCTGCACGCAGGACTGAGCACACAGGCAATCCAGCCCCAGCAAGCTTGAAACAGAAAGCTAGTGTAGAATGGATTTAAGCATTTCCTAGTCTGAACACAGGCACTGATGAGCAACATCCTTGCACAAAGATAAATAACCCTAAATATCAATCGTTGTGAAAGCAAACACAATGACCATGATGATTAGCACACAGTAGTGTGGAATCTGCCTCAGCAGGTTAATATAGCTGCCTGATGAAGTTTTCTGCTAATAAACATGGAGTAGAACAGCCCGATGGTTTCTTCAGAGTAGTTACAAAAAACACAATACACTTACATAATTTCCTTATAAAGTTAATTCAGTTTCTTTCAAATGAATAAATTAATGTTTTTAAAACAAATGTCATGGCTTTGATGCATATAAGGTTTGCTGTGATGAGTTGCTTAAAAGCTAATGTTTAACCAAATGAAGCTTTGTACTGAGCTGCTTCTCACGCTTTAATAGGTTATATTATATAATATTGATAAAAATTGTATTTATGTACTTTTTAAGTGGGAATATTTTTATACAGACGGAAAAAGACCTCCATATCCCTATTCTGCCTGGTTCTTGAACATGTCTCCTGTTCTACAGAACAAATTATTGTAATTCCTTGCAATGGCAAAATTATTAATTGCAAAAATTATTGTAATTCCTTTTTTTTTCCTCTACAGAAAAAGCAAAATCAGACTCACTCATCTTTACAAGGTCAAAGATATCCCTTTCTGCTCTGTATAGAAAATGAAGAACCATTTCCCTTTGATTTAATCTGTTCTGATAAAATCAAAATGGCCTAGATGAAATGATAATGTAGGAGCTGAGTTGTATGTTCCTTTTCTCCATCCACAAGGACATACTTTCTGAATAGAAGTAAGTGCAGATCTATTATCTTCCCTTTTATGTTCTTAATTCTGGTATCTTAGTTTCAGATCTTACTGAACTCTAGGTAAAACTGAAAAAGGCAAACATGGTAGAGTGAAAACAGCTACAAAGACTGTAAGAATATCTCTCACATTTATACAGAACCAGGAAAAGAAAGGAAATGAATCCACTGTGTAGTTAAGTACAGATAATCTCAAGTACTAAAATATTCTCAAGTGGAATAGTTTGACACCAAGTTATAGACTGCATTGCAAACCCCAATCTATCTATATATATCTCGCTCTCTGAGGTCTGAAGGTTTTTCTAAATAATACAAAAATATCTTCATTATATTTGACATTTAAAGAGAGGAATAAAAATCCCTGAGTAAGCCAAAGACAACTGATATGTATAGCCTCAGAAAACACACTCAAAACCAAGACCAATTTTAAGGCAGCTTCCAACTTCCAACAGAACACAAATAGAAAACTGATGTGTCTCAGAAGAAAGTAAGTCTAAATAACAGGTGAATTTGCATTGACAATAGGTTTTGAATTTTATTTCTAAACATCACTACTTCCCTTCTTAATTTGCAAATCTTTGAAAAGTACTATTTCTAGTGTTAGGATAACAGGGTAAACATGCCCTTAAATTCAAATGGAAATTATTAAATAGTTATTGACTACTATGGTGTGCTTGAAGAAAAAAAACGCAAGAAAACAAAACCAGAAGCTGACAGAAAACAAGCATACTAGCCAACTATGGTAAACTGATATTTATGCTTCCAGGTAAACAAAAGTTATCAGCTTCTTCCCCTGAAGCTTCAAAGTCAAAGTATCTTGTAACAGTATTAAGTCGGTGGGGCAGAACGCTATGTGCTTAAAGATTACAACTGGATTCAGATTTAACAACAATTTTCAAAGAAAGTGGTACAAAGTACATCCTCTTAAATGATACGTTTTTTGCAAGCCTAAATTTTGAAGTCAGTAGACTCTTAAGGACATTCCCCATCTTCCTGCTCCCCCTTTCCCATATATATACACAAACATATATATATATAAATATATGTGTATCTTCAAACACACAAACTGAAAAGAAGTACCTTCACAGTACAAATCCAATCTTCTTTTCTTTAAGATTAGCTTGTATTTTTACAGTATGAAGTAGGTATTTTTTTATTCAGTTCCTTTCTTTATTGTTTCAGTGTTCTGTCTAAACAAATTTATTCTATTTTTTTAAGTTATATTTGTATGATAGATTTGGATTAAATTTAGAAGTGTAAAAATTCTCCGTAATTGACTCCTTATGCTGAATTACATTGCTTTTGTTGTGATGCACTGAGAAAGAGGTTTGGTAGCAAGCAGTTGAACTTAAGGAAAAAAGAGCAAAGATAGCTATTCTCTTCAGAACTGTAATGCGCCAGGAACAGAAACACTGGAAGCAGAAAGTAAGAATGAAGTGGTCTCCTAAGAATTTATCATCGCTTCCCTTACCCTGGATTCACAGATTTTCCTCATAAGACATCAGTGGATACTCCAAGACTTATGTAGTAGTAGCCTACTCAAGGGAACAAACTAACAAAATGTGCTATTTAGGTTATAAAATTTCATCAAGTCAATCCTCACACAGGGAGTGTGTAGCATCTGTATCATATTCCACATCAGAATAAAAAGAGCAGGTTTCCAGCTTCCCTGAAGACACATTTCAGGGATATCTTGGGACAGATCAGGCCACTGACACATCTTGTTATCTAAACCCTTCAGATTTTTTCTGTACTGTGAGAATTTAAAAATGAAGTCCTGGTGTAAGAAATCTTGTCACACCCTCTGCCATTAATATTAATAGACTGTCATAAATAAATTACTCAAGTGAAACCAATCACCATACTCTTAAGTATCACGGCGCTTCAGTACTAAGGGTCTTTCCCTCTGAGGCACTGCAGTTTGGCGGTGGCAATGTGCACTCCACTAGCAGGAGGACTCAGAAGATAACCAGCTGTCGTGCTCTGGCATGTGATGGGGTTTTGGTATGCTGAACAGAATGCTGTGTGATGGAAGTTATTTACAGAAGTAGTTTTTAATACCAAAAGTAGTATGCTCAGTATACAGTAAGAGTCCAAACACTTCTAAGCATTTCCACCTTAAAGGCCGACACTGAAGTTAAACGAACACATGTTAGCAGTTAAATGCTTTCTTCACAGGCCAAATCGGTAGTAGAGTTGTGGCTACAATACAGACTTGGATTGTCTGGTTCAGGAACTTAGACTCAAAAAACCCCTCCAAAGTAATAACTAAAAAAAAAAAAAACAAAACCAAAAACATTTAAAAAGCAGCAGTCAGGGGGCCCATCTTGTTGAGAGTGCACCAGAGCAAAGAGGCTTTCTGGTCTGCAGTAGTGTTTTCAGCTGAGGGAAGATGGCAGGAGAGCCCCCATCCTTCTTCCAGGGCGGTGGCTTTGATGCTGTAACCAGCACTGTATTGCTCTGTTGCACAACACGGATAGCCCTTGCAGGACGAGCTCAGTTCAGGCGAGTAATGTCCGTCCTCACCAGGGCATACCTGTCCGTGACCTTTTCCTCTGCTTTTTACAAAGGCAATAGATAGGAAACACAAATAAACCTGCCAAAAGAAGGAAACATGAAAAAAACACATAATTAAATGGAATCCTTTGTGCATGTGTTACGTTCTTTAGACATATGCATTCAGATGGAGCTTTTCATGTCTCAGGAGAATTTAGACCAGGCATTTGGACAAGCAGAAAAAAATACTAGCCTGCAACAACCAGGGTCTTTGATAATGAGTTAAGCTACACTTACTCTTTTCTGTTACAACAAATTCCTGCTAACCCTACACTCACCTCTGACAAATTAATTTCTGAATCATGCTGTTTAGTATATGGTACAAACAAAACTTTTAAAAGCACTCTGGAAATTCTTAGATCTAAATTCAAAGCTGATGTAACGAAGCTAGTTTTCAATTAGATTCACACGCAATAGAGACAGCATGTTATAGTTTTACTTTATTTTTACAAGCGTCCTCATCTACTGTGAAATAATACCAAATGTTTATCTTTAATTATATCAAGTGTTTGTCTTTGCCTGGACAGGGAACTATTTATTCTTAAGTCTTTTGAGAGAAAGAAAGCTGTAAAAACAAAAATAAATAAATACATAACAATCATCCAGGCAAAAAAAAAATTTCTCAAATATTCTGTGCTCTTTCAAACCAAAATGAGAAGTATCTTCCTCTTTTTCTTGCCACCAGCTGACTGAAATGGCTGAAGATTTTCTTTTCAAACACCACTACAGTAACAACATAGAACAAAAGACTATTACAATCACAGGGTTGTTGCTTTGCTCAATAGCCTTGTAAATGGTGCAGTATGGTTTTCAGCTATGTAAGTGAAATTACTCCAATACTGGTTGGCAGCAAATATTGCTCTAATTACCTCAAAACCAAAACTTTTCCATAAATATTCAATGTTTTTGGAACTGCTCATACTGCTGGCCTTGATCATATCTTATCCAGCCAAGCCTAGGATGAGACTTCAATGGCATTCTGATTATTATTGCAAATGTTGTTACTATATTACTGCAAAACCCTCTTGATTTTTAGTATATTAAAAAAGGTGGTTTTTTTTCCCCCCACCATAGATTATACCAGATTGCAGACCAAAATAAGATTTACTGGTACTGAGACGCCTCTATTGTTTAAAATTTTGGTATAAAAATGCTACTGAATAGAATAAATACTTCAGATACGCACTGCTCACTCTCTTCAGTGAAGATGGTCTAAATACAGAAATTACAGCAGTATTCCTTATTTGGCCAGATGTAGTCTAGAAAAGCTGTAATAGTATTTCGGTTATAGGTTGATTGGTTACTTCCAACTTTATTAATATAGCTATCCTGGTGTATTTTGGCTTTATTATATCAAAATAAAGGAGCCACATCCCAATAAACCTCAGGGCTGGGCACACACTGCAAATTCTCAGTGGAATAAGCAGTTTGATGAAAAGCTGTGAAGCAGTGTGATCCCTCAACAACATACTGCTGCCAACATAAAGAGTGGATATGCACTCACATGAGCAAAATTATACCTTGTTGTCACAGCTAATCTCCTTTCTGTGGGAAAACTCAGCTAAGCCAGGCAAAGAGCAGCTTTGCTAAAATATCTGTCCACTAAATATCTGTTAATACAACCACATTAGGTAGGCTTTGATACTGTAATCAAGTGAGTTCAGAATACCAGTTTTTGTGATGGAATACAATTTGGCAGCCTTTGCACTGGATCAGGTTTTGAGACTGACTCATCCCAATTTGCTGCTTTGTTCCTGTTGCATCTTCAAGCTGGTGAGCTCTTGGGACTAAGCCTTAGTTCTCTAAAAATCTCATCATACACATGACCAAGATTATAAAATTGTGATTCAATGGGGTGATTATAAGGCTGGGCCCAAGTCAGTCAGCCTCCAGGATTACGTTTAAATTACTCTGGACTTTTTGCTAGTTTATCTACAGCAGTTAAAGACGTTTATTTAGAAAATGAAATAAATGGGAACAAAAATAAAGCTAGTATGCATAAATTTAAAAACCCCCTTATTTAGAAAAAAAGTAATGTGCTTAATACTAAAACAGCATCTGTGAAATCTGTACTTTGTCTCCATATCTTTGAGATGTCATATAGAGAAAGTCACTGCATAATCAGGATTAGTTTCATTCACATATGTAACTCTTACCTATTACAACAGCTACAGCTCCCAGTGCCAGTCCCAGAACCAATATTAGGGGTGTAATGAGTAGTTTTCCAGCTGAAATGCAAAATTCATTAAATAGTTTAAAGAAGGTTTTAATTTTTTCCTTTCCGACAATTCATAAATATTTCAGTATCAGAAAATATTTTAATCTATTGTTTTAAAAATAGTATTTTTTACCTCTAAAACCAGGATTCCTATTTGTAATTTCATCCTACAAATTCAGCCAGGAACTATCACCATGCAGTCAGCTCCCTACACACATTTCTCTCTGCCCTCTTCACCCACCACAACTCTCTGAGTGCAGCTTATTTCATACATTAACAGCTTGCATTTATTTCTGTTTCCATTCTGAAATCCCTCAAGCATGGACAGGAACGTGATAGCTATAAAGCTACTATAATTTGGCTTCTCCGGAATCCTACTGCACAGCAACCAGCCTGGAGAGATGCCAAGCAAACTAGCATCTTGGAAAGTTTAGGTTAGCTCAAGGTGATGAGACCATCACCTTTAAATACATTTCTGCTTGCTTTAAAAGGTTACAGTGAAGTGCTCATGTACAGCTGTGATTTAGGTCTAAGTCAAATCACAGCCAAGTCTATTTTGGATCTACATTTATAAGGATATGTTGTGGCTGGCTCTTACATGAGTAGAGCAGTGATGTTGAGCAGCACACTTGCTAGAGCATAAGACCAAGAACAAATAAAGCATATTCATATTCTTTACTTTCTGATGAGTTCATGATTTGCAGAAGTGCACACAGTAAAGGCAGGGGTCTTGCTGAAAAAGTGAATTTGAAAGTGAACCAGAACCCAAGCTATCTTCCTTGCACGGCACGCTTTCAATGGAAGAATCTCCCTGGCTCTGTTGGCTGAGCAGCTGGGTCAAAGACATCCCTTAACTGAGCTATCTGAAAATGCAGGAGGGCAGGCATTTTTGCTGATACACCAGCAGTCTGAGCAGGGACTTGAAATTCTGCAGTTCTCTAAGTTAGGTAGGTATTTGGAAGGTCACATCTAGAATGGGAGAAAAATTGAGTTTGTTACCTCTCTCTTCCTTCCCTGACGTCACTCATATCAGATTTCAGTAAGTGGATTACTACATTTAATAATGATGTAAACCTTTCCATAACCTGAGACACTAATTTGAGCAGTCTGAAGGAAAAATGAGATATTTTGGAAATATTTACAGCAGTTAAATGAACTGGTCCTTTTCTTGCTCTGTTTTGATAGCTTTTAAATTTCATGGGAGTGCAGTGGGTGGGAAACATTAATTCCTAGAAGAAAAAAAAATGGCAAATATTTGTATTCCTCTAGTTGCTAGGCATCCTAATGGCATACCTTCCTGGGACTCCACTCAGCTGTGTTCTATACACACAGAACTTGTCAAATACATTATTCAAGTGCAGACAGAAGAATGAATGTAAAGTGATGGAAAACCTCAAGAAAGGTCCAAAAATAAGAAATTGAAAGTACTTTAAAACATTACCAGAGTCTTCAACAATTTCAAGTAAAGCTTGTAAAAGATTAGAGGCTTAAGGTATGAACTCCTTACTACATTAATAGCAATGCAATTAGAACGCTAGAAAATTCTGATGTTTGGTACCAAATTATTGAAAACTTAAATCACTGAGCTGGTGACTAAGTATGTAGAAACAGAGTCTATGGGAAGGGCTAGCCTTCAATTGGAATAACTTCTTTTCAGACACGAAGAACAGTTCCTGAGCTAATTCAAGAACTGGTTCACTTACATTTGACAAACTCAGAGCTGAAATAAAGCATGAGTAGTGTCTTTCCTTCTGCCTATGAATATGAAGTTACGAGTACTGTGTAGTTATCTTTTATAATTCATCTTATAGAATAAAATGACTTCATCATCATGAGACCGTATCTTCTTTTGGTTAGCAATGCATTATTTCTAAAGACCAAATTTCAAAACAAATACTTTTTCTACTTATATATCTGTCACATTCAAATCCTTAATATTTCTTTACTGTAAACTAAATTTAACAAACAACACAAGGTGAACAAGGCTTGCAAATGTTGCCATCAGGAAGATTACAAACAGCAGCAATCACTGGCAAAGCAGCAGGTATGTACTATTTGCTCCAATGTTTTTTATCTGCATTCTATGAAACAATTGCAAAACGCTCAGTTTTACATGTCAGAATTGAAAACTACTTTATACCCAATTCCAGTTTGATAAACATTGTTTGTCATAGTGCAAAAGATTATGAGGCTCTTTGTCATAGAGGAAATCACGACACACCAAGAAATGACACTGAGACTAAGGCTGTTTGCTGCAGGCACTAAACTGTCCCATGTCTGTCAGCTCTGAGACTGAGAGCACAGGGAGCAAATGTAATGCCTGTCTCAGAGCTGAAGAAAATCTTGGGTCATTAGCCCATGTGTT
Source organism: Urocynchramus pylzowi (assembly GCA_013397555.1). Lineage (NCBI taxonomy): Eukaryota > Metazoa > Chordata > Aves > Passeriformes > Fringillidae > Urocynchramus > Urocynchramus pylzowi. The sequence goes on from VZRH01006293.1 coordinate 20,255, forward strand.
CATCTCAGCAGTAGGCTATGGCAGACAGTTTGCTGTTGTCCAAAGTTAGTTTTTAAGGGTAACTTAACAAAAAGCAATTGAAACAGAACCTTTTTACAATTGCAATTAATCGTAAACAATTTCTCTACAGGGTGGCCTAGCATGAAGATGCAGACATTTGTGGTAATACAAGGACTGCATTTGCAGGTGTCTCTGAGGGGTTGCCTTATTTGTGATACAGAGAAACACATTATTCTGCAAAATAATGAAGTATTTCAGGAAACATGAGGGAATACTTTTCCCTTGCATAACTTTGGGTTTAGTTACAGGTTTTAGGGTAATATATCCACTGTACTGGTCACAGGACAGTTTCTCTAAAATCCATGCTGGCTAAAGAAGGGAAAGAAATGTCAGACATCACTTCTTCTCTCAGGTTTTCTTCCGGTGATTACTATCACCTTTACATAACAGCTGGTTTATGAAGAAAAATATGTTTAAAATTATGCTGCCATAAATACTTTTCCCTTAATTTTAATGCAGAGCAGATTGTGACTGTATGCACTTGCTCCTCAACAGAAATCATGACAGCACGCCAGCCTGTCGTGCGGTGAAAGATATTCTACGCACTCCACCTAACCAAATTTTAGAAACAACCCAAAAAACCTTCACTCCACATGGCTACAAAACCACGTTTATTAAAGTATTTCTTCTCCATAGCAATAAAGTAAAAAGTCATACAAAATCCCCACATATCTAGCAACACCTCACCAGTCTCCCAGATAGCCAAGATAACATTCCTTTAGTTTCCACTACTTAGCTAACTAGCAGAGGCATTTTTGTACAGTCCAAATCCAACCTTTGTTTCTCAGTACATGTTACTAAAATGTAGTCTATGCTTTTAATGCCATCTCTGCTACAATCTCTTCTTCTGCTGACTTTCAGAACAGAACCAAAACCTTCTGATGACAGAACCTATCACCTACTGCTGATAATGCTCCTCTTTTGCCTGATAAAGTATTTACATATTTATATTTTCAGTTCTAGCTATTGGGACCTCCCTGAGCCTGTGTGTGATCCCTAACTGGAATTCAACATTTTTGGGTTTTAAATTTGATCTTGAGTGATTAAGACTAGTAAGCTTCAGCTCAACACATAAAATACAAACAAACCAAAAGAAAAAAAAAAATCAAATATCATGACAAAATGTAGAATCTGTTGGATGGTCCATGAAAATCGATATGAAAAGGCCAGCAATAATATTATTTACTCAATTTCATTATAAGAAAAGTAGCCAGTGAAATTATCAGTAATCAATTAAAAAAAACCCCAGGACTTTCTCCACATGACACATAGTGAAATCCTAGAGCCTCTACCAGAAATGTTGTGGAAGCCAAAATTTAAGAACTATTAAAATTAGTGAAGGATCAATCCACTGAGGGTTATAAAGCAAAGGTTCAGATACAAACCTTAACTAACAAAGTGCCTAAAGCAATGATTACTGGAAACAATCAGGGAGTGAGATCTTATTTCTAATTGACCACTGCTGGGGACAGACTCATTAGGCAGACCTTTATACAAGCCCAATTAACAGCCACAGATCAATTCTGTTGAATTCTGTTTTACAAAGGTAGATGATGCTAGCAAATTTCCAGCTTCGAAAATAGCATAATCCACAAACAAACTGTATTACAGTTTGGGGTTATACCTTCTTCAAAAGGTCAGGAGGTACAATCTTACAGCAATATAACTCATTTCTAAAAAACAATGTGAAAACCCACACATACACTTGTGTGGAAAAGAGTACAAAAACCTAGACTGGCTCACACATGCAAGTCACAGCCAAAATCTACTGCAATGGAAGAAGAGCTGTGAGCTCAGTTCCCTAATTCAAATCTGATGTACATTTCTGAATATTTTAAATTTTCATTTTCATGTATGAGTTCTGTTAGGTTTTTGGAGTATTTTGGTAGTTATTCATAAAGTGTATCAGGATCAACATTCAAATCTAGAGCTGTAGAAATGACAGAGATTTAAGGTCATAAGTACTGATGAAGAATTTTCTGAATTCTTGTCAACTTGAGTGTTAACAAGCTATTGTAAAAATGTGGGGACTTACTACATGTGCTGACACATTCAGGTACCTCTGTCTCTATTCAGATGATGACCATTCTTGTGAGAAATCACATCATATGACAGAGGGAGTTTTGGTGAGAAATTTTTAACAGAAAACCCTATGAGAAATGTAATCCAAGGCTTTAAGCTTTGCTAATGTTTCTTGGTTTATTGATTAATGCTAACCACGAGTACACTTGCAAATAGGAGATGAAAACAAAAATATTTTATACCTTATCTATGTGTGATCCTGTAAATATGAGCATATACATATTTACCATGGAGCTTTAATATCCAAGACCAGGCTGAATAGGGCTCTGAGTAACCTGATTTAGCTGAAGATGCCCCTGCCCATTGCAGTTGGCCTTTAAAGGTCCCTCTTAGCCCAAACTATTCTATTATTCTAATAAGGTTACTCATGATTCTGCATGTGAGCAGCACTGACTTGGTAATGTCTCCGAGTACAATCTGTTGCTACAGCAGAGACTAATTACACCAAATATAACAAGATCTATTTAAAAAAAGCTTACATTGTTTGCAACTGTGGCTATTACTGAAAGCTCTTCTGAAATCTTACTAAGTGCTTTGAAACAGTTCTTGAAGTTTAAGCCTAAATTTTTAATGAACGTTTATAGTCATGTGCCCTAATGGCAGCACTGTTTTTCATCTGGACTAGATCTTCTGGTGTGTTGCAATTCATCTTGACAAAATGTTTCAAAGTAGGCATCTCCAATCATTTTCAATTTTTATCTCCTTCCTAGTTATTTCTGTATCTTCAAATCACTTCTCTTAAAGTTTGTTACCAAAGCCTTACAAGCTCCTAAGATCAAACTAATGGGCTTGGATAACATATTGCCACTTTTTAAAACAAGCATTCCAGGTTTGTACATCCCCCACAATGCAGAGCAGCAAGACTGGCATTTTCATTAACAGGTCTACGAGTTTGTGTGTCAATTCTTACGCTACTCTGGAAACCACCTAGTTTTCTTACTGGAATATGTCTGGCTCAGGAGTAATGCTTTCACCTCAGGTTTGCTTTTTCCCCACATGTTCTGTCTCTTGCCTTTACCTCTACAATCAAGCTCAAAGCATTTCCTCATCCTAGGTGAACTACAAGTCATCCCAAATTTTTATTCTTAAATTCAAAGTATGGAAAGTTCTATTTTTCTTGACAGGTACCCATTTTTTGACAGTTAATGCATCCATTTCTTGTAACATTACAGGTCGCCTTACATGCTGTAAACTCACTACAATGACTGAACTTCACATCTATGAAAGACATCACATAATGTAAGAGTCTACTTTATTATCTTGGGCTTCTATCGGTTCAGACAGATATCTATCTGGCTCAAAAGCAAATTATGAGTGCCTTTTGGTTTAATAAAAAGACATATTCACCATCATACTTTTGTGAGCAAAATTGATGTATATAAGTTGTATTTTGTTTCAAGCTGATTTTAGCTGAACTAAAGCTAAGAGTTAAAATAGTGTCCTCCTATTTATATGGGAAAACCTTGAGTTTTTCTACTCAGCTCAGGTTCAAATCCAAAGAGCACTTTATTCAAACAGACTTACACCAAGGTTAATTTAAATATGGTTTCTCCTCTGACCCATTTCTCCAATATACCTTGAGAATAATGAACACAGCCAGAGACATGCATATTGACAGCACATTTACAGTTTGCTTATGTATTATAAAAAAATTAGGAAACAAACTATCAGAAGAGGACACAATACTTAATCATACACAGTCCATCTAAAAAGGGAGGGCAAGTGCCATATATTTAAATATACTTAATAAGCCATCTTTTGAATAACTGAAACAAGTTGTCCATCCAATCCTTTAAACCACTAGTTTTAATTTAACTATAACTGCCCTATCCCCCATCCCTTCATTGTGCAGCTCTCCACAAGGAGCATTAATGCACTCACCACAGACAGAGCCTCGCACTAATCTCCTCAGATGTGGTCTCTCGGGGAGGTAGCGGTATTTGCATCCAAAGATACTGAGGTTTGACGTGTGGTCTCCAAAGAAGCGGAGCTGGCGGTATCTCTCCCCACAACGGTAACAGAAATTAGTGTTACACTGTGAACAGGTCATGTGGTCACACCCTTCGGTTCTCTGGATGTGGATCTGTATGAGCAGAAGGAAAGAAGAAATATTATTTTTCCCCCCTTCCTAAGCACAGGAAAGCAGGCACCAGCCGGGGCAGTTCATGTGCCAGATGAAAAGAAGCTGCAAGCACCCCCCTGCAAAGTCAGTACTTGCATTAATTAATACTGCAGTTGGCTTAGGAAAATAATGGTTTTCTGGGGCATGTTTCAGAGCATTAAATGTGAGTTCTATTGTTTCCAGATTCTCATTTCCTACATAATCCTCCTTTTTTTGTTTAAATGCTCTTCATATCAAAAGAGAATTCTTGCCCTTACTGAAATTTTNCTGGGGCACGTTTCAGAGCATTAAATGTGAGTTCTATTGTTTCCAGATTCTCATTTCCTACATAATCCTCCTTTTTTGTTTAAATGCTCTTCATATCAGATGAAAATTCTTGCCCTTACTGAAATTTTGGTTTTATTGCTGAAGTAGGTATATTAGCACCAAACTTTATTAAGAATAAAAGCAACACAGTGACTATAGTTATGAACTCTGTTTGACCCCTCTGCAGATGGGTTTTCCTCTTAGGCCACCTGTGGCTCCACTCCCTTTTCCATCACAAATTGATTTGGCATTTTGTAATAAACACCAGAAAAACACTGCTGTTACAGTACATGATTTGAGAAGTACGGATGCTTTCTCCTTCTTTAAAAAACAAACAAAAAAAAATTCCACAAGCTATATGAAGAATAAAAACTTACACCAAGCTTTCATGATACCCACAACACAGCATGACACAGGGCTGTCCTAGTTCTGCAGTCATCTTTCTACCGATTGCCTGCACAAATAGTTCCCCATCCTGCATTCCAAGACCACGTTCCACAGTGGAATTGTAGATAGCCTAATAATTGAGGTTGAAAGTGATGCTCAGGGGTCATCTATTTTAACCCCTAAATCCAAGCTGGGATAACTCCAGACAGATCACATTGCTCCAGGACTCATCTCATTAGATTTAAAAAAATTCCAAGCATAGGTATGTCACAGCCTCTGAGCATTCTATACCATGCTTCACCATCCTCCCAGGGAATACTTTTTTCCATTACATCCAATTTGAATCTCACCTGTTGAAACTTGCAACAGATAAATCAATGCCTCCTGAAACCTCCTATACTTACCTGCATGTATTTATTTTGCAGGAAGGTACAGGCAAAGACATGGCATGACCACATGGCCCTGCAAGCACCAGAGACACTGAAAGCTCAGTGAGCTCCAGAGAAGCTCGTGACTTCTGGGGCATCCAACATTCTTGAGAGGGTCAAATGCATTTGTTCTTTGGTGTTGATCAGGGGTGATCTGGGCTCTCACCTTGCTTGCCCAAACATCTACTGAAACTGGCACTTCATCCATGTAACAAATTTCCACCTGCACCACTCCTGGTAAAAGAGTTACAAGGGTAACAATAGCTCCAGATACACCTGCCAGCATCCCTGTGCCACAGTAGTGATCTCAGGATTTGCTTTTCTATACTTTCAAATGCTGCTTTTACACAAAAGAGGGGAAAATATTCACAAAAGAGAAAACTGGGCCATTAAAAAAAAAAAGCTTTCTAGTGGGCAAGTATTCTAGTATACTTAAAATTTGTCTGACGAAGCAAACATCCCCCTTTACCCCAAGGAATTCTGCTGTATTACAGGCGTCCAGAAGCACCTGAAAAAGCACCATTACTGATGAGCTTTATAAGCCACTTGACTTCAAAACTTTCACAGTTAAGCACTGACAGTAGGCAAAGCAGAAAGAGAAGTTTACCCAGTATAATATCAACTCATGCATAACTTAACAAGATATACACTTTTTTTTTTCTAAAAGGGGCATTACATTGTCAGTTCAAATGCTTACTTCTCAGGTTACATGTGAAAAAATATGTTGACTCCAGTTCTGGAGCCATTGTTTATTTACTGTAATTCCTCAGATTAACTTGAACTGAAACAAAGGTATTTTAATAGTAACTTAAAGTATTTTGACAAATTAACTTTAAAATTTAATTCAAATTAATTTTTCAGGGGACCAACTCAGACAGCAACTATAGAGACTTTTGTAATTTAAAGGGTAATTTTCCTCATCTGCTGATTCTATCTTAAAAATGTAAATGAGGGAACTAGATTTTGTGACTAATGATAATGAACTGGCTGCTTTATTTTCTTTTTGAATCAAGACTGTTGTATTCTCCTCTCTTTTCTCTAATGTACCAACCCAATTAAGTTATCATTCATCCTCATTGTAATTCTGTAGAATCGTGGAACCTATAAAATCCTAGATGCAAACCAAAATTACTTCACATTCCACAAATAAGTTAATTTTTGTTGGTAGTAAGAACTTCAAGAAGATGCTAGCAATAGCCTTTTATGTTCTACCCTTCATATCTTTCAGAAATATCCACCTCTTAGAAACTGCCTGCCATTCTTCTATCCATGCTGTCCTAGAAGCCTCCCAGTTTCAGTTAGTCATGCATTACTCCTGAATCATTTGTCCATCTACTTGTTCCTGCCTCAAGTTCTCCAGACATACTGTCCTCTTGAAACATGAAAGAAGCTGATAAGAACTTATTATCTTACAGAAAATACTGCAACTACATGCACTCCATATTTGCTTCTTCAAAAAACAAACCATAAAAATATGTTAGTTAATACTCATCTGCACGTATAACTGTCTTCAAATGCAGCGAATCTGGAACAACCAGCTGTACTCGCCTATACCTTTTTATTGCAAAAACTCCTTTTTTCCAGTGATTAAAGACTTGATTAGAAAAAACAAAGTAAAAAAACCCCACAAACCTCAGATGCAAGGCTTGAACTCCCTATCGCATGCCTTGCAGACTGACAACGCCAGGTGAACTTTGTATCATTTGGTCAGGCTGCTCTCAAGCCTAAGACATGACATCTCACCAGATCAACTTCATCTCCGGTTCACACGGGCATGCCTCCGTGCCCTCCAGATAACCCAGTGACAGAGATGGATTACAAATCTATAGGTTTAGAAAGCGATTGCCGATGGCTCGGATATCACCAGTGTTCCTGCCCCACTGGCAGCAGCATGGCGCACAAGAGGCAGCCGGGGGAACGCTGGGGCCAGGAATGCCGCTGGCTGTGGGAAGCTGCGGCCGTGCAGGGCCCAGTGCTGTGTGACTGCAGGCTCCCCTGCAGCATGGCCACTGCGAGCCCAGGTTCTGCCTCCAAGCATTCAGTCAAAGCTGCAGGCTTTATCCTGCACCCTCGGCCTGTTCAAAACCAAAGACGTACACTCACCTTACAGGGCAAGGTTAGCCATTCAGAAACCCAAGAACAGCTTCCAGAACAACAGGGGTGAAAACTACACACCAAGGGCAAACACATCCAGTTCGGAGTCTTAAGTAGACAACTGAAGTAGCACAGTGGCTATTTCAGACCCTCATTTTACCCCCTCTGCATGTAACATGCCCTCTCATAGAAAACTTCTAAAGAAATCACTGCCAAGAGTTCTGAGGATGAGTGGCCATGTCTCCTCCACCTCTGAAGAAAACCTGCACAGCTTTATCACTTTGTATACGAATAAGGACTCTCCTCCCTCCAGACGATGAGAATTAATTTGCAGAGTGCTTCCAAAAACTATGCCCTGAATTATTTGATAACGCTTATATTAATCAGAACAGATCAGATGTACACGCTCCTTTATTTGCATTGACATGCTTGTTCTTAAATTTCTGCTGCTGTTCAAAAGCCTTCTAAGCTAGAGCTGCTGTGTGGTGTTTCCTCAGATAGTGCTGCTTTTGAAATCTGTGGTAAGATAACACCAATGGAGTATTTCCTTGGTTTGCAGTACCGTAAAAACACTTGTGTAAACAAAAGCATTTTGTTGCTAACATACCAAGAAATTGTAAAAAATAACCCCTTAAAACAGTACTGGGGAAAGACAAATAATGTTATAAATTTTAGCAAATGACATCCAATAATGTAGCAAATTTGCACTTATTAGACAACTTACTCTAGAACAAGACCAGCACTTTTTGGACAAGTCTTGTTGAGATAAATGGTCTATACTGACTCTCAAAATAGTGTATAGTAAATTTGGAAAAGGCTGTATTAAGAAAAAAAAAGTCAAAATAAATGTAAGATACTGTTAAAAAAAGTAGCATTTTTTCCCTATTTCCATACTGACACAGTCACAACATGAATCTACAATTAAGCATTTGGACTGTGTGTAACATTTTTATTACCTTATGTAAACACATCTTGGAGAGACCAGGTAAACATAAGCAATTCCTATTAGATGTGCTAAAAGCTGTATCCTACTACAGGAAAAAGTAATCAAGTTTAAGCTTATCTAACAGTCCCTGCTATATTGACATTACAAAGGATTATGTTCTTTCAAATCACTTACCCAAACCACTGAAATACTCGTATTTGCCTGAGGATCTGCCTCTGTATACACATACCCCCAAGTGTGTTTTGATTTTCTCACCTGCATGCCCAGAGAAGATAATGCATTCAATTTCTCCATGGTACAGCTAAAAAGAGTCAGTGTGTGTATGTGTCTGTAGCTATAAATAATTATCTCTAGAAGCTATCTGCAAAATATGGTCACAGTTTACACTGTAATCAGTATCACAGTTTGGAAGTTACCAGTAATTTTACATATTACTTCAGTAAAGAAACTACCTCTACTTAAGTTTCTACCTTTAATTTCCATTCATTTCAGTTTTAGTGTAGAGATGAAATACTAATATCTTTAGACACAATTTAGCACTGACTTTCTCTCAATCTGTTTGGCAATTTTGGCTGCTGCAAATTTTCAACCAAAATATGAAAGACGTTAAAAATAAAGTATGTTTTCACCAGAAACATTGCCTCTGTGGATCTAGAACATGGATAAATCAAATAGTGTGTTACAAATTATTTTCTTTGTCACTCTTTGTTTGGAAATAGGATTCTCATCTGATTCAATGTTATTTTATATACAGGTTTTGGAGGGAGGGATGGATGGGAGAGAGAGGCAGAGAAGTATCAGATCTAATCCCTCTGACTTCAAATTGTTAACTTTCAGAATGCTTATCCCTACATGCCCAAACACCTACTAAAGATTTGATGAAGAATACTGCTTAAGATGTACTTTTCTTAACTCCAAAGATGTATTTTTTGAACTAACTGCCAGGTAAGTGGTACTTTTGATTACTTGCAGGTTATAGATTTGATTCAAAAATAAACAGTATGTTGAGAGAAACATTTTGGACATTGTAGGCAGGAAGAACTTTTTTTCTGAAGAAAAAAGTATCAAGAGTTGGGGTAGCAACACAGTTTAATAAAAGGTTGAATTCCCTCTTCAATATTCACTTACAGTGCCACATTACCAGGAAGGACTTAACAGAGGTTCTTTTTCTGTGCTAGTTTCATAAGTTTCCATACTGCCTCCTGCCATGTAGGAGGTTTTATTTTCCTTTGATTAAGAAAAGAAACCTCAAGTATTTTTTTAAATTAGCAGCCAAACTCTTGCAACTTCATGCTTCAGAATTAGTAACAAGCCAAGTAAGTTTCAAGTGTCCAGCCTTTTCTTTTAAAGATGGTGAAAAGAGTTGAATATTTAAACATGGCATTTCAAATTTTAACTTATTCATGCTTAATGTCAGACTTAGCAGTTTTAGTTCATTTCTCTTTCCAGCTATCAGCCTTCTTACCACTCCTGGTTTTCCACATTCATATTTTTTTGCTTGGTCCACTTTCTTAACCTTTTGGACAATTTAAGTTACATCACTCCCATTGTCCTAAAATCTGACACAAGTCAAACAAAATCAAAACATACTTCTTCCCACTCTGAAAGGAACAAAGTATTTTACTTTAAGACTTCCCAGAAAGTGAACATTTTTAGTACGGACTCCAATCTATCAACTCTTACCAAAAAGCAAGCTGCAAAAACTCTGTTAAAAGGTCACACATGTGCAGGAGGAAGGGTAAACAACCAGCTGCTGATTTCAGAGCTTTAGAATTTTGCTTGGTATTTTGTAATCTTTCAATTTCAAGCTATGGCATCACAGGCATTTCTTTCTCAAAGACCAAAATAAGAAACTTAACAAACTGATGAACATTTTCATATTTGCACAGTGTAAGGCTCAAAGTGTTACATATACTTTGTATGCTTATAAGTAAATTTTCCCATTCAATATTAATTTTCTACGAAACAGTCCAGCTTTGACTTACTACTCTGTTGGTAGCTGTGAAAAAAATCGTGAACAAATTTAAGAGTGGCCTTCATTAAGGGCAACTGGGGCAGGACTGTGCAGGGCTGCTGCACCTCATCTGAGTAGTGGGAAATCTCCTCTCCGAAGGGATCAATGACATTTTTAAAGTGTGGAACTGCATTTCAGTGTTGAAAATTAATCATGAGAAAGACTTCAGAGAACCAACCATGTTGGAAAAGACCTCTGAGATCATCAACTCTGGCCTTCGATCACCACCATGTCACCTGACCATGGCACTGTCACATCCAGTCATTTCTTGAACACCTCTAGGGCTGGTGACTCCATAAGCTCCCTGGTAGCCCATTCCAATGTTTAACAACCCTTCTGCAATGAAATTCCTTCTGATGTCCAAACTGAACCTCCCCTGCAGTTTGATGCTATGCCCTATTGTCCCGTCACTGGCTGCCTGGGAGAAGAGGCCATCCCCCACCTGCCTACATCCTCCTTTCAGGCGGTTGTAGAGAATGAACAGGTGGCCCCCAAGCTTCCTTTGCTCCAGGATAACAAGGAGGTTCAGGGGGGACCTCAGCCACCTCAACCACTCCTCACAGGACTTGTGCTCCAGACCCTTCACCAGCTCTGTTGCCCTTCTCTGGACTCAATCCAGCACCTCCAATGTCCTTCTTCAAGTGAAGGGCCCAGAACTGGACACAGCACTTGAGGTGTGGCCTGTGAAGTCCCACCTCAAGGTACAGCTTGTAAAGTAGTAACATTCAATCCTACAAAACTTACAGTTTTGCCAAGTCTTAGTTTCCCTTAGTTGTTGACAGAGTATTTCCAGCCTTACTCAGACACTGAATACACTCAAACTCTCTGGAAAACCTGACAAAGGGCACCGAATTTCCCTAAAGCTTTCCATTTCTTTAAAGCTTTATTTTAGGATTAATTTATTTTGCAATTAATTAACCCAAACATTTCTATGATTCATCAAAGCTCCCCCTTAATAATTTCCATAATGTTTCCTTACATGCAGACACTCTGCAGAATCAGTGCAGGAACCAGCAAAAAAATCTGACCTGTTTTTCTCAATGGTTCATTAACAAGAAACTGCACAGCAAGCGTGAATTTCATGTCCAATGTTGAGCAGAAGCTACAAGTAAGTATTTATTTTAAATGTATATTTGAACAGTTTGAAGCCACTACCTGCAAGCCAAGGGAGAGCAGCTCACCTTGCATTTTGGACACTTCTGGGCATTCCTCTGCCCATGTTCGATTTCGTTGGCCCAGTGACGTAACAGCTTGTCTCCCTTCTTGTATTCTTTGCAGTTAACGCCTTCATGCCAGGGAGAGTGGCACTTGAAACACCAGACAAATTGGCAAGATGGACACTGGATCTGTATAAATGAGAAAACACCACACATTTGCAAGCTGGGTGTTGATACAACTAGAAAGCCTGTTTTAAAACCACTGCTCTTCAATTAAGAGAGCAGCTGCTCAGCAAAGATTTACCATCTTTTGGAGGCTCTGTTTTAAAAACACAAGAAGTTGTAGAAGCTAGCTTTTTAAAAAAGAGAAAATATAGAAGTAATTGCTAAAGCTGGGAAAGGCCTCAATCAAATGAAGCACAAGTTGCTTGGCATAATCACAGGCACTACTTCCCAAAGTGATTGTGTGGGTCAACTGACAAAAGACAGAATCCAGAAAGCTTACTCAATTGCCTCCAATACATTTGTGAGAACACCTGAAAATTAGCTGACAGTTTTCAGTGCAGAGGATCTGTCTTCCTCTAGGAATAAACTGCACTGCCAAGGCTATTACAGAAAGTACTTGGTCTTCTGAAGGGGCGCTACAGACCTCAGCACAGGTTATGAAGCTTATATTAGAAATGGTCCTGGGAAAAAGAGCCATGAGCAAGGCTCTCATCCAAGAGCCACAACTACCAACGGGAAGTCAGGCACCTCCTTTGCTCTTGATTGCGTCAAGGCAAGCTGAGCCTGTGCCAAACAGCCCACTTGCTACAGACCACACCTAATGGCAAAACCCACAAGCCATACTCAAATTGAGAAAGGATCTATTCTTTCCACTCCCTCAGTTTTAAATCATTGTGTCAAACAGGTACCATCGTCATCACGTCTTCTTCCGCAGCCTGCTCATTTTTTTTATGAAACGCTAAGGCCGCTGCTGTGTTTGCAGGAGTAATAAACAGAGGCACATTGCAGCTGCTTATCTGACGAAAGATAGGCCTCCAACCTGGATCATGACTAAGGACAGCAAGAACTAGAAAACACCTTAGACTCAGGCACATCCAGGCTCCTGCAACATGTTCACTTCTGCTGTGTTCAGCAGCAAAACATCTCAGCTGCTCAAGCAACTGCTGAGCCCTGTCCACCATCTCCAGTACAGTCCATGTCGGGCACTGCCCTGGCTTTGTACCCAGCTGATGGATGGGAAACAGGAATTCAACCAGCCAAACCAAGTGTTTTTTTGTTATATCTCTGTCCAGACTTGGTTCACCACCAAACCACAGAAACATCTGTGCTGAGCATGCGTGGTGTGGGGGTGCTTCTCAGGAACTACATCCTAGAGTGTAGTCACATGTGAAGTCCCCAAAACATAGCTCTCTAGTTCTCACTCCCACCAGGTGCTGTGCCCTCCTGTTGAGTCATGACAACTGTTATGCTTCCTTGACTACAATTAAGAGTCCCAAGTAGGTGCTCTGATCTCCCTTACATATTTCGCTGGTGCTAGCCAAAATTATTTACACATGCAATCACTACACCTTGTTTAAAGAGAAACAATACATTAGGTATTGAAACATGTGGATTACAAACATTGCTAGTTTCTACCTGAAAACTCATCCAAGACCATGATAAAGTATTAAACAAAAGCAACACAAAATAGTGCCCTTTCTCAAAATCCAATGAGCCAGTGGCCAATATGCTGCATCAATGAAAACACACGAACTTGTATCTCTGCTTCCCAGATGAATTCTCCTAATAAAACCAGCTTAATAAAAAGGAAATTTCCTGCTCCAAGGAACCTAAAGAATTATATATATATATTTATACTAACCAAATTAACACAGAGCACTGAAAAATATTTACACAATACATTAAAAACCAATATGCACAAGACAGTCATCTAACCTATCCTAACCCATATCTCTGTATCTTTCTTTTTTCCTTTTTCTCCCCCACTCCCTCCCTGCATTGAATTTATGTCTTTCAACAACACAAGTCAGTGTCCTATTGCTGGGAAGACAGATTATAGCAAGCATAACATTGAGGGGCTCAGTATTTGTTATGCCTTAGCCAAAGATGGAGCTTGTAGCCACAAGTCAATGTTCTATAACCTGAAAACTTTTATCAGTTGCAGTATTCAGACATTTGAGATAGAACACAGTTGTTAACAAGTACAAACCCAAATCAACAGGTCAGGAAGTTAAGGCTTCTTCCTTAAAAAAAAGGCAACATAATTTAAAACACAAGTTCTGTGGGTTAGTTTTTTGTTTGGTTTGTTTTTTGATTTAATATCTGACAAATTAATTGCATACTCTATCTTTCTATTGTAGCATGTACATAAGTGAAAGCAATGCAGCAACCACCAGGACATGTATTTAAACTTACACATGCACACTGACATCAGGTGTTTCCAAATACATTAATCAGAAAGTGCTGAAATACAGGATGAGGCTATAACCACAGGAACTCAAAATAACATTTCTTACCACAAATGGCCCTAACTGAACTAGTGAGAACTCTATGTTTCATTACCAGTTTCCTCTTCCACCTGTCACCCTGACAGCACCTTCCTAAGAACTGAACTTTTAAATAGTTTTTATATTTTGAATGGGCCATTTCACTTCTCTGTGGGTTCAATGCTTCCTGAGCATAACTGAAGCAAGCAAAGAAAACTATGTACTTTAAGTACTTATGAACCTTATTTTTCTTGGAACTAGCAGCTGCAAAACAAACCCCTAAAACCATTCAAACTTGGATGCAATGTGATGCCCCTGTGCTCAAGAAAAAAAAAAAAAGAACAGGGCAATTAAAACAGTCTTTCACATTCTTATTCCACTTTTTCTCTGCTTTTCTGAAAGTCAAATGTTATTTGATTCATGCTTCAATAGTTCTGCATGAAATCACCATAGCAAGGATGCAGAATTGCTATCTACATATGATTTTAAACCAGTGAAATATATTACAGTCCAGCAAAGCAGACAAACAATATCTGCAAAACAAAACATTAACCTTAGGTTTTTTCAAATCCATTTTTTCTCACACAAACATTTTCCCACTTATTTTATGATTTCTATTTCTGTTGGTTAAAATTGAGAGAATGGATATATACATAAACTTCTATGCCACCTGGAGATCGGCCTCCCTTGAAATAGAAAAGATTACACAAGTTTGTGTACTAACTCTTTTGGTTCTCAGCTTTTTGAAACACCGACCTTTGAGGCTAACATTTTCCATTTTCTTAGCAAGCCTCTTTACTGCAAGCTACATTATCTATCAGTTTCCTCACCTCACAGGAAAAGACTTTTCAAAACCGATAGATAATTTCAACACAAAACACAACTCAGTGTGACCTGATGATAGCAAAACTGACTGCTCATAAAAACATTCCTATAACCTGAAGGTACAAAAAGTTTAGTGGGATTTTCTGCTGCTTGGTGGGACAGTAGTTATATAACAAGATGGCCAAATTAATGACGCAATTAACTGATTACATGAATTATAGTCTCTAGCTGCAGACACTGTCACCTTATTTGAAAATATATATGGGCTCCAGTCAAAACATCTTCCTTCTCCTCATTATCAACCCATTCCCTCTCTTGAAACAGCTGAAAATAAGCAACAACAAACCAAGCAGATTTTATACCCCATTAGGGCTGATCTTTGCTCCAGCTCCCAGTGTGACACCAAAACATCAACATATGCAAAAGCAGGCTGGCAGGAATGAACAGCTGAGAGAAGAAGGGAGAACACAGCAAAATCACCACACCAGAAGCAGCTGAGGCTCAAGGTAGATTGAAGCGATGTACAGCCATGAAGATATCTGCCACTTAAAGTTAAAACCTGACCCGAAAGTGGGGAGCTAACAGATCAAAGCATCTCTGCTGGCACAAATTCCTGCTAGTTCTAGAACAATTTTCAGAAACTCTTTAATAGTTAAAAAAAAAGATAGTTTGTGTAACAACTGCATAGAAAAACCATTTACATTTGCAAACCCAAGCACTCAAGTCCTTCTTTTATGTGACGTATGTCTCTTGACAGAAGTGAACAAGAAAACTTCATTATGGATCTCACAGAGCAGAGTATTGCTTCTCCATGGCAAGTGGCAGGTCAAAAAACTAACTTTAACAGGCAAAAGCCAGAGCTTCCTCACAAAACAAGTCTTCTTACTCACTCTTGTGAAACCTTTACCTGTTCCATGCACAGGAACTCAACTAGCAATTTTTCAATTTTTGCCCATTTCCACTGCTCTTTTGCATAACAGTTCTGAACAAAGATTTGTTAGGGTCTTGTCTACAACCACATTACACTCTCAATTCAGGACATATGAGAGGGGGCAAGGAAATTTTCAGAGTTAATGCTAGATCCGTTGTGATAAAAATATTTTACATAGAAAATTAAATAGTTCTCTTGTGGTTCTGTGTGGCCCTAAGTGGTACTAATGGTAGAAGAAAGGTTTGGATAAGCATGTTCTCCTTTTCTTCCCCTCCTTCTTCCTCAACATACATGTTAATTTTCTAGGCTTAGTACACCAAGACTTGAATCTGAGCCAGTTGAACTGCTGGACCTACATCAGCTTAGCTGACACAAATCAGCTATAATAAGAAAAACTAATTTATAACTTTGCCGCCTCTTTAAATTTCCATGTTACTTATAATTTTAAATACTGAATAAAATTTTACAAATGGCATTAACATTTTGAAAGCATCAGTTCAAATAAAGTCTTGGATTTTAGAGTGCTTTCCCCTTGCAGTGTATAAAAGAGTGAGTGTACTGGCTGTGCTGTGATCCTACCTAGGACGTGTTCCCCACACGACTCAGTTCTCTTGAAGCCAACACTGGCAGTGCTGGTGCAGAATTCACCTGATGCAGCTGTTTATATTACTTGCATATGAATAGGGCACTCTCAAAAGCCTCCAGTCAGACATAGTCTGTGTTATACACAAAAGAAAATGCGTCTTTGCCTCCAAACAGCCTAAAATACAAGACACAATGTGTATGTGTAATCACACGAGAACCTAAGAAAACAGGTAACATTGGTCCACAGCTATGTGTGCATGTAAATTACTCCCATATACTCCATGTCACATACAGTCATCTTTTTAAACCCCCTCCCTGCAACAAAACTTCTCCTTGTGCTAAGCTTAAAACAAATCACTAAAACTGTACCTACATTAGAAAACAGTTCAAGAAGTATGCTGAAGCCCTGTGGACGACGATCATCCATACTGCTTGCCAGCATTTTCTTAATTATATTTCTGACTAGCATCAACTAGATGTTCTTGCACATAACACCTGGCCTGAGCTCAAAGGATACATTTTGCCTGAGTCTGTTGCCAGGAGATTTAAGCTCTGCAGATCACAGGTACACACACACTGAACCACCACATGAGCAATGAACTGCTCCTGGCTCACACTATGCATCACACAGTCTCCCATTCTTTCCCATTGTGGTTTGTAGGGCAGTTGAAAACATTTTAACTGTAGCATTTTAACTCATAAAAGAGCGCTGGCTGTGCCCTGAGGAATGTTCTCGGATCTGGCAGGCCTGTGATACAACAGCTGCACCACCAATGACCCACACTTGTGGGACACTAACAGCTCTTAAGAGAGGAGGCTGCCAAAGCATTACAAGCTCTGATCTACCCTGGGTTACATCTGATCTGTGCTGATGATGAAGCAGATGAGTGAAGGAGAATAGCTTTGGGCAGAAGGACTTTTACTTGCAGTTTCAGATTTTTTTCACCTCAATGTAAGATGACAAAAATTTGAGAATAGAGTCCAACAGAGTGTGGCATGTAATTAATGCCCTACACAGATATGCACAAATAGCTCATAACTTAGAATTAGCTTTACCAACCTTTCAACTCCAATGCATACACAACCTTCCACCTTTTTAATCTTCATACTGGGCTGAATCTTACGCTGTGTAATTAGGGCTATCTAAACAGTCATCTAAACTCCTACTGAGGAGAACTGGTTTGTCCAGGAAAGGCCAGCTCAATCATGAAATTAACCACAACAAATCTAGCAACCGGATGGAAAACTATCACAGAACGTGGTGCTGCAGACCACTGCTGTCTTCTGGAACTTAGATGGACTTTCAGCAGCTCAAAGCTTATTCCAAATTCTTGCTTTTGATCTTTGATTAAAAGCACAGTATAAGCAACTGTTCTATGAAAAGAAATGCTGTAGAAATGGTTTCTCCCCCCCACCTCTATTTCTCCAAATTCTGCATTGTGAATGATGAGACTACAGTTATGTCTAGCCTCTAGTAAGGGAGTGAATAAGTCAGAATCAACAAGCAGGACAGACAACAGCTCCATTACTAAGGAAGAAGCAAAGCCAACAGCCTAACATCAGAGATGCCCAAAATTCACTCACCCAGAGTTTCAGGGAAAACTTAAAAGTTGTGTGTCTAAAATTAACAGTTGTAGTGGTAACTCCCCATTCCCAGCATCTTCTGACTGTGATCATATTGTTTACATGCCAGAAGGAAAACACCCCTTACATTAAAATGTATGTCAGGACAAAATTATGCCACCTACCAAAAAAAATACAGGCTGAAGAGTTCAGCTGCATGAACTGTTAAAAGTCAATTAAGTACTTAATCAGTGATGTACTACAGGTTCATATTCCTAATCACAGCTTGCACAGAGCTCCAGTGAAACAAAAAAGTTCATTTAATGCTCACCAAATGCTGTCCTACTTTTGCAGTGCCATCTAACCCACAGCCCCGGCAAGCATGCTCACTTTGTATTTGTTCTCCAATTTGGCAGGGGTAGGAATGTGGCCTCTCCTCCGGAAGGTTGTAAAGTGCTTGCACTGAGGGCATGGCTTGGTGCTGGAGTCAATGCGGCTGAGCTCCAGGAAGTATTTATACTTGATGATGTCGTCATGGGGCAGGTTATAGAGGACAGTTGTTTCATCCAGGTGTTCGCTGCACTCTGTGATGGGGCATTTTATATCCGCTTGGCCCAGCTGCACCTACATATGAGGAAAAAAAAAAAAGAGCTGTATGACCTTTTGCCTGGAAAAGTTAAGCAAGCATTGGTGAATTTTATGAGGAAAATTAACTTTAAATACTGTAACAATTCAGAGACTACCCAGCATACTGTCTTCAAATTATTTAATTTGTGCTAGGTGGAGTTACAGCAAGCACACTGCAATTTTTCCAGAGAGCATTTTCAAATCCAAACAGAAAAGCTAATTACCCTGACAAGTGCAATTATTAAACATTTTCTCTCAGTGTATGTACCACGGCTACATACACCACAAAACCAAACACAAGTCCTAACTAACGATGTCCACTCCATACTTTGGGTGTCTTGGTGAGTGCACCACAGTCATGGCTCACAAAGGCTGTGAGAAAGCAGACAATGAAAACATTTGCATAGTGTTTCACTGCAAAACGACCTGGGAATCACAACACAGAGAAATTAAAAGTCAATTTAGGATCAGCAGCTCTGACTCCAGAATCCTGAGCTGGTTCCTGTTCAGTACCCTCTGTAGTCTGCTTTCAAGAAGCTCCTTACATGCCACACTGCACATGCAGAAAGTTTTAGTTGAGCTTGGGGCTGTTAAAGCCAATACATTCCCCCAGAACTCATGAGTTGAAAGTTTTAAAAAACATGCACCCCAACAACAGCATTAAAAAACCTTAATAAAAACCAAACTAAAACCAGACAAATAAACAAGCTTGAGGTTAACAGGGCAGAAACTGCTGCTGATCTAATGAGTCCTGATGGTCCCAAGCTGATCCATATGTTCAGATATCCACAATGTTTCAAGAGCTCCCGGATCCAAGAACTGCGCTGGACCCAGATCTGCACCCTTCACGCTTGGCAGGCTTTAACTGCTCGGACTCCATGCCAAAACAGCAGATCCTATTTGGTCTGGGAGCATCACAGTTGCATTTGCTTGGCAGTGAGCCCAAGTTAATAAACCCTGCTGGATCTTGAGAGTCTGCAATGACCCAGCTAGAGCATGTTTGTGTCTGCCCCAAGTGATCTTGAACTAGTGAGTTTTGAATGCACAAGTGCAGCTGACCACCAATTCAACTCCTTCCTTATTGGGTATCTCCATGAAGAGACAAAGGGTGCAACCAGCATCTCTTTCCAGGAATTACTATTTGAAGGTTGGCAAGTTTGATTTTCCCACACTGCTTATTCTTTAACATCCTCAATTAGAGAAACCTGCCAAACAATACACTACCTAAGACAGAAATGTCTCAGATTTGGATGCAGATCTCGTTGCTGCATAGTGGTACCAGAAGACACAAGGACTCCACTAATGCAGTATTTAAACTAAAAAAGGAGGGCAAAATCCTAAAAAGCAACACAACACAACCCTGTCATTGTTGCTTCAGCAATTGAGTCACATGAACTCTACTGAATGATAATTCAGTCAGGAACCAGAGGAATGGAAGAGTGATGGTATCAAACCCAAGTTTTCTACTGATTAAAAAAACAAAAAATCCTACTGCACCACCTCTGTTCTCTCAGCAACATAGCTAAAACTCAGGACAGCAAAGAGATTAGTATCATATTAGAGATAGAAATGCAGGGTGTGGATGGTGGCAGCGAGTCTTAGACCAGAGCAAGGTGAAGAACACCTCAGCAAGCCTTGGTGCCCTGAGCAGCCCCGTCTCATGGCACAGGCAGGTCAGGATGGAGGCAAATCTGTCTGCAGTATGGAGAAGAGGCAGCTCCCCAGTAATACACCCATTCTTAGGAGGGAAATTCCCCACATTTCATTTCCAGCTCTAAAAGGCGAGCAGAGCTCTGCCACGTGCAAACAATGCCAGGCTCAGTTTGGCTTTTATATGGATGAGTACAGGAGAAGTATATCATCAAAGACATTTAAAAAAACCAACAAAAAAATCCTCCAAACCTCACATAGTAGATGCTGGGGAATGCCAGCATTTATACCTGTAGGACACTGATTCACCTGCAGCAGGATGTAAAATTGAAACCAAGCATAAGGACCACCGGACTGTTCTCAGAAGAATCATCCAGTGCATCAAGGAGCTGTACTTAAAAAGCAGATGACAACCAGTACAGCACTACAGAACAGAAGCATGCTGAACTAAGAGAACAATTTGCTACAGAAACACAAAAAGCTATTGCACTAGGTTTAGCATCAGCTTTTGTTTAGACAAGTACATGTACACTTTAGAATTGAAGAGTCAAATTAATCCCACCTATAACTACATCATTAAAAAAAAAAAAAGTTAAGCATTAGGGAGGTATTAAAAGAGCCATATCTTTTTGCCAGGAGTAAAGTAAGCTACAATGGAAGAGCACTACATAATGAGAAGATGCATTGTAACTGACAGTACTAAGGCATTGCTTATATTAAATGCTAGTTAGAAAAAAACCTGCATTTATAAAACCAAGGAATACAAAGCTCAACATTTTCTGTACTTCATGCCCACACAGAATATGATTAATATATGTGGTAAGAGTCAGGTGTGGTTTCAGTGTTTATTTTGAAAATATGTTTTACACCCACTTGAAATAAATAATTTTTAACCTCTGTAATAGTTTCAGCTTTTCAAGTTCGGCAAAGACTGAGCTTTTTCCTGTGTTTTGAATGGGACTGAAGTGAACAGAGCTGGCTTGCTTATTAGCAGTAACTTCAATGGAGCCTTGTCCTACCAAAACAGTCCATCTTTGTGCACTAACATCAGCAATTGATGGAAGTATAGCTTTAGAGGTAGCCTGTCAGGCTACCTGCTGCCATGGACTCAGGACATGCTATAGAATGAGAAAGGAAAAAAAAAATAAAACAATCTCTTATGGCACTGGTACAAATAACTAGTTTTATTATTTTCCTTCATTTTCTTTTTGTTTTGCAGAGCCTTATCCCTTCAATATCAGCAATATCTCACAATGTTAAACCCCCAAGTTTTAAGAAAACCACTGTGTATTAAGAACTTCAGAACCCTCAGCATACAGAACAGCATGGTGTACTTTCACAGCATGAGGAAGGACTCATGTGTCTAAGAGCAGCTGGGCTGCAGCAGTGTTAAATGTCAGGCAGCATCCAGCTCTTATACTCAGTTGTGCTTCGCTTCTGTAAAGCATCTCAGGAGGGAATACTCCGCTTACAATCCAGAAGGAGAAAGCAGGCTCTCTCTCTTCTTTCATCCTACAGAAAGGTAACATTTAAATTATCAGGAGAACAGTATGTACCTCCTCCTGCCAATTCCTGACATTTTATTTTAAAAGCGTTTTTATTGGCAAGTGGTAGGGAGAAGAAAGGGCAGGGGAAACAGAGACAGGACACACACATGGACTCTACACTGATTTACTTACTGCCCAAGAAAGCAATGATACCAACAGAAAACAGAAACTGATGGCATGATACTTTAAGTCAGAAAACCATTTCCACACCCCGAGCCTTCTTTTAAAGGATATCTTTGTTTCAGATTTTGCACAGAAAGCAAAGTTCAAACTAGACCAGAAAGCACTGATTTAATACCTGTCATTTGGCCTGCCCCAGGCTGGATGTAATGTGACATTTGCAGGCGGTACTTGCACTACTGTATTGCAGCTATATTCCTTAAATAAGGGGCCATTTTATCTTAGAACTCTACAAACAAGCATTTTCTCACTGAAACTTCACTCTTAGTTCAGGGATGCATATGCTTTAATTGCTCTTACTTCTTAAAGCTGAAAGTTAATATGGCCACGCCAAATACACACTTCTGTAGAGAAATTTAACTTCTACCAGTGTGCCACATTGTTCCCTGTAAATTACCAAGGAAGTTATGCATTAAAAAAATATTCTGGAAACATGCAGATGCAAGGGAAGGAATAGTCTACTCTAGAGGACTTTCATACTCTAGGTAAAGAAACAGCTGGATTAAAATTCCCTTTATTTATAAGCAAAATCCTATTCCTTTCTAGTTCACTGGAAACATTTCTTTCATTTTCATTGGTAAGTTACAAAGCAGTGAAGCATTACTTTTCTTGTACACCTGGAAAGTGTAATTATCAATTTATTTTCTTTAAAAAAACAATAGTAGTTTGTGGAAAATACTTGAAGATATCACTACGATTCAGAACTCCACAGTGGCAGGTGCTAACCAAATGAAATCCAAGGAGACATGATTCAAGAAGTGCAAACCAAAGACAGTTCAAACTTCTACTACACATTTTGCACCTGCCTTTAACATATTTCTGTGTTTTTAGTACTAACTTCATCAGTCTGAATCCCTCATTTGTGCCAGTGATATTCTGGCATTCTCCATAAGAATTCTTTAAAAAAATAATCCCGTGAAATACATTCTCTTTTTCAGTTCATTCACCCTCCCTCCTTCTCTCAAACAGTACAGATCCCCAGTGGTGCTGCAAGACAAGCAAGAATAAACAGCTAGAACTTAAGAGTAATTAGATCAGCAGCTACTTAGGTTATATCACTACCAAACAGTAAAAACATCTTCTGTTTTGTGTATGTCACCTCCTCCACAGAACATTTTCACACAACTTCTTGCCTGTTGCTCATTAATTCACAAACCAAACTCCGATGGGTGTTTCACTTTTACTCCCTCTTTAATTCATTTCTCAACAGACTTGCAATAAATTACTTCCTGAATGCCTGTCTCATTCAGTTGCTCCACCATCTTTGGCAACCATCTGTAACATCACTCAAGAGTCATCACTCCTCTCCTCAGGAAGGAAAGTCTTCACTAGCCTTTATCAGGGCACGTATCACTGTCCTCAAAAGGAACCAGAAGGCATTGAAAATAATATATTTGATCTGTCATTAAGATCATCTAAAGGCTATTTACTATTAATAAAAGTTGAACCAGAGTCTTTTCTATTGTGTTATCAGCTTGGGTTCGTGAGAATTCTCCCCTTCACATGTCCTCTTTGTTCTCCTTTCACAAGTACTGCACTTGCAGATGCAACCATGACCATGACATGGTGATTCCTGCTCCACATAACATTCAGAGAGAGAGTCACTAAGGCACAGACACTGCCGGCTTAAGCAGACACCACCTCTTCTAGTTTTGACAACAATTTGTTCTCAATGAGTTTTGCTTTAATTACTACACTGTCAACACTAGAAGACGACACAAAAGGAAGCAGTCTTGGGGCCTTTGAAGTACTTGCTAGTCCCTCATCCTTCAGGTGAAAGGCACTCAAAAGCAAGAAGCTGGGAGAGAATCTAAGTGCATGAAACAGCATTCAACCACCACCAGCACATCTAAGGTTTGACCGTTCTGCTCCAAAAGCAAGTCTTCTGAATGCTTTACAAAGCACATTTAAACACAGCATCAACTTTAATTCTCAAAGGTCATCTAGTTTTTACAACTTCAGCCAGAGGCTGAGATTCCAGCTTCATTCATAACCTGAGGACCACTGTCTGGAGCACACTTACACACATCCATGTCCCCAGGAGCACTGTGGAATGGTGCAGCTACACACCAGCGAGGGTCACAGCCAGCACCACCTGTGTGGGAAGAGACCAGAGTGGCTTTAGCCCCAGAAACAACCCAAAACTTCAACTGGCAAAACTGTCCTAGGCTGCCTGGAGCAAAACCCCACACCATTTTGTTTATTACCTGTTCAAACTTCTTTTTCACTCCACAGTGACATCTACGATTCTCCTAAAAAAAAACTCTGAGGATAAACTAGAAAGATATTCTTCAGAATGCACCTAAACTCCACTAAGCCTATTTTTAAATAACTCTTAATTTGCTTTCTCATTTGATGACATGGTAACACATAGTTCTACTCCTTTTTTTCTTTCACAGAACTAGGTGTTACCTGCTCACATGGATCTGATATCAACAGAAACATTCAGATTTTACTTGTCCTCACCACACAGGAACAAGAGAATTACTTATAGAAAAACAAACTAGTACTGAAATTCTCCTTTGCAAGAAGTTAACAATTATCAACACAGAGAGCTCTCCCTTTTTGTCTTTTCATCTCCTGTTACTTCACTGAGTGAATTCAAAAAGCAAACAACTTTATCTCAGCAACACATTTAGAAAAACTGCACTGCATTAAATCATGCCTCTGCTTACTACTACTCATCAATTCTAGTGCACGTCACCAGCAAGCATGGAGCCTATCTGCTTTCTGTTCTGGTGTTCTGAAATCCATGAACAGGATTTCAGAACAGGTGAAGCTTAGTCCCATGCCTGGACAAAACCAGGGCTGGTACACCTGGAATGGCTGCCCATTGAGCTGGGTCACTCTCTGGCAAAGAGGCATGCCAGAGTTAGACCGACTGACTAATTAGAGACTGACTAGCAGAATGCTTCATCTTGCACTCTCCAGGGCTCCCCAAAGTTGTGAAAGTTATCTTTCACCTCTCCTCCCCACTCGTGTGTGAGGGCAGAGGGAGGGGGAAATCCCAGTGAAGGAAGTTAACCTGGGAAAAATAATGGCAGAAACTGCAAACCTTGGAGGTATCTAACCCAAACCCACAGCCCTCTCAGCATTCATTAAGGGAAGAAGGAAAAGCACAGAAGCTTTCTGATTTTGCCCAGGTGTGCATATTACCAGTGTAAGTATGCTTATGCTGATTTTTCTATTCCTTACAATACACATTCACTTTTAATAAAAGATCCAAAGATGCTCTTGAAATAAGAGTTTTGAGGACAGCAGAACAAGCCAGATACCTGACCTTTCTCAGCTGGAAAAGAGAGGCAGTTGCTCCTGCCTAGGAGAACAAAAAGCCCCATATTAAAACTAAGCAGGTGCAGGAAGGGATTTCAGAAAAGAAGCAAGGGCCAGGAGACCATCCATGCACCACGATCAATTTAAATAACCTGGGCATCTCAGGAGTGAGCCCTGCTTGGAGGGTCTCAGTAGCACTACGAAATACAAGCAGCAAAAAAGCAACACCTTTGTAGTAATGGTAATGGTTTTTAGGCTTTCAGTATGGATATAAAAACATCACAGCCAAATAACACAGAAACAGAATAAGCCAAGTCTCACAGCTGATTTTTGTAAATATGATAGCTTTTTATCAGTTACCTCTTAAATTAACAGTCTTAAATTCAGAGGGGGACAGCCTATTCTCCTATAGCCAGCATAAGACTTGTAGAACTGTTATCTGTGTTTGAGTTTGCTACCAGCCAAACCTAACCCAGACATATTCTGCTCATCCGAGTTCTCTGTTAAGGCATAACTGCAAAAGCCCATGCTTATAGAATGGGAAGGTGAGGAGGGAACAGGTTGAACACAATGGATACAGACATAGCAGCAGCCACTGACCACTCGCCTTCCCCCTGCCACTGGGCAGGAGCCCTCACTTTCAGCATGCCTGAGCTCCCAAAAGCATAAAAGTCATGATGTGTTGTTCACTGTAATTCATTTAAATACTTACCGCAGAAAAGAAATTAAAAAGAAAACAAAATAACCTAACTCCCCAAAACTCAAAATACAGTTCTCCCAATTAAGGAGATTAAACCTAAGTATGCTCAGTTACTTCAGCAGGTAATTTTTACATGTATGATACTCTCCCACAGGAACAACACTTAAAAAGGTATATAGCTGTTTCCTTGTCTTGCTTACAAGAGAAAATCTACAGACAAACTCCAACCTCCACCAGCTTCAGGCTGGATTAACCCAGGTTCAAATCTATTCTAATGGAACAATACTGTTAAATATTAACAATAATTAGCATCACAATCAAAACCTTTCCCATGCCTTTCTTACAGATGGACAGAAAGTTAACATCAGGAAGATGATCAGAAGGCTGAAGTACCTCTCTGATAAAGACAGGCTGAGGAAGTTGTTCAGTCTGCAGAAAAGAAGGCTCCAGGGAGACCCTAGGGCATCCTTACAGCTCCTAAAAAGGGCCTATAAGAGAGCTGGAGATTTCCTACAACTGCATGGAGTTACAGGACAAGGGGTAACTGGTGTTATAACAGAAAGAAGGTAGGTTTAGATCAGATGTTAAGAGGGAATTCTTTACTGAGAGGGTGGGGTGATACTGGCACAACTTGCCCAGAGAAGTTGTCGATGCTCCATCCCAGGAAGTGTTGAAGACCAAGCTGGACCAGGTCCTGGGCAGACTGGTCTAGTGGGTGGCATGCTTGCTTCACAGCAGAGGGGTTGGAACTGGAGGATCTTTAATACCCCTCTCAATCCAAACCATTCTATGATAAGCTATTATAGAACAGTGAAAAAAACATGGTCCCAACCTTCAATTGGAATCATCACTTTGGTCTTCAGTTGAAGACAAGAAAAATCCATAAACTGTGAAAATTTATCCTACAGTTATTTATGTTGAAAAAGACAAGATCAAAAGTTCATTCTTCTACTAGTCTGCTGTGTAGTAGTCAGGTTCACCACCAGACATGAAACCTGGAATAGGCTCCTGAGCTCCCATTTGCCAAGCAGTATTTTATTTATTTCAAATAAAATAGGGCAAATCACTGTATATTTGCACAACCTATTCACTAACCTGTATTACTGAACCTCTAATACAGATAAGCCCAACTGATATCATCAGCAATAATCAATCAAGCCTTGGTTTCTCCAACAACAGCTGCTGTTATGTTTTTCTGTTGTACCTACAGAAACACTTCAGGGTACTTAATAGTCTTCCAACAGAAAGTGGTACTTAGCATAAAATAAGAAAAGCTCTCATAATCAAGCAAAGGAGGTAAGAGAAGTACACTCCTGCTTATCTCACTATTACATCCCAGAAGATGACTACAAAACCTGACAGAGTTGGCATGGATGTGGGTGAATACTTCAAAACAGCGACAACTTTTAACACAAATGTTTCAACTATTCTCTTCACCAACCTGATGGTCTACATTCCCCAGACTACAGGAAATAGCTGCTCCTAAACTGTCCTGCTTTGCTTCAGAAAGATACCTACAACTAGCTTCCATGCCTTTGCTACTTTTGAGGTTTTGAGTTTTCTTGTGCATGTATTAATAATCAGTATTTTCATGCTTGACTATCAGACATGAAGCCAAATTGTGTCCTCTTTACATGATGAATTTAATAAAGAAACAGCAGAGTTGCATAGGTACAAGCAAAAGCCAAAGAAAGCCTGAAAAGTATTTTCTAACTGGCAGGTCATTGTCAGGAGCAATTGTAGACATTTCTTAGATTCAAGGTACAATGTATGACGTTAAAGTATCATCACTTGTCTTCCCCTACAAACAAGGTAACCTGAATAAACTTCTTTATATGATCAAGTTGTTACAAAAGAGCTACGTTTTGATTTATAAATAATTATTTTGCTCTGCCTTTTTGAAAAGTAACCCATCTCATTGTATCAGTACCAATCCACAACACAGCTGGTTTTGATGAAAAGCTGTGCTAATAAAAGGTACCATGAAGTGACAGAAATTGGTAACTTTTACATAGCTTCAGTGATAGATGTGCATACTGACCCATTCTCAGGAATAAATCTAGGAAAGGCTAATGCAGAACAAAGTTTTAAGCTTCTCCCCACATGCCATCACTTGGACAAACTGTAGATACTGTGCTATAACTCCAGTGTCACGCTACTTCATCAAGTTATTTCTCACAGTGCATTTTAAGTTGAAACCACATTTTGATTCACATTTAGTGCAATGATGGATACAGACACCACAGGGAGCAAACAAGCAAGATAAACAAGTGCAAACAGTACAGTC
The DNA here is from genome assembly GCA_013397555.1 of Urocynchramus pylzowi. Taxonomy (NCBI): domain Eukaryota; kingdom Metazoa; phylum Chordata; class Aves; order Passeriformes; family Fringillidae; genus Urocynchramus; species Urocynchramus pylzowi. The sequence continues at coordinate 48,511 of VZRH01006293.1, forward strand.
TTCTCCAGGGAGCTGAGGCAAAAGCTTAAACAGTGATTCTGATCCATACTTGAAGAAACAGAACTGAAGTCAAGTGTCACCCCAGGTGGGAGCAAATTACCCATAACCAAAGAGTTAAACTGTTACCTAAGATACCTCAGCAGAAACCTATAGCACAGAGGAAAAAAATCATCTTATGAAAGTTGAAAGTCAAATTCTGTCCCATAATTGGTCTAATCCTGTAGAGTGCTGCACTCGTCTGGTGCACAGTAATTTTTAAACAGCTTATTAAATAGCCAAGCTGTCAGAGTTAATTCTCCTGATGATCAAACTCTGGCTGTAATTCGGGGGTTGATACTGTGTCAGGTCAGTCTACCCAAGAATCTGAAAGAATAGGGTCCCCACTGAAGCTGAAACTTCAGCTTCATTAAAGGACAGTTTGTGTATTGATTGCTGCACACCTTGTTTGTCAAAAGCAGCTAAAATCTGTATATCATAAACTCATTAGAAACAGCAAAACAAGAGGGGAAGCAGACAACACAGGTGTTGTATACTAGGAAAATCAAACTGCAACTGTGTTTAGAACAACATATTACACTTACCACTTTCTCCTAAAGCAGAGAAAACATGAAGCAAGTTCATTTAAATTCCTAAGGGCAGACTATCAGCTGACAAAGCTATTAACATACTCATTTTTGCATCAGGTTTACAACAGGAGGAGAAACTACAACCTCCTATTTTTTACAAATTCTGTTTATAAAGACAAAACAAACCAAACCCACTACTAGTTATCTCATCTGCTGTTTATATATGTAAATCTATGTTTAACAGAAAAGTATAACATGACCTTTACTACAAACCTTTCACTATTTCAAAATATTGGTATGTATTTGACAAAGATGTTGCAAGGTAGCGTTGAGCTCCGACAGCCTGCTTTTGTGACGAGGCAAAAATGAGCAAAGTAGAATAAGCCAAGTGCCCTGGAAGACTCAGGGCTAAAACTGCAGTGTTAACAGTGAGGAGATGATTTCATTTGTGCAGAAGTACCAGTGTGATCAGATAAGGCTGTGGAAATACTTGCATGCAGGGGAAAAAAACCCAACAAAAACATTGCAAGATAAAAAGAAGTTTCCTTTCCCTGCCTTAAGTTTTTAATCACTTTGAGAGTAACAGCAATCCCAGACAGTGAATGTATATGGAAAGGTGGGTAACTGTTATTATCACTGAGTTCAGATCCCTGCAATCATCCTTTGTGGCTGGTTAGAAAGAATGACCTGGAATAGAAAGGAAAAAGAGGACTCCTACCCACACAGACTTCTCTTTCTGGATGGTATGCCAGGTTTACCCTGTATCACCAGTTTAACCCAATGGCTCCAGTTAAGTGATCAAACACCTATATGGACCTGAGAGGTTTGGGGGGCAGGTCCAGACAGACCTCTCCCACACCAGCTGTTCCCAGTATTCTTCCCCTGCTCTCAGACCAGCCACTCCATCAGGTCACAGTCAGCCAAGACTGACATTATCTCAGACTCCACCATGACTAATAGATAAAAATTTATGGAAGAAGTCAATGTAGCTTTCCCTTCTTCCTCTCTCCTTTAGAGAGCAATTGCAAGGCTGCAAGGAGAGAAGTTTCAGTTAGCTAACACAGGAGACTGAAGTGTTTTTAAATTAAGTTTTCTAATTGATGAAGCAGCTGAATTAATTCCCCCTGTGACACATGATCACTAGTTCACAACCCAAGAGAAAAGTGGGAGGACACAGACAAGGAGAGACTCTTGCAGAGGTAGCAGGCCATCGGTTGTCTTACCTGTCATGTCAATCTACACCTTCAGATCAAGTACCAAGCACATCTCGTGTTAACTGTGTTTACTTTTAGGAAGCTACAAGTCCAAAATATGCTCAGCAGCTCCTCTCAGTTAAAAAGAAAAACTTAACAGCAACTACAGCACCAGGGTTGGAGGAGTGCCCTTGATCACTGCCTTGATATGAGTCTAAGCAGCAGTGTTTTCTGCACAGGTGCCAGAATATCTGTTCTTCACAAAGCAGCCTGTATTTTGTTATAGCTAGGTGATTATTAGGTTTATGAGTACTAAAGCATATTTTCCCATTTTGCACAAGTATTTTAAATGCTCAGCAACATGCACAAAAATCCTTCACTGAGCTTCAGGTCTCAGCTCAGCATTTGCCCTAACACCCACCCCACAGACCTTCAGATGGTCTTCACGCTTTCCACTTCTGTAGGCACAATTCCAGCTCTCCTCTCAACTGTCTCCCTGAAGGATACAAGAGTCTTATCTGTAAAGCTAGAGCAAGAGGAATCGTTATGAAGTAAATAGGTGTTTCAAGATGAAGAAATACACGACTTGTAATGAAACAACTGAAGTTAATAGGTAACCTCAGCAACTCCAGACCAAGAAGCAGGGAGGAACTCTACCAACAACTGTCACATATGCTACAAAACATTGTGAAGCAGTTGACCATAAGAATAAAACAATGATCATTAAAAGATATACTATGAACAGGACATCTCATTAGCTTAACATACACTGCAAGATGTTTTTACTAAGTATGTTTCATTTTTCTATTCCAACAGTAAATATGTTACCTCTGGAGACTCCAAGTTAAAAATGGTTATGGTAGGAGAAACTGCTTACAATCAGAAAAAAAACACTACTTTTTATTTGTGTAGGTACTGCCTACTTCTTTACAAACAAAAGTAATTCAAACTTGTCTCAACACCACCCCCTGCAATAAACCAAAACCCAAAACCAAAGGATTACTGAGTACAAAGGTTTGAAAAATGATGAACTGGTCCTTAGATATCTGGATACTCCACTTCTGCCAGTGTTAAAACTTTTGCAGAGCTGCAGAAAGTGGTTTGTCATACTGCATTTTTATAGAAGCATTTTTGCAGTACCAGAAGGTAACAGAAGTTTGTAAACCACCACTAGAAAGGACTGGGGACCAGGAGGTGAGCAGGTGAAGTGAGGTGAAGAAAGTATCAAGTCAACTACATGCATCTCCACTTCTGAAGCCATGGACTCTAGTAGTAATTTAATTCAATACCAGTTGAGGAAATTCTAGTTTCATTAATTATTTCCTAAGAATTTATATAGTCCTCAGTGGGAGAAAAGCTACTAAGTAGGAACTGAAGCAGCACAGGACTAGAAGCTACAAAGCACAGTAACAGAACACAAGAGGGTTTGTACACAAGGATATACATCTCCAACTCCAGATTTCGCTAGACCAAAAAGAAAGGATCAACACATCTTGTGACAAAGAGACAAGCAGATAAACAGAATTATTGTTAGCAAGGAGGAGAAAACTTTTCAAAACTATCAGATTTACACATTATTGATATTTTCATTGAAATGGAAACACCCCACATGATGTCAAACACTGACCTGTCTAGCCAAAATACTAGTTTTGTTTCAGATTTTTAATGGGATAAGAACTACTGTTTTTTAGAAAAATAATTCTTCCACACAGTTCTTCTAGATCTGCCCACTGTGATTATTCCCTATGGTTAAGCAATCATTGACCACCATTTACCACCAAAACAAGCTTCTCTATAGGCCTGGGTAGCTGCAGTGATTCACCTCAGAAAAGGGAAAGAAGCTGCAGCTTTAGTAGCTTGTTTGGGGAGAGGAAGAAGAGAAGCAAGAAAACTCAGGAAAAAGAAAGAAGAGGGACCCATATCAGCTTTTCATAGGAAATCATGCCTTTCCCATAACTTGCACTTCCCATAAACTGCAGTTTTCCCCTGGAAAATAACATCCTCTTGCTTGACATTCATGGGGGAAAAAATTCTAGTCTTCAAAATTTTCTGAATCCACCTACTTTTCCTGACTTTATTAATATACATACAGGCTGGCTCACCTCTGAACTGTTCCAGTTGCTCCACATTTTCATCCAGTGATGACTCTGCACTTGTAAAGTCTCTTTTTAGCCAGCACCAAACAGCAGAAGCTGCCACAAAAAGCAGCTGCTGTTGCTATGCAGGAAACTGCTGCCCCAAAGCACACTGACTTTCTGTGCAAAATAAAGGCAGGAATATCTGTAATTGTGACTAAAGTAATAATTAGCTGTATTCTTATGCATAGGGTAACCTAATTATAAAGCCATTTTAAATAATAAGGTCTTTGGAGTCTTCTTTCAACCTGTACTGAAATACCTGTCTAGTAAAATATTTTAATGTAACTATGGTAAGAATTATAGAAGTCCAAAGAAAACACTCACATATAGTTGAAGGGTAATAGAAAAGTACCTGAGCCTTTCAACTGATCAATGATTCCCCCAAATGATCACTTAAATATCATGTTTTCATACAGAGAATAATTATTCAAATTTTGCACAATGAACAACTTAATACATATGAGAAAGTCTGACAAAACTGTGAAACTCGAGAAAGCAATAAACATTATTAAAATACGAGAAAAAAAAATGAAATCCCATACCAGTGCTAATTTCAATACACTTGCAACATTTTGTGTCTCTAAAGTACAAACCCTTACGCTTAAAAGTGCAAATTACAGTTCCATTTGATTTCTCATTTGCAAAACTGTAATCAATAAGAAAGAACAGGCTAGCAAGTCTACACAGAAAGATAAAACAAATCATGAAAGCATTTTTTAATGTGCCCGTCAGCAATTTCTGCACACCAAACCTCCAAAGAAAATTATTAATTTCTCATAATAGACTATAAATGTCTTGCAAGTAAGAATGTATCTTTCCTAACACCAGCTTGAATGACCTCAAAGCACAGCTCCTAGTGATTTTGAGTGCCAAAGGTGAGTTCACAAACTGAGTCACTGCACTAAGTGGTCGCCTGTGAGAAGTCCCCAGATACTTACCTGGGATCATTCTGGAGGGCTCTAATAGTATCAGGAAGGGGAAAAACTGACAACACAGTTTTTCTACCCTCACTATTATATTATTCTCTCTCATCTCATTGCTCCTAGACTCATGAAAGTTGTAATAATCCTCAACTCCTCAAAAACATTTCTATGGGAGACTATCAGCTTCTACACACTTTTGTCAGCAAGGTGGAAATCAATCCATCACATACAGAGGAAAAAAAAACCATAACTCTTGATCAAAGGGAATAGCTACTAGGAGTAGCAGGCAGTTACCTCATGCTGATCAGCTGCTAGGAAAATATGTGCCAGGAGATATCACATCCCAGGCAGAGCAAATGAAGGGAGCAAGCAGAGCCCTGCAGCCTGAGCTGCAGCCTGCAAGCACCCAGCCTCTCCTCTGCCCTGCTCGGCTGCCTCTGTTACCCACATCTCTTCCGGTCTCTGTGCCAGGATTCCCACACACCAACCACACTGGTCTCATTCCTCACCAAGCCAGAAAGCCAGCCTTCATCCTCTGCATCACTGGAAGCCTTACTGGATGTCCACTGGAATGCAGGCTGCCTTCAGGGACCATGCTGTGGCACAGCATCCAGAAACAAGGAGCCCTGTCCCATGCAATTTAATCCACCACAGCATATTACAGGGGTCTAAAATTGCCAGCATGGACAAAAAGTGCATCTAGTTTAAGTCCCACAGGACTGGGACACCTCCATGCTGTAAGAATTATTGAGTTAAGCCACCTAATGAAAAAATCTGCAGCTAATACATGGTGAAAAACTGCAGTAAAATATTTCATTCCCTGTGTACAACATTTGTAAACATGAAAACAGACATCCTGCAATACTGAGTTCCTCACTCAGTCACTAAAACACTAAAGATTTTTAGTGAAATAACCTAAATGTGATTTGTTGGGGTAGGGGTTGTGTGGGATTTTTTCTTTTTTCTTTTTTTTTAATTTTGGTTGGTTTTTTTTTTTTTTTTAACCACAGGAGCAACCAAGTAAGTGGGTTTCTCCAAAGTTCATGCTCAGAATTCTTCAAACTAACTGTTCACTTGGATTTCCCCATAGATTCAAGTAGGATGGAACATTTCCATCTGGAACAAACCAAGAAAATCTAGAAGTCTGTGTCAGGACTCTTCAATTCTAACAGCAGACAATAAATTGCACCTGTAATGCAAAAATGATAATTTTAGTAACTTAAAAATACACTTGATGAATTCTCAAGGGACTTCACATGATTTTCCTTCTTAGCTATGATAGCAGACATGCATCTTAGGATGGAAGACCTTGGATTCACATCCTATGTGAGACTAGACAAACTGCATATATGCAGTACTGAATACCACACAACAGAAGCACTTTTAAGAGACCCCTGGAAAGACCAATTAATCTGCAAATTTGAGTGCAATACAGCAAAGAAAACCTGGCCAACCTGCATAAACTGCTTGAGATATAACCAGAAAAATGGAACAAAAAGCAACAAAAAGAGTCCACAAGAGTAGACCAGAACTTTTATTTAGACCCCACTAAAGATGGGGGCACCACAATTCTGCCTATATTCCAGGAACTTTACATTTACTTAGGTGTGCAAATTCAGAGAGGAGAGAGGACCTAACAGCAGGAGTTCAAACACAAATCCAAAAGAGAACATGAAAGGAGAAAGGAAGTTATGCAAAATGTATATATTTCCACTTTCATTAGATGAGATCTAATTTAACTTTAGTATGAGAGTTTAATTATCATAATATTCATATTATTACCATAATCAGTGTACTTCAATACACTGTTTACAGGCTCAAGGAAATTTCAACAATCAGGTACCAGGTCCCCAAATTTACAGTTTTTGTGGGGAAAAAAAAAATCTGGAATTTTACAAGTTTGCAGCTAGTTTCACATGAAACAATACCAAAAAGCAACATGTTTTTCCCAAAGGCTTAAGGCAAAACTGGTTTTTAAAGTAGTTTGAACTGGATCCACAATTAGGCATGATTCCAAGGATTTTTCACTGTGGTCACCATAGGACAAGTATGACTGAACTGCTCTCACTTGTTTGCTTGGGTTTGCACCATGTAGTATTAGCAGAACTAATTTATCTGTTATACAACCTAATATATGCAGATAATTTCTCTAAAACCAACACCCACAAAAAAAAATTTCTAAAATGTGAATAAGCAGTGAAAGCAACAAGTATGCCCAAAAACATATGTATGCCAAAACAACACTAAATTTCTTGATGCCATATGATGTGTGCTCTAAGGTGGACAGTGAGAGCTTCTGTTATTAAAAAGTCCTTTTTTTTCTGGTCTCATTAGTGCAGCCCTACCTGCCCAGCTGTATTAGTCACTTCCTGCACATTTGGACACCTACATGGCATCAAAACACCTCTTAGTCCATCCAACACAGTGTAATACAGGTTTAACTGAAACAGTAAAGGTGTAATTGGATTAAAACTGTCTCTTGTGACATCACACACAGGAACTCTACTGCTTTAGAAAGATCAGATCTTCTTCCCAATGCCCTCCTACCCCAACCAAATTCTGTTCAAAGAAAAAGAGAGGAGGCGGAAAAAAGGAAGGAAAAGCAGATAAATGAACTCTTAATCTCATGGTTATTCCATTCTGTTATAGAATGGAATAGAGTTTGACAGGTAAGAAAAAGGAGAACAAAATCTATCTCTTCTGCTACTTCACAGAGATGGGAGGGTGTCTTGCAAAACCTTTGGTAAAAACCAGTACAACAGTAAGAGAACTACTACATGCTTTTATACTTCCAGATTTCACAATCGTTCCACTTTGCAACCAAAACTATTTGTATAATAGAAGCACAAAGCTACTGAGCTCTGTCTTCAAAACCAGTGCGCTGGAATCACAGTTGAGTAACAGAGTAACATAGGCTACTCAGAACTTCCGCAAGCCACAAGGAACAACACTTCCCATGACCATTCACTGCTCTAAATGCAGTTCAGCCCCCTCTCTAATGCTGTACACCATAGCAAGAAACAGAGAAGCCAGCTGTAAATGATATGTCATGAAGGTTCAACCTTGTCTTAAGTGTTTTAGCTGAACACAACAGAGTGAGAGTAGCAGTGCCAAGCATGGACAGCTCTCAGGGAAATCCACTACCTGCTCTAAAGCAGACAAAAGGATGTGACATATAATTACAAAGATCCTCCTGTAAGAAGTCTCTCCCCCAGTCAATTAAACATTGCCAGGAAGAAAAACAAGACAAACACTTCAAGACAATAGAAATAAGAAAAGTCCACAATTGAGTAATTTTCACTTGAATGGCACTGATGAACTATCTATAATGTGGCCAAGTTTGTCTTCGATTTTGTAAACCTTTTCAGAGCGCTACTACAAACCCGGTATGCAAGAGGATCGCTGTGAAAAGGAAACTGTATTTTAAAAAGCTCCTGACAGGGGAAAGGAAACTTATCCGGGAAAGGGAAGAGGAAAGAGAGCAAAAGTTGGAAGCTGGTAAGAACAGAGGTCACTCTCCAGGATCTTTACAGCACTCACTAGATAAGCATATATCTTTTGAAGAAGCTCAGCTTCCTGCCATAAATAAAGGTTTTATAACTCACTCAAAATATGTACTAGCCAGCCATTTACTTCTTATCATCAATCTTATTACTTGGGAAGTAGAATTTTTCAGGTATTTCAATAGATCATTACACAAGATATATTACTATCTGATACATTCCAGAGAGAGTTCCCATCAGTTTTTCCACCATGGCTTACATATATGAAGAAATCCATTAAAACTATACAACTCTCAGAAATATTTTCAATGTTTCAACACCTGTAGTTGTCAGCACATGTCACTTTTCATGTTTGTGCAAGGTTTGTTCAAATCCAGAAGTAGGCTTGTTGTGATCCAACTGGTGCTCATACTGATTCCAGAGTCAAAATTTACATCTATCAGTGCTTCCATTAAATTTGTCCTTCCAGACAGACTTCACTGGTGAACTCAGAGACATGAAGTGATATAACCCTGCAGGAGACCAGTTTAGTCTTGTAGAAACCTAACTTAACAAGAACTGAATAAAAAAAAATTCCTTCCTGTTGCACAGTCTTCAAAGGTGCAAACACTGCAAACACATACAGAACATTAAAAACCTAAGGCATGCATGCATGGCTACCGAGCCTCTAACTCTATACAATATTTATTGATTTTCCCTGTGGATCTAGCTTCTACATAAAGCAGCTATAAAGAGCACAACAGCTTCAACAAGTTCATCTAGACAGTTTGCAGATGTATTTCTTGACAAGTACAGAAACTCAATGTTTATTGCATCTCAACAGCAAAGTCTTCCCTATGTACACCAGGTCAGGCACGCAGCCAGGACGGACGTCACCATAATCCCCAATAAACCACCTTGCAAGCAGCCTGAGCTTCCAAAGGACTACCTGGCAGCCAAGGTAAGTACCCTAAGAATGCCAAAATCTTTCCACCAAACTTGACAAATATTGGTATCAAAAACTAGAAGGAAAAAAAAAAAGATAAAAAGAGAAAACAACAACTTAGAATGAGATATCAGGAGATAAATCCAGAATGATAATGCTGCAGCCTGTCAACTGAAGCACACAGCTAACAGAAAGACAAGGACATTCAACAACCAGCTACTTCCTTCCAGTAATTTACAGCAAATTTGCCCAGGTGGTAACAGTTAGTGTTACAAAAAAAATTTCTTTTTCAAAACAGACCCCACGCCCAAACCACATGATTTCAGAGATTGTTTTTCAATGTTACATAGCTCCTCCACCTTAACCATCTGTTCTGTTCATTGTTTTAATGTAAAAGCAATCAGTGGAAACTAAAACAATCACTGGTCTTTACTAAATGTTCTCTCTCACAAGTTTCTTTATACAACAGCCTGCATGCTTTCCCTTGGAGAGTTATTTCACAAAGGCATCCTCTACAGCCTAGGTCAACTCGGGTAACACCAATGCAGTCTCTCCTCTGCCAGCAGAGGGAAGGAATTGCTTGGAAACTGCTCTGATTCAGCCAGAACAGTCTAATGAGAAACTGCCTCAAAAACTCAGGTTTGAAATTTGAGAGCTATTTCTCCTAAAACCAATGTGAGATGCTTGACTTGACCTTCCATACAAACAAAACAATACCAGATACAGAGCACTGTTTGAAGCGTGCTGCAAGCAGGTACCCATTGGGCATTACAAAGCATTTTACTGTTTTCAATGGTCAAGAAAAAAGTAACCCCAGACAATAAAACTCTTCTACCGTTTCCTCATTGGACTCCAGCTTCTCAACAAAGTGCACTGAGAAGCACAGGCAGCCTTACCAACCAACTGGGCCAAATTCAGCACACAGTGGCACCACACAGAAAGCCTTCTTTTGAGAGTACTGAAGGTGCTGGCTTTGAGAACTGCTCTGGTATCACACCTTTCTTCCCAATTTCAGAAACTGGAAAGACACTCCCAAATCCCTCTCTCCAATAGAGGCTTACACTGATTTCCAGCAATTCATTGCAATTTTTAGGGTTTTGTGTAGTGCCAAAAATTCTTCATAAGTGCCTACCCAAATTACAACCTCTTGCATTTAGACAGAACAGTTATTTCTTCTCCCAGTTCTGCTTATGCTCAAGTAAAAAGTTCTGCATCTGTACAACAGCTCTTTTCTCCTTGCAGTCCTCCTTGGTTCCATTTTTCTTAAACCAAATTTATTTGGGTTGCATCACCTGGTTTGTGGGAGGTAGTGGATTACAGAGGTGGCCTCTGTGAGAAGCTGCCAGAAGCTTCCTCCATGTCCTGCAGGGCCAGTCCCTGGTGGCTCTAAAGACGGATGTGCTGCTTGCCAAGGCTGAGCCCATCAGAAATGGTGGTAACACCTCTGGGGTAACAGATTTAAACAAGAGAAAGTTGTTGTGCAGATGCAATTGTGGCCAGAGAAGAGCAGGGTGAGAATATGTGGGAGGAACAGCCCTGCAGACACCAAGGTCAGTGCAGAAAGAGGAGTAGGAGGTGCTCTAAGGACCAGAGCTAGGATTTCTCTGAAGCCCATAGTGCAGATTATGGTGGGGTAGCTGCGCCCCTGCAGCCCATGGAGTTCCAAGAGCCATGCAGAAATCCACCTGCAGCCCACGGAGGAGACCCATGCTGGAGCAGGTGGATGTCTGAGCGGAGGCTGTAACCTGGTAGGAGACTCATGGAGAGAGGGGCCCATGCTGCAGCAGCTTGTCCTTGAGGGACTGTACCCTGTGGAAGTGTGATCCATGCTGCAGCAGTCTGAGGAGGATTGTTGCCTATGAGATGGACTCATGTTGCAGAAGTTTGTAGAGAACTGTCTCCTGTGGGAGGGACCCCACTGTGCAGCAGGGGAAGGACTCCTCTGGCAGAGCAGCAGCAAAAATGTGACGAACTGACCATAATCCAATTTCCTGGGGTAGGAGGTGGAGCTGTGAAGAAGGGAGGGTTGGGGAGATGGTGCTTTCAATGGTTTATTTTACTTCTCATTATCCTGCTCTGATTTTGTTAGCAATAAATTTAATTAATGTCTCTAATTTGATTCAGCTTTTCCCATTATGGTATTTGTTGAGTGATCTCTTTCTGTCCTGATCTCAACCCATGAACCCCAAGTATTTTCTCCTCCTGCCCAGCTGTGGAGGAGAGACAGAGGTGCTTTGGTGGGTCTCTGGCATCCAGCCAGCATCAACCAACTACACCCAAGACTCCAAACGAAGCCTCACCAGATACAAGTGCCTCACTGCTCTCCTCTCTGTACTAGAGCCTCAAATTGCATTCAGGTTTTTAGTGGTTTCATCATTATCAGCCATTTACATCATCTGCCATCATTCACCCAGATCTGCTGTCTCCTACTCACATTCCAACAGCTGGACAAGCTCGTACTTGAAAAACAAAAATAATCAAAGACCTCTTCCTTGCTCCTTTTCACTGTAAGGATAGATAAAATTCTCCTACATGGAAACTCGATACAGAAGCAAAATGATAAGCTAGTATCATAAAACTTATCGTCTGGTGCCAGTTCATTACTGATGCAATGATATGAGACTCTTCTCCTGCTCTCTTCTCCTTTCTCCAGACATCTCAAAGCTGCTCACTAAAAAACATGCTCCTAGCCTGTGAAAGCTGTAGTCACAGCCCAGTGCCCACAATAGAACTTTTCTAAAAATCCAGAATAATTTTAAAAAGAGGCTTAAAATTTGTATGGGACAAAAGCAGTACACCTACAGAAACATAAAATATCAATTAGAGTGGAAAAGAATACGCTGGAATAGTTATTATTTTGGTTGTCTTCTCCAACAGAAATGTTAGGTTTTTTACTTATACCAAGGGAGTGTAGGCCAAGCTCAAAAGAACCTTCACTGTCAAAATCTAATTATGCATACCAGTTCTTCCATGACAGTGCCATACCTTGCTCTGTTGTACGTTTTTAAATGTCATATTCAATACCAATGTGCATTTTGTGTCTTTGCAGAAAAAAAACCCCAAACAAAACAAAACACCAAAAAACCCAACACTCCTATCCCCATCCACCAGAAAAAAAAAACCCCAACAAAACCCACACAATAAAACCCCCAAATTCTTCCATAATTTTAAGTTCTGCATCTTTTCACTTGTTATTCAAATGGATTAGGAACAACAAGAAACTTCCTTTGAGAGCTCTGTGGTGCAGAAAAAATTTTCTGTCAAGAAAATAACAACCATACTTGGCATTGCTTGACTGCAGCAAACTAAAGCTGTTGAAACAAGCACAATCAAGAGAGAGGTTCCTCATTTGCAATGATATTCACATTAAAAACTTCACTTGTAAGACTATCTTCAGAATAACCTATGTTACAAAACACACGAGGATGCTTTAGAATTCAGCTAGTTGAAAGCTCATAGGTAATGATGCCACAGGCAGTGGAGACAGGACCAGTGGGTACCAGCCTGGGCTTGACTGGGCACCTCAGAGCTGTGAGCAGCTTGAGTAACTCCCTGGACCCTGCCTGTCCAAGAGCTGGGGGTGCAGATGCACCTTCAGGCGCTGGATAAGCTGTAACTTCCGTCTGGATTGTGAAAGAGGAAATGATGCAGCAAAAGGACCAAACTGCAGCTTCGGTTTCATCGAGCTCCAATGGAAACTCCCATCTGCCACCTTTGTGAACATGTCATTTTCAAATGTTTTGGTTTGACAGGCTGCCACAGTTGCCAAAACAAACTGCTCGGCTTAGCGCTTTATTCAGTACCATCTTGTGGTGAAATAAACATTCATATATTGCGCATAACGTAGTTAGAAACTGGGTAAGAAACTGGGTAAGAAACTGGGTAAGAAACTGGGTAAGAAACTGGGTAAGAAACTGGGTAAGAAACTGGGTAAGAAACTGGGTAAGAAACTGGGTAAGAAACTGGGTAAGAAACTGGGTAAGAAACTGGGTAAGAAACTGGGTAAGAAACTGGGTAAGAAACTGGGTAAGAAACTGGGTAAGAAACTGGGTAAGAAACTGGGTAAGAAACTGGGTAAGAAACTGGGTAAGAAACTGGGTAAGAAACTGGGTAAGAAACTGGGTAAGAAACTGGGTAAGAAACTGGGTAAGAAACTGGGTAAGAAACTGGGTAAGAAACTGGGTAAGAAACTGGGTAAGAAACTGGGTAAGAAACTGGGTAAGAAACTGGGTAAGAAACTGGGTAAGAAACTGGGTAAGAAACTGGGTAAGAAACTGGGTAAGAAACTGGGTAAGAAACTGGGTAAGAAACTGGGTAAGAAACTGGGTAAGAAACTGGGTAAGAAACTGGGTAAGAAACTGGGTAAGAAACTGGGTAAGAAACTGGGTAAGAAACTGGGTAAGAAACTGGGTAAGAAACTGGGTAAGAAACTGGGTAAGAAACTGGGTAAGAAACTGGGTAAGAAACTGGGTAAGAAACTGGGTAAGAAACTGGGTAAGAAACTGGGTAAGAAACTGGGTAAGAAACTGGGTAAGAATTTTTTTCACAGTAAAAAATTACTGTGAAAGGTTACTTTTTAAACCTGATTTTTTTTCTGATGATGGATCAAATGCTGCAAAAATAGTAGGGAACAAGTAGCAGACTGGGGTAAGCAGCACTGCTAGCTAAAATCGCTATATACCATTCAGCTTTAGACAAGTTTCCTTTTATTGACATGGAGAGAAACAGAATGAGATCCAGAACTCATTTTAAAGCCTTAATTTACCAGTAGTGATAGCCTAGCCTTGTCTGACTACCTGTCATGGCTTGGGTGAGGTTCTTATGAAGCATTACACTCTGGGATAATTCAGGTAGGATTTGATGAGTTGCTTTCACTGAAAGAACAAATCAAGCCTTGACATGAAATACCCTACTTTGCTGAGACAAAAGCACTCAGTGATGTCCATCAGTAACAGCTGCAACTCACTGCAAGGAAGATTTATATCTTACTGACTGGGAAGATGCTAGTAATTTAAAATAAAGTTAGGACTCCACATAATGTCTTGAAAGAATTTTTATCTTCAGAAGTTTGAAAATTACTCTTTAAATGTTACCGAGAAATACAACAAAAGCAAGGTTGAATTTACTTTCCATTATACAAATGAGTGAAAATTTCTGAGTCTGCCTGATTTTCACTTCTCTTATGTAAGGTAAATGGGGACCACCAAATATGTGCATACTTTGAAATATCCAGATTTTAATACTGTATTTCACTTTGGCCACTTTGAGGTCCAGGTGAACCTGTATATGTCAATATGCATAAGTGTCTAACAGAAACAACACTTAGACTGAACTCCAGAGTTTCACAACTCCTTTTCTAACCTCCATATGGATCTGTTCATCACAAAAAAAAAAAAAAAATACTAACATGTACATTTTGTAGTTGGTGTGCAACACTAGGCATCTAAATACTGTGAGCTGTCTTCGCTCTTTTGCAGATCCATCCATACCAAAAAAGTCCAAAGTTGCACATTCTTTCCCATTTTTAACCTGTATGCTAATGCCATAAAGTTAACTAAACACATTCCAAGCTATTGCACAACTGAACTGCACACACATGTAAAAAAGCACTGAGCAATTTATATGCTTGCTCCTGTGAGGCTTCTAAGTGGACAAATTTTACCTGGCACTGCACAGGTGCACTGGAATGCAAAGGCATAAGAAGTCCTCTCCCCAGTTAACACTCACAGTGAACAACATAAAAATGGCTGAAAGGTTAAGAAGCCCTTCCCCACATTACTTTGCCCCTCTACAGCAGCAATAGTACTGACCATAGTGAAGGACACTATATTCTTTTTTGCTTCTGCAGGGAAGTGGCACCTCACAGGCACTCTGTAATCGTGTCACAGATGGGATGCTTTACCTACCTACTCCACCCACCCTGCTGCCAATGGGGTATAGAAGTCTTCCAGCAGCTCAGTAAAACACTAACCCATTATTTTCCTGGAAGTTCTATACTTTAAGCTGTGTTTAGAATCCCTACTATTTTTTTTTCTTTTTTTAAGGCTAGATTTATTTCCTGCCTACCTCCATCCAACAGGAAACCAGAAAAAGAGCAAGTCCCATTTCACTTTCTGGTCACCATTTACCAGAATAACTGGCCAGTATTCAGCTGCAGCTTAAAATAGAGGCCAAGGATCCACCCTACATGGAGGCCACCAGTCTCCACAATTCCCTTTTGTTTTATGAAAGCTTACCCTGAGCAAGTCCACCTTCTGGAGCAAACCAATTCCTACATGATCATCATGCCCTTCCCATCCCAGCAATCTTCTCGCTTTTCTTCCTTCCTTGTATTGTGTGAGCAACCCCACAGAGCCACGTCACAGCTGAAACAGTTTGGATAGGACTTCCCTTTCCTACAAGCTAAAGGGACAGTCACTCAGATCCCCATCCCACACCCCTAAGCTGATACACCACCATTCCTACAAGATCAGGAAGCCAAACCAAGTAAACTAGAGAGGTACCTGTCTTTGCTGCTATCCATATCATGTTAGTGGCAGAAAACAATGCACAATGGCATCAGAATGACTAAGCCTGAGAAAATAAAACTTTGCCCCTTCTATTTTCCAGTATAAAATCTTACATTGTTTGTGCTGTACTTAACAAAAACATCACTGGGGAAAATGAGTGCTCTGCGGTCTACTTCGCAAGCTTGTAAGGAAATGAAAGTGTGATAGACTTGGAAATTTCTTTACCTTTTCATGGACTTCTAATCTAGAAGCTGCACAGCCTTTCTCACAACTAAATAAGTAAATGAGAGCAACAGCACATCCCAACAAGACTGTCAATGAAAACATACTTCAATCTCAAATTGAAGCAGTGAAGTAGCATCTAAGGTGAATGTGGATTTGAACATGGAATCTAAGCCATTTCAGGTTTAATTCCATATCTGGCCTAAACTACTGTTGAACTTCTGACCTTCCACACTGAAATTCATAAAATTTTCTTCTGAGTTAAGTCTTGAATTTTTCACCCTAACTTTTAACTTCCAAGTAAAATTAATTTGCCTTACCAAAAATTTTTCAAGTACTTAAAAATGGACTCAAAAATTAAATAGCCTCTTCACCACAAGGCAAATTTGTTACTTTTTCTAGTAAAGAAAAAGTAGTATTTGGCTAATAAAATCCTATAGACAAGGACTTTTTTACTTTTAAAATATAATTCAGCAAGAAAGTTCTTTAAAAAAAGAGAGAACTTAAGAACAAGCAGATAAAGCATACAGAAGACAGATAAACTTGGGTGGGTAAGTAATGTACTTCTTCAGGGGGAAGCCTCCAGTTTGAATTCTTTTAAAGAAATTACATCCCTTACACCTCTTAATCACTTTGACAACGTACTGACATCCTGGCCATTTAAAATACATACTTTCCTCGAGCCTGGCTGGTTTAGACAGCAGGAAGCAAGATATTTGTACAAGAAGAAAAGAGGAATGAAGAGCCAAGAGGCCCCAGAGCAGTTGGAAGAACAGTTGCTCTGGGTGGAGAAACAGTTATGGGGCAGAGGTGAGCTGAAGGCCTTCCCAACCCTCATTTAACTCCTTCATTTCTTTTTGTTTGGGCAACTACATACCAACAGTTCAGTTTTCAACTAATTTAATTTTACATTCCCTGAACTGATTCCATACCTGTGCCTGATAGCTCCTGTGAACAGCTGGTGGGAGCAGTGGGAGGGAGGGCATGCAGCAGATGATCTCCTGATGGCTCAGCCTGTCTGTGGTCCCCAAAGCCAACAACACCCACACACCAGTGAGGTGCAACACACTGGCTGTGAGAGACAGCAGACAAGGAGAGCTTCTGCTTCACAGAAATTACACATTTTCACAATTAGGTTTTAACCCCAGCTAAAACAAAGCTGGTTCTCCACCTCCCACTGCAATTTCCCAATTTTTTGAAGTGTAGTTTTCATAGGAAAACTTTACACTTCAAAATCAACTTTACTATCAACATCAGCAAACTCTTGGTATCACCATAGCACCCACCATTTACCCTTACCACTTGCTACCAACACCAACAATTTCATGACGCCATTTATCCTCCCCTCGGGAACTCAGGCTTTTTTCCATCAGCAAAAGCCTTCCTGCAACTGTTCAAACGTGACACCATCTTTTCTATTCTCAGTATCTTGGATCCCAGAGTTTTACTGAAAATGTTCTTAGCTGTAAGAACAGCCACTCTCCTCCACTTCACAACACCATGGGTAAGAAATGACAGCCAGAATTCCAGCTCTATACCTGCCAAAGACTTACCCAAAGAAGAGGAAGTCATAGCTGGCCATGTAGAGTAAGCATGAAGCTACTCCTGCACAGGGAACAAACACCACATGCAGTGCTCATATGCTGACAGAGTACCTAGGCCTACACACAGTGGGATAACTAGGCAGCATTATCATTCAAGAACACTGCTCAAAACTTGTTTTCTTTAACATTAATTTCAAAGCATTTTCATCAATGCTGGATTTTGTAAACTATTCTAAACTTAAGTTGTGGCACAAAATGGATTCACCAAGAAGCATTCAAGATGGACTTAAAGTCTGCCATGTATCTTGTCTACTTGAAAGACTAACTCTCACAATCTTAGAGGTACTTGGGTATCATCCTGCACTGTAACATCTGCCTATGCAGCAGCATTTTGACACTGGTACTGCATACAACACATCAGGAGAACAGGACAGACTTTCAGAAGCTGCTTGCTGAAAATGACAGAAGTAGTTTAGGTGCTCCTGCAGCTTATAGGCTGCTTGCATCTAACGGACCAAGTCTGTCTGCCTCCTTCTCCTCGGAACACAGCCAGCTTACAGTGGCTGAGGCTGCTGATTTGGTTTAGAAAGCCTGTAAACCAGGAAGTTCTTTTCTCCTCCTGCACCCTCTTCCTCCTTTGGAAACTTCTGCATTCTTGCAATGTCAGCTGGAGGGGTGGTCGCTCCCCCTGCCATCACCTCCTGGAAGGCAGTGCGCAGCCGTCCCAGCAACTCAGCAGCTGCTGTTAGAGCAAGGTTTTAGATTAATTACCCTTGCAAACACAGAGCTGCTTCTGCACTGAATGACAGTGGCCTTTCTGAGCTCTGGTTTGACTCAGGGCACAAGCAGCTCATTAACCATCAGATGATTCAGCACTTGGTGCCTACATTTCTGCTGGCTGGTTTTCATCAGCAGACTACAGCTTTGAAGATGTATCATTTATATGATACCATCAGACACCTGATGAGACACAGGTGTCAAGGCCCTACAGCTCCAAGCCAGTACTAGTTTTATGTGATACAGACTGCTCCTCAGTTTTCCTCTTCACTATGCAGCATTGTAATCACATTCCCCACAAAAATCCTGACTGTAACAGTCAGCAGCTTTTTTTCTCCAGCTCTTTCAGAAAGAAATTATGCACAGAAAAGAGAGGGGTCAAAAAAAAGATCTCAGGTCACAGAGAGAGATGATCTCCACATTTCATGCTCCAAAGAAAGCAAGATTCTTGTCCCACCAAAGCTAACCATACACAAAACACTGTCAGATGCAGTCCCTCCCCTACCCAAACCATCCCTTCTGATTTACTCATGGCTACTAATCTCATTAGAGTTCCTATAATTAAAGCACCATAAAATCTGATGAAGAATACAGTATGGTGTTTAAATTAACTCACCCGAAGTCTTTTGCTATAAGAATGACTACTCCAACAGAGTTACAAGATTTACAAAATAAAGCATCACTAATTAGCTTTATTTTGTAAAGGATCAAAACTGGATTGTCAAGTTTTCCTATTTGCATGTAGAAAAGCAGGCACTGAGGTTTCTACAAAACTTTTGCAGCCATTTTATAGGAAAAGTGAAATGCTCCCTCAGACATAAAAATACAAGCAGCCCGGAGCGGGTAGGAAGTGAATCACGTTTTTAGCAAACACTAGTATGCACAGTTTCTGAAATAACCTGGGTTTGGTGCCATGTTTAATGGAGAGAAAGATGGGAAGTGAAGGAGGAAAAGGAGATACCAATGTAATATTACACCTGTGAGATTAAGTGTCCTGCTCTTGCTTCCCTGTCCCAAGTTTGTATCCTGGATGACAGAGTGCAGAATCCCACAGCTTCCAGCTGAATGGGAAATAGTTCTACCACACTTTTGATCCCAATCTCACTCAACGCATACCTTAAAGTTCATGGAGGGAGTACACTGGCCTTTCAGACAACCACACTCTTCAACCTCACCCATTAAGCATAACAAACAACCTCTCAGGGCTGCATCAATTCCTGGAGACAGAGCTTGCTGGGACCTGACTCAGGCTCTGTGGGGTCCACACCAAATCCTGAGCTGCAGAAGCCACAACCTCTTCCATGACAACCCATCACCCACACCTATCAATTACCGTATCGTCAATTTCTTTGAGACCAAACAAACGGACACAATGTTTTTTTGTGAATGGTAGATCAACTGGTCATAGTCAGACCATGAAGAGGCCCGAGTGCTCTGTGACTCGGATGTGAGACAGAATAGCTTACTGACGCACAAGTAACATCACGTGATTTCCCAAAGTCAGGCTCCAGATCAGCCTGGGCATTTCAGGCTCGCCTGCTAAACTTCTCCTCCAGCTACTAAATCCTTGAAAGGGATTATGCAGCAAGGTGCCAGTGATAAGAAAGACTGGACTTGACCTCTAAGGACCTTCAGATGTTACCCTCATTTTCCAGCATGATGAGCAACAACTCTGCAGTTGGAGTATTTTCATATAGCATTCCTTTTAAAATGCCTGAAACTTCAGTTGATTTTCTGATCTATAAAGGGCTTGAAGGCAGAAGTTCTGATGCTCTTATATATTTGCATAGAAGAAAGCAGGGTGCATTAACAGAGTTTTTACTTTGCTACTCCATTAAACATCATTTCAGGAATCACAATGAAGCTATCATGAAGAATACAGCTTTCTTCAGTGAGAGAACACACACAGACATCAAAGGCTACACAAATTATTTTAAGTGCTATACTTCTGCCAACATATTCCACATTTTCAGCATGAGAGACCACTCCTCCAAAGATGTAGAGTTAGCCAGGGCAGAGATTGCCATTTCTCGGACAAGAAAATCAGACCTAAACTATTCACAACTATGCTGCTTGGGGTTTTGTTTTTCAATTTTTTTTTTTTGTTTGTTTTCAATTTTAGGTACATTCTTAAATCAGGCTGATCATATCCAAAAGTAAGATCTTTTAAAATTTTCAAACAAAACCAGCGTTTCAGCATTTATACATTTTGAGCCTCCCATAAATTTTCTTTTTATTTTCCTGTAAAAAATGCAAAGTCTCAAAGATGAAAGGTAACTTGATTTCTAACCAATACTGGCTTTTCACTCATCCTTCCCAGAAATTCTTCCAATAGAACTGACACGGAGATGCCTTTCTCTCTACCCAGGATGACTCACAGGGTCCTTCCAAAGCACAAAGGAAAGACAGATCACTTCTTGTTCTTGAAGAAATAACACTTTCTTGTCTTTTTCAAAAAGGAAGATAAGGGAAGAACACATTGGACTGTTATTTGTTGCATTTTGTTTCACTTTTCCCTAACAAATTTATCAAGCAGCTAAAATTCTGCCTGGTCATAAAAGCATCTGTAACAACATGTCCACAGAAGTGCTCTGTGAATCTCACTCCTCAAGATTAGTATCCCTGCCCCACCTTTAAAGTACAGGAGTTAAGTACCCATATGGCTATGTGCCATATGGGTACCTTTCAACAGCTGCTGGGACCAGCTTTGCAGGTGCTTAGCAATAGTAGTGGCTTCCTTGAAGGGCATCCCTGCGTACACATCCAACACCTGGCCAATGCTAAAGCCACTTCATAGCACATATACCTTCTTCCTAGGCTAGCCAGCTAATTTCAGCCACCAAACTGCTGCTTCCTTCTCCAAGAGCTCAGCCTAAACCATGCAGAAGAGTTCTTCAGTATGGCTTTAGATACTAGATCATGCAAGTTCCATTACATCACTGTAAACTGCAGGCACCTGCAGAATATGGGGAAGATCACCCCGACATCACAACACTTGTCAATTTCCAGCTTAAATCAAAGTCAATACTCTGACATATGACCTCAGTGGCAGATATCAAAACAGCACAAATGTGCACTGACAATATAATCTAAAAAATTAGTGAGAATTTGCAGTCTACCACTTATCTACAAATCAAATCATTCTGTGCATGAAGTCTCAAGAAGGTTTATTAAGTGTTCCTGAGTTTCAGTGTTACAGCAAACACACAAAACATTAACTCTGACCATCCAATCCATCAGTTCCGAAGCTAAGCCCTTTGCTATTGTCTAAACATATCCAAACAAGATCATAAAAATGCTACTGAATTTACTATTAGCCAGAACAAATGCTAACAGCACCCGCAAATGCTACGTAGGCTACCAGGGCCCAGAGAGGAGCAAGTACTTGATTTCTGGTAGCACCTGCAATTTCCAAGCAGTGAAATGTACTCTGGTCAGAACAGGCCTGTCAACTATTTATGGAGTGCAGGGGTAGCTGTAATCATCCATTCCTTCCCTACACGCACAGCCCAGCAGGAGGACAACAAACTGCCCCAGCACAGCACCAAGCCCCAACAGGCGTAAAAATTCATTCCACCACCAAACTAGCACATTTTCACCAGGCACATCCTAAAAGATTCTGCGGAATAAAAGCATCAAGGTAGTAAGCAAAGGGTTGGTTTTGTTTTCCCCACATACACTATAGTTTTGCCATTGTTCTTTGTGTTTAGGGTATACCTACACTAGAAACAGAAACACACAAATATTCTGAGGTGCTAAACTAACTATAGAAAACATTAGCCAAGACAGAGCTTAGTTATCAAGCTGCTAATTTCAGTTTGAAACAGCAGTTCTGACTGACAAAACAGTGATGAACATGTAAGCACCCTATATGCCAGCTATCTACCAGGATAAACAGCTGCCTGCACAGGATGGAAAACCTGTGTTTTCATTTTTTTTTCCTCCAAAGAAGTTATTGTTTACTGTTGTTAACTGCAATTGCTCACCAACAGTCACACACACGTTATTTTAATTTAGCACAACTGGCATAACAGCAAAAGCGATGTGTCCTGTGAGGAGCAGGCCGAGTGCGAACATGAAGCGGCAGCGGGCAAAACCCCCGGCTCCAGGAGCCGCTTCGGAAGCGGCTGCCAGTGCTCCCCAACTCCGCTCTTTATCATTCCTCGGCCTTCTCTTAAAAGAAAACTGGTGCCGCCGGTCAGGTAACAGCAAGAGTTTGAGATTTCAAAGCAAAAACTCTTATAAAGACGGCAAGAGCCTAAAACGCATTAGCGACCAGCCCGACCAGCCGCATACGAACGCGCAGAGCAGCGCTTCGGGAACGGGCGGTCGCTCACTCCGCAGCTCGCACGCAGGTGGCGGCCGAACGCGTTCCGTACGGGACGGGAACGGCTCCCTCTCGCTCCACACCCCGGGGCCCAGCTCAGCCCGCCGGGCTGCCCGAGCGTGCCGCGGCCACAGCCCCCCCCAGCACACCCCGGCGGCGCCCGCTGGGAAGTACCTGGGAGCTGAGGTACCGCCGGAGGCACTCCTCGCACACCGCCTTCTTGCAGCAGGACAGGGGCTTGATGGGCTTCTCCTCCAGGCACACGCGGCAGCTCAGCACCAGCAGCGGTCCGAACTCGCCCGCGATCAGCCCGGAGAAGGGCTCGGGCAGCAGGTACAAGTCCACCACCTCGATGCTGCCGCCGGACGACAGCGGGTCGTCGCCGGACACCACCCCGCGCCGCGCGGGGGGCTGCCCGGCGCCCGGGCCGCC
>VZRH01006293.1:72181-127793 GCA_013397555.1 Urocynchramus pylzowi
CGGGCGCGCCCGCCTCCCCCGGCCCGGCCCGCCCCCGCCCGCGCTGACGCAGCTGCTCGGCTGCGCCCCTCATTCAGCCGTAAACACTGCGTGGCTGCTCGCACGGCATCGGCACCGCGAGGCGTTGTCCCGATCCCCAGGTTCCCTCCGCCGTGTGCCGGTACCCGCGGCCCGGCCGCAGAGTAATGTCTTCTGAGTAAACTGTGAGCGTCCGATTAAAAATCAAACCCTAAGGAAAAAAATTGTGGTGAGCATCATCAGCTCCACTGTGAGAGCCATGCACTAACATCAGGGCAATAGAGTGACATTCACAAAAATAATTGAAACTGTTAAAACAGGAGTATCCACACAGGTCCAGAAGGGTGTTTTCTTCTTCATGTGCTCAGGGGGATTAGGGGGATGTATGCACATTCTGCTCCGAGACTTGGCCAGTATGCCAGTGCCTCTGCTTGAAGATAGTATCTCCAGGCCTTGACGTCATCATTTACCTCATCACGTAGGAAAGATGTCATGGAACTGATGCTGCAGCAACTGAGTACCTTAACGCGGATTGTGCAGTTTCCATCCCGAACTCTGTGTTGCTCAGAGGTTAAGTGGTTGCTCTGCTTTGAGAGGACATGGTGTTTGGCTGAACTAGAGTGAGACGAGGAGGTCTGCAAGTCAGGAGATGGCAGTCAGGGACATCATGGCTGTGTGCATGCAGTACCCTCAACCCCGGTGAGCCCATGATCTCAAGCTCACACAGGGAGCAGCTCCGTGCGTTTGCCTGGCTCTGTGTCTGAGCTCAGCAGCGCAGCTGCTCAGCCGCAGTGTCCCCGAGTGCAGCGCATTGAGGACACTGTATGTGGCCACTCCAGCCTTTGGTTTGAAGTATATGTGCACTCTGGGAAGGAGCTGAGCCTCCCAGAAAGCCACACAGGGTGGCTGCTGAAGGCTGGCAGTGGAGGCACTGCAGGCTCTGTGTAGCAACAGCTACTGGCTTGAGGGGGCTCTTCACCTTGAAAATACTGTATTTCTTGCAGACCCAATTAGATGTGAAAGTCAATGGGTATGGATTTGTGCAATGTTAGACTACAGTAACCCCTCCACGAAAACAATGTAGAGGAATTATTTCTTTTAAACAATATGTGTAAGTTTTCTTACTTGAGCCTTTAGGGATTATGATCCCAAAGCTTACTTTGAAAATATGAAGTGTAGAACTTCTAATGATTGAATAAACATTAGAATTTCCTACAGGTCTGCCATTTAAGAACTTGGAACTTAAAGTAAAAGCTAAAAAGCATCATTGCAAGAACCAGAATGTTGCTCACTGTTAGTTTGGAAATGTGTGTGCTAAAGCACAGCTGGGGAAAAGGGTCCTTTGGGGCTTCAGGGTAGCAATGATAATCATACTTAGCTGAGGGGAAGTATGAAGCAAATAGGAGTTGCAGAATTGCCTGTGCCCTACCAGGCAATGGTCTAAGGACGGGTAGTAGCCAGTGCCCAGCCATGAGTCCTGCTAGTTCTGGCTGTGAAGAGTGAGCAGATGTGCCAGCCCAGCTGTTCCCAGGATCCCCCATTCTGCCTGGAATTGTGGGATTTGACCTGGCCCTGGCTGGTGAGCAGCCCCCAAGGGGACTCTCCCACTCTTTGACAAACATATCAACCAAGACTTTGCAACAAGTCTTTGCCATATTCTGTATATGTTCTCTCAGGCATATTGAAAACATATGAAATTATACAGTAGTAGAAAGAAAAAAATAAGGCTTGAGGTAAATATAACATGACTTGCTAGTATGTACTGATGGCCTTTCCCACCATGCCTTTACACAGACTCATATTTGAATGACATTAGGGGAGAATTTTCATAAAAACACCACCCTAGCCTCCCACCAGCCCCCAACAATCTGACAAAATAGGATTTTTGCATGGCCCTTGCTTATTCTGCAAGAGAGCAGGTGAGAGAAGGAGCGATCAGCGAGGGGTACTGGTTCTGTTGCACTGCTGGTGGGTGCCTGGGTGCATGAAGCGGGAGTCCATCCAGGGATGAAGGTGTGGATCCCAAAGAAACTGCTGTTGACAGGCTGCATGAGGTGTCTTAGGCTGGCTGTTGCCCAGGTTTTAAGAAACCATGAGTCAGATTTGCATCCAGAATGAGTCTTAGTTTAAAAATGTGATTTCTTGGTTTAAAATGTGATTTTAGATCCACACATTTTACAATCTCTGTTGAGCATGTCTAGCCTTACGGAAGATATTAGAAAGATAGCAGCACTGCTGGATTTGCATAAGATAACAGATTAAAATTAATTATCCTACAGAGATAAACCTTTTTATCACCAAACTGTTTGATTTACAAGAACTTCATTATGTTTGAGCACAGTTGTGTAGAACTGAGCCTAGTTGCTTGAAAAATCGCTTTTCTCCCTGTGATCTACTGCCAAGTCAAACTCCACAGAGATTCACACATTTGAATTCTGCAAATGAAGTATGAAGAAGCAGCTGGCAGGGCATTAATTATTTGTGAGACATCCCTGGTTTGGAAAGCTCTATCCAATGTTGTCCACCAGAACCTGGATTTGCTTATCTTTTGGCACATAGCAAATTCCATAATACCTTTTTTCTCTGTTGAAAAAATTGGAGGGCTTGGTTTCAATAGGTATGTTTACGGCTGGTCCTTTTACTCATGCCTGATTTTAAAGTTCCACAGCTTAGAACCAGGGGAGACACTTGTATTTTCAAACAATTAAAGTAATTGACTGCCACTGTTCTAGTAATGCCTGAATTTGGGGTTGTTTTGGGTTTCTTATTATTATTGTTATTAATGATTCACACTGAACAAAGACGTTGTGATGGCTATTGCATCAGTTAATTACATTTTTTTCCAAATTTGTAAGATTTTCCAGAGTATTGCTTGAGAATCTCCTTTCTTATTTCCTCTCAGTTCCTTCTTTCCTACCTGTCTTTCTTTCCTTTAATCAAAGAGCACAAGCTTACATAAAATTTCAGCAATAGAAAGTACTGGGCTATGCAGTATATAGGCAAACTGCAGAACTCATTGCTACACACAGTCACAAAAGCAGTTCTATAATGAATTACAAAACTGATTAGATACTTTCAGCAATACAACAGAGCTAAAGCAGTCTGTGCTGTTTGTGTCATATATCTATCTGTGTGTATGCTTATATGTGAAAGGAGGATTTAATTTCCCAGGGCTGTAATTCCTGAGACTTCTTGAAAATTACTTTTTCTAAAAATAATTAATGTTTTTAGGATAAGTAATTAACATTCATTCTTCTGGGTTTATGCTGATAGCCTCTGAGGAAATGTGAAGCCTTCTTTTTCTATGTAGTAAGTAAGTAACTGGCAGTATGGCACTGGGTCATTGGGTGCAGAACTTACTTTTTGAGGAGGATTCTGTTCATCTTGTGAGGTGGAAGATTCACATATATTTTACAGAGAATGTAGGTTAGAAAAAGGCGTGCACTAGAATAATTTCTTATGAGCATCCTAATTAGATCAGGAAGAATGACTGTGTGCCTAGTTTAATTGTTACAGTATTTATTTTGAAAACAGTCTGTGCCACTTTTTAATCTAGCACTATGGAAACAACCTTCAAAACATAACTGTGTATCTTACACAGAGCTCAAACAGTTCAAACCCTTTGTACTACCTATGGTACTTACTGCCCACATCTAGGCTAAGGAGAGAAAATGCTTTTCTAGAATTTATGGATCTTTCCAAACAGATCTTATCAATTTCTCAAGTCATATTTTAAAGGCCACTTAGAACCTTTATGCATCCTTCTTAATTGCTTTTCTTGTTTTGGAATCATTTATTCTACACACTTCTTCAAAGTCCTTTTTTACACTTGCAATGCTGTTTTTATTTTCTTGTTTTTCTGCCTGCATCACTAATTTTCAGTATGTTTATCCTTTTTCCTATCACATCTTCACTTCCTAAAATTGTCACAAAGATTTGTATTTAGCCTACAGCTTTGTAGAGAGACTCATGCCTGTCTTTGTGTTCTGGATATTGCTGAATCCAGTTTCCCACTGAAGGCTAGACCAACCAGAAGCTTAAGCTGATGGAAATTACTTCCCTCTCCTCATCAAATCTTTAATTCTTTCAAGATTTTCTGACCACATTATGTTCCTTATGTCACCTGGGTTCATAAATCAAGAATCACTTTCAGCTTCAACAAATGCAAAGAGCCACTTTAGTGAAGCAGGAAACTTACTTTTCATAGAACAGGAGTATATATTTTCAAGTTCTTGAGGTTAAAACTGAGAAACTGAGCTAGGAATCTCTCATGACCATGGCTTGCTTCTCCAGGTGAACTTATTCACTGTTAGTCCCAGAAGCACATGAGGCTCAAGCTACACTCCATGTATCCCACAATCACTGTTTTTTTCCTTAACAACAGGCAACACCCAAGTCATTTATCAGCATTAATCTGGAATGAAATGCCTCGATGCACAGCCTGGATGCAATGCAGTCATTTTGGGGAAGCAGGAGTTATTTACCACCATCAGCAGCAGTACAGCCGTGAGACCATGCTAAATTACATCAGCATTTTAAGATTCTCCCAAAGAAAGAATCCTTCATCACTGCATTATTTTTATTAGTATTTCTTTGAATTAATTTTTGTAGTAGTAGTTGGCCACAGGATTACCTGATAACACCATGGTGAGAGTAAATTCTGCTGAAGGGCAAGTATATTTTATAGCTATTATTGCTTTAATTAACTATGCAGAATGACATATAAATAGAATGTTTTGTAAAATAAAGACTTAGCAGCTACGTTTTTGAAAATATTGTGAGTCATTCTCTGATGTGCAAATTGCTATCTTTTCCTTCTTAGCTTCAGGCCTGAAAAGCAGTTGAACATTTGTTAAAACAATTGTCTACCTTTATTACTGGATTATCAAATTGTGCTTTTCACATTTTGTACTAGAGAGGTTTTTTGCAATGCAAATAATTTAAAAGGATTTTAGAAAAAAAAATGGAATTAAGTAATTAACCTGCTCAGACATTGGGGATACATAGAGCTATTCAAATTACCTATTTTTTTAATTATGCTGCTTTGCTTCTTAAAGCCAAATTTCAGAATGCTTTTGAAGACTTCCTTAAGTTCATCTCTGTAATTCAACAACCCCCACTGTTATCAGCAGAGACTCCCATTACATGCTTTGTGACTCCATGGAGACTCACCATGTCTGCACAGGAAGCTGCTGTAACAAGTGGAGCTGCTTTCCCCAGCCAGGCAGGGATGGGCAGCGAGGTCTTGTGGTGAGGGCACTGGAGTGGGGACCTGGGGGGCCCCTTTTCTAATCTCAGCTCTGTTACTGACCAGTCGTGTGACCTTGGATGAGATACTCCTGTATCTCTGTTTCCCCTTTTACCCTCTGCCTGTCTCCATTATTTAGACTGTAAGCCATGTGTGACAAGGAGTGTTGGCAGCTGCAGCACTGTGTGACCCGGTGAATCCCCTGGTCTTGGCTGATGCTCGAGGTACTACTACTGTATCACAGATAAAACAGTCATTTCCTCATCCAGAGTGCCACGTGGAATTAGCTCATTAATAGCACATTTTTTTAGTTAAAAGCAAAATTACATATGTTCAGATACTTCTCTCTATTTTTAATTCGTTTGACTGTGGAACACCACATTCACAAGAATTTTTCTGCTGGGCTGTAGTCATTCCTGAATAGCACTGTGTGTGCTGTGAGAGTTTTATTTGCATAAGCTAACACCAGGAAGTTAACCCACCTTCAGCCTCATGCTTTCTTTGTGTAAGAACGCAGGGATCTAAACATTTTCCCTAGCTCAGATCATGTGTCCAGATTTCCAGTGGGATTTTATCTAGTATACCAAAACAGGTATTTAGTAGGGTATGCATGACAATTACACCAAGGAAAGAAAGGCCAGAATAAAACCTAGTTCACTAGCAGGATCAAAATACTGTAATTTCTCTCCACAAATTCATTTTTGTTACTGCCACAAGAAGTAATGTCTGACTACAGTCAGTAAGTCATTCTGCAGAGTTAGATGATGCTGGTTTCATAACATCACAGGTCAAAATATGGATTTATTTTATGGCTTTGTCCCTAATTGGCAAGTCCCTGTGCTTTCCAGCCTGTAAAGCTGGCTTCACTGTGGAGGTGCCATGATAAGAAAATCTTCCCAGCTAGATGGGAAAAAGGAGTCTGAATTATGACTCTGCAAAATTAAACTGGGGATGTATTGATTATATGCTCCATTGATTATTCTATAGATAGCTTGACTGCAGTGGGGATTGAGAAGCATCAAAAATAGAAACAGGCAAGACAGCAAATTGCCTTAACAAAACTTAACACTGAACTTGCTGCTACACAGATCCAGTATGTGACACAACACAATTTCAGGAGCCATGTCTTTTCTGAATTGCTGCTCCGACACAGCAATTAACGGGGAATCAGTTAAATTATTTCCTTGGAAGGTAATTATAATATTTTTGCTATGGACTGTTTGTTTTCAAGGAGCATTCTTGGCTTGTCCACACTTTAATCTAAAGGTTGATTCTTAAAGCCTTCATTGCATGCATTGAAAGTTGTTGGTAAAAAAAGTTGTTGGTAAATGGCATGTATTTTACCTTAGGAATTGCTGTATACAGCTGAAGACCACACTCTTGTACATGCATGAGTAATGAGTCTGCACACAACCTCATGATTATTTTTGCACTTTCAGCAACGTTGAAAAAACTGTTCCTAGAAGTCTTTTCCTGTATTCTCTTATCTAGCATGTCTTGTTTTAAAACAGGCACCAATGATACTATTAGAAAGTGCCAGCCAGCTAGAACAATCTACAGACTGCAATGAAAAGCTGTTTTGAAAGAAAAGTTCAGCTAAGAACCTGATAAATGTAGGTGAAAAATGGTTTGCACTCTCCCTTCAGAAGTTGTTTCTTAGTAGCCATTTTAGACACAACGTTAGTACATCATGCCCTAACACCAAGGTTAGCTGTGTGGTTTGCAGATTAAGTCCTGGATGGAAATGTCAGAACAATCCCTGGTGTAATAAAAAGGCATCAGTAAACTTCTTATCCTGGGGAAGCCTGTCTTGGGGGGAAAAAATGTAACATTTGAAGATACTGTCTGGGCAGAAAACAAAATCCTTAGATTGTCAGAGTGGAATCTGAGACTGCTGGCAAGCCAAAGCTGCAGTGAAAGCCTTGTACTTTGTTTTGTGGTTCTGGTATGCTTATCAGCAACATTAAAAAAAAAAAAAAAGTCAGAAATGCCAAGCTATCAAGGAGCCTTCCCAAGGAGCCACTCACGTGGCTGTCTGCTGGGAAATCAGCTGTTGTGATGGGTTCTTGTTACATGAGTTTGTGAGAATGAGAACCCAGCCTAGCTTATTTGATGCAGCTGTGGAGCACTAAGATAAAAAGCTTTGATTTCACTTTAAACCTCAGACAAACTTGAAGTAGATTAGTGGAGAAAGTTCTCACCATCATGTTCTTCAGTGCCAGTCATAAGTTTCACTTTCATATGAACAGTGGCAGATTTTATAAAGAAATAGTAAACATAATTGCAGCAGTGTTCTTTGTATTAATTAAATCAGGAGGTATCTGGCTACTTATGATTGCTTGATTTAGTGTGACCTCACCTGCTACTTGGGGTGATTTGATCTGCTTGTAAGACAGAGCATAAAAATAAAGAGGGCAACTGTGTAGTTGCAATCAGATTTGTGTTTTAGGTTTTTGTGGCCTCTTTGGCATGTGAAAAAGTCTAATGCTAGAAGACTACTGGTTTAGCAATTAATATGTGAAACTGCTGTAGGCTTGCTTTATTCTGAGGATACTAATGAAGTGCATTTATTGAGTACTTCTTATTTTCCAGTGAAAACATTTATCTGTTGTTCCTTTGGGACACAACTATAAGGTAAATGAAATATTTTTTTCAGCTAAGAATTGGTCTGAACAGAGCACTAACAGCATGATTTTAGATCAGTGAAATTAAAATGGTGCAATTCAGAGCTAGTCAATGTAAACTGGTTTAGCCTGCACCAATGCCAATGAAAAAATATCCAAAACAAGATGTGTTTATTTAAATAAATCAGTTAGCAGTGTATGTTAACATGATGCACTTCTAGATAGAGTCTTCTCAGCTTCTTTAGTCACATCTACAGTACAATAAATTGGTCTAAAATGTCTAAAATTGACAAAGTATGCATATATTGAAAAATGGGTAAAGCATTTATCTTACTGTTGTGTAATATTATTGTTTAAAGCGTATTACATTGCAACAGAAGTAGTATACATGTAAAATAGATGGAAAAAGTGGTAAATTAATTCAAGAAATAGCTATCTGTCAGGAAGGGTCATCAGGTGGAGCTGTTTCCAGTAGAGTTCAATGCGGATTTGTGTGAGTCCTGGTATTGCTCAATTATTTCATGAGCAGGGAGAAAATATATAGAGTGACTAAAAGCTACTGAGTGTGCTGAGTAACAGCAAAAAAAGCCAGCACATTTTTACCAAAGAGTTTAACTTGACTGTGTTAGTCTTATTTCAATAAAATGTCTTAATATAAGAAAAAATAAACTAGTGTGTTTCAACATACAAATCTAGTTTGTAACAGACTTTGTAGTGCCAAACGTCTTTAAGAATAGATGCTTTTCTAGAAATTATCTTTCCATCAAAGATATATTAAGTGTACTCTGTATATACTGAATAAGTAGAAAATTAGACTAAAATCTACTAGAAAAATCCTTTTTTATTGGTTTTTATGAATCTGTTTGTTAACAGCAAAACTCCTGCACAGTGATCAGAGCTGGTAAAAGTAGCTGTTTATTGTCACCTGAGTGTTTAGGCATAGTGCTGCTGCAGAAGTCTGGGCTTTTTCTGTGCAGCTGTGTTAAGCATGAGTTAGGGTCCCAGCTCTGCTGGAGCACTGGAACACACAAGTCTTACTGGGAACAATCACAGCAATTCCAGCAAACAAACAATTAAGGAAGCTTTTTTCTGTTTAATAACTTCACTTGCAGTGTAATTTTTTTCCTTGGGAGTTATACCAGGGAAAGAAAAATGTTTGCTTTCACATTTGTGGATGTTAGCAAAATTTCAGCTTATGAGTTTCTTCTAGGACATTTTGAAATCTTTATACCTTCATTAAATACCAATGAAGAATTGAAAGTACAGAATAGTAAAGCTTAGTTTTTTTCCACATATTTTTTATTATTAATATATAAAGTGTGTGTGACAGAAAAGGATTACAGATGAATAGCACCACTTCCCCTGTAATCTTTATCCTTTTCCTGACTAAGTGCTTTCTGCTAATACAAATCCCCAAGATCCTGACCTTTCTTTTTTGCTTTCCTTCCCTGCAAGCAGGGTGGAGGAAATGATTCCTGTCACGTAGCCAAAGGGGGCATATTTACATGTCTCTGCATGATGTGATGAGGAAATCCTGTTGCAGAGAATTCAGGAGGGGAAACAAGTAGGTTGCCAGTTTGTTTTTGTTTGGTTTTTTTTTTTTTAAGTCCTGCCTCCACTCCTCTACAAGTTTGCTTCCTGAAAAGCCACTTCTGTGACTTTATCAGTACAGATCTCTTTGTTTCTCAGTTTGCTTTCTCCATTTTAGTATATGGATATTTCCAGGACATTATTCTCCTGCCTGATATCTTGCCATATATTAAGTGATTGTGGTGTTATCTGCTATGGATTTTTGCTTTGCAGATTTTTCTTTTAGTACTTGTATTTTTATTGTTCCTCCACTAATTATCTCTAAAGCTCTGCACAAAGTAAGGGACCACTGTAAGTGCATTAATTCTGTTCTCTTCTGGGTTAGGGGAAAAAAGCCTTCACTATGTACAGGAGGATATTGTAATGTCAAATCCTAAAGCATTCAAACAGCTTTGTCTGTATCCTAGAGGAAATCAGACATTAAGGGTTTTTATTTTAAAATGCATTTAGTACATATGGAGTTCTATAGTTAATATTTTCTGCGTTATATTATAAACAATGTATGAAAACTGGGTGTGAGTGGGTGTGAGAGCTTTCCTTCACCTAGGCTAAATTCACCAAGGCTGAATTCCCTTTCCTACTGACTTTGAGACCTGCAATCAAAAAACCAGTGAAATGCATCAGTTGACTAGAAAATAAACTTTTCATTAATGTAGAACCTGGTGTAAAATCAACATGGAGCATATGCAAAAAAGCAATTTTATTAAATGCATGAGGCACTAAAAGCTGAAGAGTGATTGTTAAGAGAGCATGACGGAAGTGAGTGTCTTTCTGCCATTTCAGACCAGGAACATGCTGCTTCAAGGGCTAACCATGCCTTCAGCTGGCAGCCAGGTCTTGTGTGTGTGCTGGATCTGATCAGAGATTAAGAATAAAAAGACTTCTCCATGGTAACACTAGTTTTGATCCACAGTGCTGTCCATTAAAAGCTTTAAGCTTTGGGAACATTTGGATCTGGACCCAAATGTTCCCCACTTCATACCTCAGAACCACTGCTACTTTTGTTCAACAGACCATAGACTATTTAAAAAAATATCTGATTTCAGAGAGGAGATGTTCTAAACAGAAAGATTTTTATGTTTTATTCCAACCCCATAATTCTGCATACTCATTTTGGTCTGTCTCCTGTCTTTCAGAAGGACATAGAAGAGACACAGTAGGCTTTCAGCGATCAAATAAAATTTACCAAGATCAAATGATGGTGCTATGTTTTGCCTTTTGCCAGTCTCATAATATGGAGTGTGAGACCCAATTTCCTTCTGGCATCTCCAGCATGGCACTAATTTAGAAACACAAGGAGCTAATGGTCTTGTCCTACCAGTTAGAGCGACTGTGCAACTTATTTTTTTAAGTGATTGCTTATTTTTTTTAGTGATTTTCTTCTTTCCAGTGATACTGGAATTTATCCAATCCCAAGAACATTTTTTACTTGCTTAGAGATATTTGGGTTGAAAACCTGACATCTTGTGTTTAAGGGAAGAACTACTAGGACAATACTGTTAGATAACAACCAAGTCAGACTTCCACAGTACAGAAGTGTATAACTCTTGGATTAGAAAGCTATAGAATGTAATAAACACTTCAGGAGAAAAAGCAATATTTTCCATAAAAATAACATTGCACTACTCAGATTAGGAAGAGCAACAATATAAATACCTCTCATTCTGAAGTCCAGCTCTTTCACCTCTCTTCTTCAGAGTGCAATGTAAAAAAATTTAGAAGTGGACTACAAGGAAGAAGGCAAGAAATAGTAAATGTATAAATATTCATTGGGTTTTTCCTACTTTATTGGGAAAAAACACAACAAAACACTCAATAAATTGAAATTTCTGTTGCAATTTTTAATTAACAGATCTTTATCTCAGAAGGTGAAGGAGCCCTGGAGATGAGGAGACAATTTAAAAAGACAAGAGATACAGTTCTAGTGCTGCCTTAGATTTTTAAAGGGGATAAAACACCAGTATAATGACGGAATATCAAGTTTCAGCTTTTATAAGATCAGGGTTTTCCCCCTTGCAATTTTCTTTCAGCAAGTGTGTAGGGAATGGTGACCACCCCTAAAAGGCCTGAGTTGAATGAGAAGGTGGCACTATGAAAAAGTTCACCAGGGCTGCTCATAAAGACCAAAAGTACCTCGGCTGTTGGGGCTGTGATTTGGAGAGGTTTTTCACGTGCCCCTGGGACATGGGATCAGGGCTGAGCAGCTGCAAAGTCTGTGTGGCACCTGCCCCACGTGGGACAGCAGTGTCTGCACTGGCCCTGCTCTGGGGACAGGACACTGCAGGATACACCACCTGCATGGAGTGGGATGAAATCTGACAGCATGTGCTGCTGATGTTTTAAAGTGAAGTAGGATTTCTTGTACAGATTTGCGCAAATGCAACTTCAGCATGTTTGACTGCTACTTTATGAGGCTGTTGATTTTTAAGAGGGTTTTATAAGGTCTTGATCTGGGCAAACATAGTTTT
This sequence comes from Urocynchramus pylzowi, assembly GCA_013397555.1. Classification (NCBI taxonomy): domain Eukaryota; kingdom Metazoa; phylum Chordata; class Aves; order Passeriformes; family Fringillidae; genus Urocynchramus; species Urocynchramus pylzowi. The sequence continues at coordinate 84,130 of VZRH01006293.1, forward strand.
TAGATAGCTTCTGTCTAGTTTTAAGAAGAAAATAGAAACTGCAATTAAAAGAATAAAGATGGGCAATAATAAAAACCCGTAAGGATTTTGTGCATGAGAAGTGAAGATTTAGGTTTGAAGTTGACTGACAGAAAGAAAGGGAACTGTAGATTTCTAAGATGAATCATTGTCCCTTGTTCTTCATAAAGTTTAATTTTCAAGTAGTTTAGCAATAATAAAAAACCTTAAGGATTTTGTGTGTGAGGTGAAGATTTAGATTTGGTTTTGACTGACAAAAAGACAGGGAACTTAGATTTCTAACATGAATCATTGTTCCTTGCTCATCATAGAATTTCATTTTCAAGTAATTTAGCCTAGGATTACCAGAAACAATTTCTGGTTCCACTCTAGATAATGTCAATGAGACAGCTGTAGATTTAAGGGTCATTAAAGAATTCTTATTCATAAAAGTATGCACTTACCTTTAATCACATATTTAAGTCTTATTGAAGCTAATGGGGTTTAAAAATGCTCTTCATTCCTTTCCTTTTGCTTTCAATGGAACTTCAACATTTTCTTCAACTCTAGATTCCCTTTAATATTTTTCCTAATTGGGGACTTTTCCGTCTTCCTGCTTTGAAGAGTCAGCTTCTAGGTCATTCCTCTTGGCAGGCACCAGCCTCCCTGGTACAGGGAGGGGCAGAGAGAGCCAGGATCTAAATGGGAAGCAGGGCAAGGCTCTACCAGCTCCCTCCACTATGTAATGATATTCTATGGGCACCACAGGCTCTACGGTGTGCCTGTATAGTGGATGGTCTTGAGCGTCCCTGGTAAATCCACTCCTGAATTCCTGCTCATGTGACACAGGCAACAAGTACTGCACCTTACTTTTCCTGCTGCAGGTAAAATTAAAGAGGGGTTTTCCAGAGTTTCTACAGCTCTGAAAAGAGGGGAGTGGTTTCCGTTTTTATTTTTCTGGTATAAGTGCATTTTACAATGAAGTATCAGTTAGGTAGATGATTTTCAGTCATTTATCCTCAGGATTCCTTTAGCCCTGATGTGTTTTCTGATCTGTGGGGGATTTCTCACTTCATATATCCAGCAAAACATCCCCAAAAGTACACAAGAGAGTAAAACCTTAATATTTCATTTTAGAAGATTTTATAAAGAACCATAATTATTATTATTGTTTACTATTTTATTTAAAGGAGAAGCTCCATTCAGGGACAAAGAAAACAACTAATTTAACAGAGCCAGTCAAATGACTTTCCAGGAACATTAACTTCAGCAGAGGCCCCGAGTGACTGATACTTCAAAATATTTGGCTTCTGTGTTGATTTGGTGACAGAAATGTTGAACTCTTTTGCAAAATTATTTGTACGAGACTGAGCAGTGAATAATCTGTGTTTTCTGTCAGTTTTTTCATTCCCTGTGAAATTCAGTAGGCATGGTGTAGTTCTACCCACAGAATAAGAAAAAAAAAATGGTTAATAGTAAATATGCCTGAATATATTTTGAATATAAGGCCAAGATGGGGACCCATGGGATTGTCAAAGAAAAACATGGGTAAATGGATTTTATCTACTCTGCAGAATAATAAAAAAAATTATTTCTTTCTTGCTATCCATCAAACAGGCATATTTGCCTAAGTTTTTATTTACCAAATAACTAGTGTGTCTTTTAAATTAATTTTTAATTTATCACTACCTCACTGGAAGGAAAGAACACAGTTTAATTTCATTTTTCTTTGCTAGCCAGTAGATATGTCCTGATTTGTTGTCTTAAAACCTGGAAAGGAAGAGATATAATAGTAAAATTCTTTATTATATTACTTAAGCATTTGAAAGAGCTTAACTTACTAATTGAGTCCAAGAGGTAGTTATGCCATATTTCAATTTATACCAGCAGTACAAATATCCGAAGGACACTAGTTCCAGTGCCCCAAATAATTTTTGGTAAGCTATGCTGCTATTTTATTCAAAAACTAATAAAAAATGGCTTTGCAATTCAAAGTTTTGCCAAGACTTTGAATGTAATCACTCTCAATAAATCCCAAATTGTTTTATGAACTAAGGCAAAAGGAGTAATCCATGTCTATCTGGGCGCAAGCATCCGTGTGTGTCCTACAATCTTTATGCTGCATTAAAATGTCCAGTTGGAATTGCAGTGTTGTTGTGGCTGCCCACTGTTCCTCTCAACCTGGTTAAAAATATCCCTGTTGCCAGTGAGAGACTCTTTTCTGCACTGAAAACAACCCATACCTGAATGTGCTACTTACAGAACTGGCTCTGCTTGTCCTCTCTCAGTACCCACCTGTCTTGGCACTGGTAGAAGAAACCTGGGGTCTCAGGAGTTTTTCTCAGGACTTGTTTGTGCTCCCACATGGTTTGTGCTCCCAGCTTGATGTGCTCCCACACCAAGCTGTCCCCATCAAAACCCAAGGACCAGAGACCTGTGGTGTCCCTCTCTTGTTTCCCAGGGAGCCCACCTTGTACCACACATAAAAGTATATAATTTCCTGGACCAGCAGAACTGACCAGAGCCAGGAATATGGCTGTGAACACCTCCCTTGGGTCTATGGGCAGGGTAAGTGTAGGATGGCTGGGACTCTGAGCACAAGTCCTCTTCTCAAGAAGCCAGTCAGGGGACAAATGCTGTGCACTATTTCTAGCAAGAGACTGTCATGGTTTAACCCCAGCCAGCAACTAAGCACTACACAGCCACTCACACCCTGATGTTGTTACTCAGTTTTTCTTTTCTCCCACAGAGGCTGAGGTGAAGATGTCCCCAATGCTGCAGAGAGGAGTGTCCCTGCAGGCTCTGCGCCCCAGAGGAGTCCAGAAGTCATAGAAACTGCTTTTGACAAAAGAGCTCCTGAGTAACTCTTGAATGGCCTGAAGCAGGTCATTTCACAAGAAAATAGAGCAGGCCTTAGGCTTAGCACTGTTTCTGGGTTTGGGCCCCCAAAGAAGCCTCATTCAGCTGCAGGGACAGTGCGATCCTCTTCTCCAACTCACCCGGTCACACCCAGGGGGTGTGGGTGAGCTCTGCCTTGGCATCTTCCCCCCTCAGCTGCCTCCAGCAGTGCCACAGGGTCTGCTAAGAAAACCAGCACCTTTATGCCTCCTTAAGGACCTCCTTAACCTGCTGTGTCTTTACTCTGGTCCAGTAGGAGTTTAAACCCTCACTTGCCCAGTGTTTAGAGGGATACCAAGTCAAGGGTTCTGCTCTCTGTTTCAGCAGTGTTTTCAGAAGAAAAAAAAAAAAAGTTAAGTAAGTTTGCTGATGACACAATTTGAAATTCGAAGGAGCTGTTGACTCCCTCAAGGGCAGAGTGGCTCTGTGGAGAGATCCCAACTAATTAGAGAGAGGGACAGTCACCAACTGCATAAAGTTTAACAAGGGAGAGTACTGGATTCTGCACAGGACAGCCCTGGTTGTGTTTATAGACTGGGGAATGAGAGGCTGGAGAGCAGCCCATGGAAAGAGGCATATTGGTCCTGGTCGATGGCAAGTTGAGTCAGCAATGCCCTGGCAGCCAGGGGCCAAACTTGTCCTGGGGGGCATCAGACACAGCATGGCCAGCCAGGCAAGGGAGGGGATTGTCCTGCTCTGCTCTGAGCTGGAGCAGCCTCACCTCAAGTGCTGGGGGCAGTTTGGGTGCCACAACATAGAAAAGACATTAAGCTATTATAGAGTGTCCAAAGGAGGGACATGAGGATGGTGAAGAGCCTTGAGGGGAAGCCTTATGAGGACTGAACTTTGTCTGTTCAGCCTGGAAACAGGAGACTGAGGGGTGACCTCATTATGGTCTTCAACTTTCTCTTGAGGGGAAGCAGAAGGGCAGGTGCCAATCTCTTCACTCTCATGACCAGTGACAGGACTTGAGGAAATGGCATGAAGATGAGTTAGGGGAGGCTTAGATTGGATATCTAAGGAAAAGGTTTTGCACTGGAACAGGCCCTCCAGGGAAATAATCACAACACCAAGGCTAACAGAGTTCAAGAAGCACTTGAACAATGATCTCAAGCACATGATATGATTCTTGGGGTGTCCTGTGCAGAGCCAGGAGTTGAACTTGATGATCCTGATAGGTCCCTTCCAACTGAGCATATTCCAAATGCTCCCCTGCAACCCCCATATTCTCTATACATCTTCTTTACATCCTTGCACTCCAGAAGATTTCCTGAGAAGACTCCCTTCACCAGTATGATGGTTGGGCCCAGAAAAAGAGGACTTCACCACGACTAGGATCCATACCAAAGCTCAATGGAGGAAGTGGAAGGAGGTGAGGATGAGGAGAGAGCATTTGATAGTAGGTGGCACTTATCCCTGCTTGCAGTGGAGTGGAACAGTGGGGCAAGTAGAACACAGTATTTTCTGTCCAGAGAAAATAGAAGGATGTTAGGCTTGTCCATGTGTAAGTATTCATGCATCTGGGCTGCGAGCAGAGCTGGTGTCTGTTTACAGTGACCAGCTGGCCTAGAATAAGTTTCAATGACTTTTGTTTTCTTTCAGACTGGGGGTTGGAAGGAAAGGAAAACAAGGAGCTGCCTGGAAACAAAATTAGAGTCAGAGACACACATTTGTGGGATGCCAGCCAGTGAGGCATGATGTTATTATCTACAGCTTTTGCAGTTCTGCTGAAACTGGCTGCCCGAGAGATTTTGTCAGCTGATAATCACCAGTAAGTGAGAAGAGCTCTGGATGGAGAATGGAGGGGAGATGCTGTAAAAGTGAGGCAAGAAGCCATGGGAGAGTCCAGCCATTGCAACATCCCTATCCAGGAAAGTCACTGCCAGGGTTGTGTGGGAGAGGCACCTTTTGATTCTGGCCACAGCTCATCCCTGGTGAGAAGAGCATGTTGGCTCAGAGGGGCATCTCTGCACAGCTGTTCTCCTGCAGCTGCATGTGGCACGGATCTGGGACTCTTCTGGGTGCACTAGGAGCAGCAGCTCAGCAGGTCAGCACGTGTGTGAGCAGTGTGAGTGCCGGTCAGGCTGGGCTGCTTTGTGGATCCTTCAACAGACCTGGGCTTTCTATGTCTCCTTAAGCCTAGAGAGTGTGCAGACCACCTCAGTAGGTGGACATCTATGGGGTTTTTTCTGCCCAGTAATCAAGGTATCAAGGTAGAATGTTCTTTCTCTGACTCTGGTTAGATGCAGTCAGAAGTTGCAGAAGTTATTCTTCTGCAGAAAGCAGTGGGAGAAACAGCCTAGGAAATCCTATTAACCTTGTCATCACACCTTACTCTCATGCTTCCACACCTGGTTGTATACTATTTGCTTTTACTTTGACCATCATATATATTCTGGTTTAGCAGCAGACCAAACGTCTAAGATGAAGTAATTAAGTAGCGACCATAGAAGTGAAAATGTAAAAACCTTGTTTATGAGTAGGAAACATAAATTTCAAGTCAGTCCTTGAAGGCAAAAAGACTTGACCAATGTAGTTCAGATCCATCCAGATATCTGTTCTGTTTAACATATTCATAAACAACCATAATTAAGACAATGTCAAAGATTGAAGATGACCCTAATTTGTTTAAGGAAGTAGGGCTAATTGTGGGTTGCAGAAAGAATTCATAAGACTGAGCTGGCAGCAGAAAGACAGATGAAATTCAGAGTACATATGTGTAAAGTAAGAAGGTGATCCTTTCCACTGTGAGACATGAACCCAACTTCTCAATCAAAGGAAGTTAAAAGAGGAGCTGGAGCAAATTGGTAGAAGGTTGCAAGGAAAGTATATCTAGCCCTGAAAGTCCCCAGGCTGGAAATAATTGATGTCTGGAAGAGCTTTAAATGTGTGCATTGCATATACTTGTCCTGTTCTTACTCTTTGCTGAGCAATTTTTTATGGCTACTTTTGGCAAGAGCACAGTGGGCTAGATGGACTCTTACACAGCATACATTATACAAAATAAACCATGAGCATGTGTAGCATAATACTGACTGTTCCTTCCTGCCTTCCTATCTCCCTACTATCCTCCTCTCCCTAATGCAGGAATTATGTAAAAATACTGATGGTTAAACAGACCTTTAAAATTTTCAGCAGGCTGCTCTTTGTAGGAGGGAGGAAAACAAACCCAGGTGTTTCCAAAAGGAAGCTTTCTAATTTCTCATGATGCTCTCTTAGCATCCATGGGATGCAGACACAAGCAAGGACAGGGCTGCCTTCACTGTGAGACAAAAGATGACCAAGACAGAGAACAAATTGCTCCCTGTTAGTGGAATGATTTAAGGTTTTATTCTATACAAATGGAAACACTGATGTAATTGTGATAGTCTAAGGATATCGATGCAGCAATATTTGAAGAAGAAATAATAGCTGTAGTTAGGCTGGCTGACACATCAGCAAAAGCCATCAGGCAGTGCTGGTGCACAGGCACTGTGGCCTTGGGCACACAACCCTTCCCCTGAGCAGGGACAGATGCCTCTGTCTGGGACACACAGGCCTTTCTTTACCCTGAATCAGGAGATGTCCTCTCAGACAGGAAAAAAAGGCTTCTGTGCTTCCTTGTTTTCTATAGCACTACCAGCTGGCCTGATACAGGATCTCATGCCTCACTTAGCTTGCTGCTATCTGTTAGGGATCTCACAGATGAGGTGCCAGAGATTTCTGCACCATTTTTGGATACTGCAAGGCTATTTAGATTTTTTTTTGCAAACATCTTCTGTTTACACTGGACTTTATGATAGGGATTTATTAAAATCAAGAATAAGGACCCGAAGATGAGTGACTGACAACAAAAATGCTGGTATATACAGTAGCCAGTTATAGATTATGAAGACTTCCCTTCAGAGAGACACCTGTCCAGCTCAGGCTCAGGACAGCTAGCATGTGCCTTTAGGAGCCCCCTGGGATGAGCAGTGCTGCTGGCTGTCTTGGAAAGTAGGGATGAAATGTGGCAAGAGCCACAGCTTGTCATGTCTTCATTTGTCTGAAGTTTGCTCTTTCAAGTGGCGTAAGCGTAGCCAGGATGGTGCCATATTTGCAAAACCACTTTGCAAACTGAGGAATGCAGACAGGGAAGAATCAAGGTATTTACTTACCCTGATGTAGAAAGGCACAGCTCACGACAGCAGCTAAGTCCTCAGTCATGTCCAAGACCAAATAATGATAGAAGATGTGTATCTTTGTGTGTGTATCCTATTGTGGTGTGGTCAATTGTCTTGCTCATGCTCTGTGATCACTCGGCCTCATTGAAACTGCAGCGCATGAGAGCTGTACTCACAGTCATCACACTGTCAGGGGTGGCAGCTTCAGCTGCCTGCTTCTCTACTGCATTGCTTTGATGTGGATCTCCCACATCTTGAGTGAGCTACCTAATAAGTCACCTACTGTGTAAAACCTGGATATAGTTCCTCTTCCCACTGTATTTTTTAATGAAAATAACTGTGACATCTGCTTTAGTCAGGCTTTGAGGGGCATAGCTTGTCTCATCTCATAATGGGGCCTGAGAAGAAAATGAGAGCCAAAATGTACCTAGGTTACTGAAACAATATGTAGGGAATTTTTCAATCCAAACAAGGTTTGATTTAGCCTTGACCAGGGATTTAATTTCATCTAGCATTGGTCACTTGAAAGGGAGGCATCTGGTCTAGTTCTGACCTTCTTTCAAGCAAAGGAGAAAGTACTTTGCAAGAGAAAGAAAAGTCACTCCCTCTCATCTAAGTCCATTTTTAGGGATGGGGTAGGAGGAGCCCACTTTTCTTCACTTCTGTGGGTCTCTACAGCAAGTCCATGTTTACCTTGCTATGCACAGAATTTCACTGGTGCTAAATATGCATTACTCACACTCTTCACAATTATGCATCATGTGTTATAGTTATGCACAGGCTGAAAAATGTAATGGTCAGCTAAAAAGCAACCATAAGTCATTACTGTTCTCTAAGAAAAAAGGTAAAAAAACCATCAAGCATTCCCTCTGAGGTAGAACAAAAATCTAAAATACTTCCATGAATTAGTTGTTGGCCAGCTGCTTCAATCTAAAGCACCAGTTTCTCATTACCGTATAAGATGAAATGATAAAACCTGAAAAAAAAAAAAAATATATATATAATTCTGTGGGGTTGGTTTCCTGGGGAAAAAGACGTATACATTTCTTTCTTTTCTGATTTAAAAGACAAAGTGTCTTTGCATGGAGTGTGCTGGTCCAAACACATCATAATTATTGACAAAAGGGATCTGTAGTATGGGTTTTAACTCTGGTAATGGCATCAGAGACATCTGAAATGCTCTGCCATAGATGCATTAGTCTCTAAGTCATGCACTGCAGAAGACATAGGCTTCCAAAGTTCATTTTAGGAAAACAAACTGTCTGAGCTAGATGAAGTACCCTGCATGTGGGAAACAAAACATCAGCATATATGCTACAGTTTTGGAAAACTGTAAAGACATGATTAGTACTCCAGGTAAACATTGTTGGGAACTTTCTTTTATACTCAAAAAGACTTTATAGTGGATTCTTGTGTTTAAATCTGCTGAAGTAATCTTTTTGGTTCAGTTTTTAGAATATCTTTCAGAAAATTATCTCATGGTGCAAAGTTTGAGCCACTGCAATCAGATGGGGGTCATGCTAAGAAAGTGATAATTTCTGGGGATGCAGCCATTACTGCTACAACACTTGCAAATAAAGTTGTAAAAAGTCTAAAGAGAAGCAACCTGAAACAGACCTTGTGCACACAATAAAGGGACAAGGACATATTAAGGCAGAAAATCTATTTTTCTTTTTTATCTCTAAACTCCATGCTTCTCCTGAACAAACATAAAATTATCCTGATGGCTCTCCAATTCCTATTTTTCAAGCTGACCTATCTCAGCAATTCCAGGAGCCTGTTTTCCACCTGGCTTCCTCTTCTGCATGGACTAACACTTAGGCCGCTCTGATCTCGTAATCCTAGAAGGTGTTTATGTTACACAAAGCAGTCAAGAATCTTTGTAAGACATATTTCTGCAGTTGGAATATACAGGTAAGATTAAGAGCATCCATTGACGTTGGAGGGCTGTAGGGCTAGCTACAAAACTATTTAGAGACATTTTAAAAAATACCCGACATTAAAGCTATTTTCTCATTATTCCTATAGTCTTACAGTCATCATCCTGTGTTCAGCTTTGCAAGTCTCCTTTAGTGAAAATCAGTCTAGTCCTACAGCCCCCTCTCCTGTGCATTTATCATTAGTGCAAGAAATTCAACAATTTGGTCAGCTCTGTAACATTTGTTTCTTGCATACTTATGTAGGGACTTAGAAGTTTCCTCAGTATTTCAAGTTTGAACAGTTCGTAGCTACTAGTGAATTTATAGTTGTTGCACTTCAGTGTGTTAGGGGAGTACTATTAAAGAGAGCAGCTAAAAAGGAGGCAGAAGTAGCTACATTTATTAAAATACTTATGAAGATATAGATCGTCACCTGCTGTGTTATTCAGAAATGCCTGAGCAAGCTAAGTACTTAATTTTCAAAGGGAGTTTATTAGAAGCTGTTTATGCTTATTTGTCTGTCTACTAAATGCCAGCATTTACCCTGGGGCTTCTAAACAGCTTTGAAAGTCTGCTTGGAGAAGAGCTGAATGTCTAGGCTGTGGTGGCAACATTAAAATAGCTGAGATCAGGATTTGATTTCTCAGTTTCACTCCAAGGTTATTCAGAACTTTCCTATCAGAACTAGAGGTAAACCAGGGATTAAATAACGAAGCTATCATTCCTTAGGTAAAAACTGAAACTGAAATGGTTTTTTGGCATTTACTGTACTGATGGCTCTTCCTCAAAAGCCACCTCTGCCCTCTCTGTCACATATGGATGTTGTGGCTTCCTTCACCTAGGCAGTGCAATAAGCAGCACAACCATGGCCAGCACCTGGCCAGCCAATAATTGGTGGAGCCTTCTGTTCCCTGGATGAAGCTTTTCTCATGTGCACGTTTCATCCCAGAGTGCTACACTACTGATCGTCCCATTGTTTTCATGAGATATGTGTGTGTGACATACAGATACATGCAGCAGAGCTGGTGCTGTGTGCCTTCTCAGGTCTGGAGCTGTCTCAGCTTAGAAACAATTATTAGAACTAACAATACTTGCTACTACTACAGAACTACCATAACTCTTAGCTTGGTAGCATCAGCTTTGCTTAGTTCTGTTCAGTATTATTTCAGCCCAAAACAGACTGATAGACTTCTAACCTGTTGTTACATACTCTCCTCATAGCAAGGGCACCCCTACCCTTCCCAGCCCCATCCCTTACACTGAACTCTGAGGAAACAAAATAATGGAAGAAGAACAAATGTATAAGAAGTATATGGAAAACAGAGGTAAAATAATGTCTTTTATCTTTTCTTACATATCACAGAATCTTTGCAGCTCATCTGCAAGGATGAGCTGCAAAGAACTGCAGAGAAAATATAATTCAGTTGCCATAGCCCAAAATGGAAAAAAGATTTTCCTTTCTGAGGACATAGCATATAAAATCTGGTAAGTAGGGAAAAGCCTCAAGAAGATATGACATAACTGCTGCAGGTAGAATATTCAAATTATTTGGTTAAAAATAATCTTTGCTGTACTTGTCGGTTTGTGGTGGTCTTATAATTTGACCAAGTTTGAAGGAATTTTTCACACAAATTATCAAAGATACTATGTAGAGACCTGTCTTCACCTGAGCTGTAAGCACCATTACTATCTCGATAAAGACATTTTTAATACCCATAAACAAATTGTCACTACCAGCTGCTTACTATAATTTTTATTTGTTTGTTTTTGTTTGTTTGTTTGTTTTTCCTTTCTTCTTCCTGAGAATGCTAAGCAGAGGTTTTATCAAGCAGAGTTTTGCAGATCCTGGCCAGGGCCCAGCACGGTGTCATCAATTTTGCCACAATGGAATAGCCGCAACATTTGTTTTTCAAAATTCTGTCAATTCTTCATCATCCTGTCATTGTTTAGGCGTGAAGTTCCAGACCATTGGGGGTGAGAAGTTCTCTGGATACCTTCCCATATTCTTCCACATGCTATGCACCCCATGATCATACTCTCATGAAGACTGAGTCATACTCCTAAACTGCTCATTAATCTTAGACAAAACCAAAGCAATATTCCCAGGAAATACCAGTAGAATTATTTTAACTATCCAATGATGTTCAAGACACTGGCAATTTGTTGTAATGAAGGAGAAAACTTCACAGAAGAAGGTAGGGAAGGTGCCACTCTGTATTTCCTTCACAAAAGCCTCTTAGAGGAAGAAATATAATTGTTAATTGTCTCCAGGAGATGGTACCAAAGTACAGTAATGACTTCATTACAGGGCCCAAAATACCAGATTAAGCTCAAGGTCAGTGTTTTAATAATAAAAAAAAACCTCCCAGTCAAAATATCACTACTCACTACAGAGCACAGCAAACTGAAAAAGCCAACTCCAAGCTTTAATATCTACAGCAAAAAAATTGCATGGCACAGATCTGATAAACTAATATTGAGAGCATATGAATCAATGTTGTGACCTGCAATTGCTAATAGATAGAAATCCTTTCCAATACACTCTGGTAATCTGCTATTATCTCAAACTCTTTGAGCCTTATGTTGGGTACCAAAAGAACTGTCATGGTTTAATTTCAGCCACCACACAGCTGCTCACGCACTCCCCTGCCCCAGCCCGCAGCAAGTTGGGAGGAAAAGAAAAAATAAAAGGGAGAAAAACTGTGAGTTTAGATAAAAGGAGGTTAATAATGGCAAAATAATAATAATGAAAAAGAAATTAAAATAAAACCCAAGAAATATAAGTGGTGCAAACAAAACCAGTTTCTCACCACCAACCAACTAATGCCCAGCAAGTCCCCAGGGAGTGACCCCCTGCCCAACCTTCCCAATAGCTTTTTGCTGAGCATGATTCCAGATGGTGCAGAATATCCCTTTGGTCAGCTATCCTGGATGTGTCCCTTCCCATCATGTCCACCTCCTTCATTCTGGTGGGGTGGGGTGAGGAGCTGAAGGCCTTGTCTCTGGGGAAGCCCTGCTCAGTAGTAACGAGAGCATCACGTGTTATTGGCACTGTTACCAGCACAAGTCCAAATCATAGCCCCATAGTAGCCACCATGAAGAAAATGAACTCCAGACAGAATCAGCACCTTGTCTGCCCCTGCTGTCACAGTTTCCCTTCTGTTTTTCTGTTCCTGGAGTAGAGCAGTGCCATTCTGCTGAGGCTGTAACATCACATGTGACTGCAAAGGGAATGTCATGCTTTGAATGAGGGAGGTCTTAACCTACATCAGGCCTGAGTGTAGGACACCCAACAGTGACTCCGTGATTAGCACATGTGGATCTATACGAAAAGCTGCAAAAGGACCTTTCAGGAAGCACTGATGTAGAGGTCATGAAGAAGTTGTCATGCACTGGCTGTTGTTGGTAACTGGTTTATCACTGCTGCTGACCCATGCGTTGTCCTGAATGCCAATGATGCCAATCAAGTCGAATGGTTGATTTGAAATGAAAGCTAATTTGATCCTAATAGCCAGTGCTGGCAGCCAGGAGCAAGCTGCTATGACTGGAACTGTTGCTGTGATAGGTGACCTGACTTCTGCTGCCTGCTTGCCACAGTGGAAGTGTCCCCAAACTCAGTTTTGCTGAGTAGCTGGCCAGTCTGCCAACCACAAGGCTCCCAGATGGGAGATCCTCCTACTGCTCCCTGCCAGGACCCAGCCCTATTCTGTACCATGCACCCTGAGAATCCTGTCTGGAGCTCGGAGATGTTCTAGTGTGTATTTGGAGTAAAAAATATTTTGGAGAACATTATTTAAATGAATAAGTTTTAAGCAAAAACTTGGCATGAACTCTTGAGTTTCCTGGGATGGACTTTTTAATTTCCCATCTCATCTATCAACATCTGGCCCAGGTTGTGGAGTGGTAGCGTAATGGTGCTAACAATCTAAATACCTCCTGCTGAAATTACTCTGTTTCCCATTAAATAAAAAGTGCTTCACAAGAATCAGAAAATAAAGAGAGCACTCTTGTAGCTGAATAGCTGGGATAACCCTATGTTTTCCCTTGGCTCCAAGGGCTGCTCACTGACTTCATACTGTGTAACATACAGGCATGAATAGAGATGGCTCAGAGGAAGGATAGGAACTCAGGGATTCCTCTGTCAATGTCAATTCTTATAATATTTATTATAGTTTTCCTTCTCCTCTTTCCCCAATGTTTTCTTCTCTTTTTCTATGCTGTAACTGAAGAAAAAGTAGATAGGAGACAAATTTCAGTTTTAGCGAAGGCACAGGACTTTGGGAGGCTGAGGTTGTTCAAATATTGCTTTTAAATATCCCTTATTGGGAGAAAAACATTGTAAACTCAAAAATTGCAGTATCATTTAAATGTTTCCAACCAATTTAATGAGTAATTCAGTTATATAAAGAAAATGATATTTTTATACATTAAATACTTTTTATTTAATGGAATTAATTAAAAATCACCATATTAAAAAGTGCATAATAATGAAATGTAGCATTAGGAGCATCTTAAAGACTATTTCATTTGCCAAATAAATACTGCAGGGTTTTTGTGGAGGGTAAAAATTCTACTACCCCCTCCTGATATTTATGAGATTGGGATGGGGTAGGGAAGGGTAGAGCAAATATGTTTTTTTATCCTTCTTGTTTTTTATTTTCTTATGAGTCATTACTCTCTTCTTCTTAGTGCTTCTTATGAGAGTCTACATGACTCTACATATTCTCTTGTCTTATTTATGGATGCATTAAGTATTTTTCAAAGTTCAATGCATTCTCTACCCTCCAAGCTACTCAAGTCCTTTTATTACTTTGTTTTTCTGAATCACTAACAATATTTTACCCTACTCTGATCATTACACAAAAGTAGCTATTATATGGGAAGAGAGATATGAGGAATCACTTTCACTTATTTTTCTGGAATGAAAGCCTCATTAGCAAGACTAATTCTGCTTTGGCAACTGCTTGTTTTGACCCTGGCCTGAGAAAATATATAATGTTGTGTGCAGCACATCACTATACCTTGGAGACAGGGTTTTGTTATGTATGGTCCCAGTGGGGTGTCTATCTCAACGGGACTCTCGTACCTGCTGAGAGTTTCTAATATGATTCAAAGACAGGAGCAGGGTTAAAAGCTCAGAAAAGAAGTATCAGTTGTATTTTATTGCTGCACACAATCAGATTGTGTGGGAACAAGGTAGTCGTGAATAGATTACAGTTTTCAATTAGTAGAAAAGGTCTAACTGTGTGAGAGAAAAGGTTCAGAGACAGCATGTTTTGGCAGCAACACAATCTGACCAGGGTTTTTTTTATCACTTGGGTTGTTGAAGGACGAGGAGAGCTCATCTGCTACGCTGCTCCTGCTCTGAAGATGCTTGGTTTAGCTATTGCAGAATTTTAGCTGACTGTGCCCTTGCCTTGTTTCTTCTGCCTCCATGCTGATATTCTACATGGATTCAGATACTGCAGTGGGAAGGTTAAGCTGCTCTTCTGATCTTTCTTGGTCTCTCAGACTGCATTCCCTGTTCAATGTCTATCACTATCTTTCTCTCACAGGAGACTTGCACTGCTCTCTCAGATCCTGCCTGAACTGCTGCCTCCTGTGCCTCTGTGGTTACCTGAGAGGTCTAACTTATTTGACATGCCTGCAACACTCTGGGAGCAATAGCTTTGCTTCAGAAAGAAAAGTTATGCACAAAAGCACAGACATTAGAGCAACAGAGTCATGCACATTCAATCCCAGTTTACAACTTACACTTTCCAAAGCATTGAGTCCCTGAATGCTGCCTTACGTAATGGCAAAACTGTCTCTTTGCTCTGAAATTTATAATTTAAAATCCAGACCAATTCCTTGATCTCTTCACTTAGATCAAACCACAACTACTTACCTGTCTACAGCCTTCTGAGCCAATGACTACCTCCAGCAACAGTAAGCTGGTCCTGCAACATGATGGAGACAGAATAGAAGAGCTGTGAATTGAATAGCTCCTAACACTGTTTTACAAATGTAAACCAGAAATCCCACAGCCTTTATGTTTATTTTTGCAAACCTTTTATTTTCTCCCTTGTTACTAAAACAAAACAAAACCTTTCAGATGGGAAGCTTTAGCAATTTCATGGAGGTTTTCATTGTTTTTGGTCAGAGACAGGGCAACAATCACATTGAGGTGTCAAGGAAAGAATTAAATGAAGTGTTGAACAGGTGGCATTACATCGGGTGCTTGGATGGTATTCAGACGTGAGCTAAGGCTCAGCTCCCTATGGAGGCATCTAAATTCAATATCACATGAGCTTGGTGCATAGACTTTCACTCACTGTTGTCAGAATTATTTTGGATGTCATTGAGCAGAACAAAGACAGATGAGTGGTTTGGGGAAAAAAGTTAACCAAAATCTCCATGCATGATATTGTCTAGTGCCTTGATTCACCTGTCTGATGACAGGAATCTAATGTCACTTGAGATGCCCTCAATAATTTGGCAAATATGACATACCAGCTGCAGAAGCCCATGCCCTTCTGGAAGAACAACTGGAGGCCAGTAGGACATTTCTGCTTGTATTCCTTGACTCTTGTGCTTGAGCATTTCAACAGAAGTACTAAACCCCTAAATTCCACTGAAAGCCAGCTCACATGCAGAGGTTTAAATAGGTTTCCTGTTTTCAGGGACTGATTCATACCTGTAAGTGGCTATGAGAATACTGGGTGAGAAATTAGGCATAGCTAGATGGCTACAGGTCTTTCCAGTGTGCTGTGAGGAAAGCCTCCTGCCATCTGATGTGGATTCTGGGGGACCCCTCTATTCCCTATTGACATTGAGTATAAGGGAGAACTGCTACCAGGAACTGAGTGGAGAATGAGCCTAAACAAAGGCATACAGTGAGCACAGGGACAGCTTCTGCCTCTTGCAGCTCCCAAGAAATCTTCAGAGTCTGGGAGGAGGGACAGACATAAAGCCCAAGCTCAGCAGAAGTACCACAGAGGCTCTGCAGGGGTTTCTCTCTCCTGTGCTGGCTAGCTGAAGGTCATTGCAAGTGTACATTTTGCAAGAAATGCTTCTTGCTCTCTACTTGCTACTTGCTTCTACTCTCTCAGCAGTAGATGGCACTCAGCAGTTAGCAAGAACCACGGCTGTTTATGGCATTTTTGATCAGTAAGTAGACTGTTTCTGTACTCAGTGCTATGCCCTTTTTATGTCTTAAGATCACATTTTCACAGATTCTACCACTCTTTCAAAATTTTCTTAGTTATAAAGAATGAGTGATATAACAAGAAGCTGGCAGATCTGATAAAGAGCCTCAGTAATAGTAGGCATTAAGATACTTTAATTAAAATTATAAATATGGCCTGCAATATCAATTTTCTCTGTGAAAACTCTGATCCAATCATGATTTACCTTGATTTTGTTTATAACAATAATTTCTGATCAAGCTCTTTAACACTATTCTGAGTTGAAAAGGACACTTTGATTGAGGCTATTGACAGGATACATTTTCTAGTTTAACAGTGTATATGGGAATATACCTTATGAAGAATGAGATTGGGAAAGGAAAAGGTGACAGTGGGAGAATTCCAGGAATTACTGATCCCATGAATAATGTGAAGCTATCACATGCAATCAGGAAGGTGAGCAGACATGATATCTCTTTTGAGAAAAGACAGGTATTACAATCTCACCTGTAATGCTACAGCTTTTTCCCTCAGGTCAAAGTAGTTAATCCCTCTGCTGCATGTCTCATTCCCTTTGTAACTGTGTGATTGTTAGAGAAAAGCAAGGGGAGAGCTGATAAGGTACTTTTAGCTCTTGTAAAAAAAAAAAATTGTTAGGGACAAGGATTAAGATTTTTTGATGGAGTCAAGATAAAATATATCAAACCCCCCAAAGAAGGTACAAGAAGACCAACAGGAGCAGATCCTTCTATTTGTGTCCAATACACAAGGTACAAAGGGCCGATTAGACTATTTTGCAGGGCAATCTTAATGTCCTTTGTTTATACTTGCTGGGTCTGGCTCCTCCCTTCTTCTTTTATAAAAAAGATATAAGCTACAGGCAACCTTAGTTTGGAAGGAATACACTCTGCCACAGTCATTAACTGCTTTTAAAAATAGAATTGCGACATTCATGAGCGAAGGAAAATCTGTAGATGTCTGTGTTTGGATTGCACTCACACCTTTAATTACAGTGTCGCACAAAATTGTAATCTCAAAATTAATTCAAATTGAGTTGGAAAGGGAAACTTGTCATGCAGATTGAAAACTGACTGCAATGCCATAATCAAAGGGTGATAGTAAATATGGATGTACCTCATTCAGACCCAAAGGCTCATGGTGATTCTGCAGCCTGATATAATTTAACAACTTAGTGAATAATCTAAAATGAGAAGCAAAGGTTGTAATTGTCTCTTGGCTGAAACTCAGGACTGGAACAGAGTCCCTAAAACATGAGGTTGATACTTAGCCTGAACTGTTGCTTTGGGCTGGAAAACAACTTTTGTGCTCCACAAATTGAAGCACCGGGGGAGCTTTTTATCTTCCATGCAGCAATGGGTAGCCTTGATAGTATAAATACTGTGGAGATATGTAGGTACTGGGAATAAATGTAAATACCTAGGAAGACAAGGGAAAACGACAAACAATAATAACAACCTGACCTCAAATCTCAGAAAAATAAAGGAGATACCCATGAGGAGTATGTACATTTGCTTAGGTTTTTTCTTTTTCTTTTTTTGTAATATCCTTTGTTGCATCAGGTTAGGTGAACAACAGAATAGAAATCAGAATAAGACACTGAGGAAGTGGCTGGGTGTAATTAAAAAAGCATGTTCAGTGGAACAGAGGAATGTAGAAACCCTACAGCTGAAAGAGAACAATGGATGATGGGAGACAGCAAAACTGTACTGATCTGAGGGCTTTTCTAAGCATCTTGTCATGTTATTGCTATGAGGAATCAAAACATCACTGGGAAATGTCCTCAATAATATTTTATTGAAATAAACATGCAAACTTTGGAAATATAAAAAACTTAGGTAATGTATTTTGCAACAAGTGCTTACCACTCTTGTGCTTATCACAATACAGTGTCCGGATACAGAGATCTGCCACAGATACAGTCTCCAGCTGTATCTTTCAGGCACTACATAATGTCTAGTGTCTCAGACACCCAGGGAGTTGATCATTGCTCTCTGAGCAATGATGAAACCTGGTTTTAGTGTCTGTTTTCACTGCAGATGCCAAATTGAAGGGTGGTGTTAGCCACTCCCTCAATTTCTTTTCAAGCCTACTCAGCTGCCTAGCTGGAAATGCCTCCCACCCAAACCCCACCTGTCTACTTGACAGTAGAACTGTGATCTCTTCACACTGGCCAGTTTATTTCAAACAAATTCAGAAGTTTTCGTAAGACGGCAGAAGTAAAAGTAGATCACAACTATGTTGTTTTTCTTCAGCTACAAGCATGGACAGAGTTTGTTTGTGAATACCTTCAAAATGCACTAAAAATTCAGAACTCATGCAGAGCCAAGGAGCATGACAGAGGTCTGCTTGGTCAGAGACCTGACTGATTTGTGCTACTTAACCTGAGCTGCAACATGACATGGCAGCTCTTTCCTACTGAGGTATGCCTAAGCCCTTTAAACACTGAGTTCTCCAAAGGCTCTATAAGCTGTAGAATAATCATGTACAAAATAGTGAGGAGCCATTGCTTGAAAACATGTTAAAGGGCAGGGTATCAGGAGGTACTAATTCCAGAACATCTGAACATGATGCATTTGTAAGCAGGCTCTTAGATTACTCCTAAAAGAACAATTATTTTCTTCCAATTATATTGCAACTTGCAGATGTACAGGCCAGAGTAAATGTGGCATTGCACTGTAAATCCAGCAGACTAAGTCTGAACTTGCCTCTGTACTCTTGCCCAAAGTATCTTCCCTTTCACCAAGGGAAGAGGGGAGACTGGGTGATTAAGGATGGTTGTGATGTGACACTGGGCACAATGGAGGCTGTAGATGTTCCTCACTGGAGGTGGGCTCCAGACCATGGGCTGCTGCAGAGGTTATGGGAGAGCAGAGATTATGGGAACTGGTCCTCCAGAGGGTGGTGGTTTGGTGGCATTGAGCCAACATGTCCTGCATTCACCTGTGCTTGCCATGTGGATGGATGATTCAGAAAAGCCCAAGAAAGCTCTCTTCTCCCTGCCACAATATCCCAAGTGGTTAAATAAATCTGATATCAAATCATTGAGCAAGTCTTGAAATGGTGGCCTGCCTTCTCCCACTAAACAGATTTACAAATAAGTACCAACTGTTTCCTTTGCAAATCAAACTCCTTGACACTAAGCAAAGTAATTGTAGTGGGTCTTCTGGGAATCAAATGTATTTACTGCTGATGTTGTTTTAAAAATAGTTGTTTACAGGGCATCAGATAGTATGGCTTGTGTATGATTCACAGCAAACGACCACACACCAGAATTTTAAACTCTCCTTGCATGGTGACTTGTCTAGTAACTTGGTTGGATGGAAGGAGAATATTTAGCTTTCTGCTGTAAATATGTTTTACAATTAGCACTCTTAAAATGGAAAAAAGGAAATGCAGCATAGCAAGCTCTGTTAACATTCATATAAACACCATTTATCAAGAGCTTTCTGTATTGTATTCTTCTTGCATTTATGTTCCAAATTGACCATTCTTTTCATCTTAGAAAATGTTTTATGTTATGGCATCTTCCCTATATTTTAAAATAGGTTTGAATTTAAAAAAATTTGTTTGAATTCCATTTTGATGACATTGATAGACATCTGGGACATTTTGAAATATGTACAACCAGTTACTTCATTATTCATGTTACAGTTACACTGTAACTGCCCAGAAATGAATGGAGGATTCTGCTGCACTTGCCATTGTACAGTTGATGTAGAACCTGATTAAACCTGCTAATGTGATGCATACATGGCTGGACAGCTGCTCTGATTTTTCTGAGTCCTTATAGAAACTGCTTAGGCACAGGGTGGCAGTTCTTTTGAGCAGTTTAGACAAAAAGCAAAACTAATTTTTTGTAGGCCATTTATTTTACCAATTGGAATGAAAGATGTCTTCTGCACGTGGAAAATAATGCCACATATTCTTTGTAGAACTACTCAGCTGCTTCCAAGAATGCTTTCTATCTTCAATTCGGATCCGTGATGGTAGAGGTAGTCTAGGAAGGTCTGAGAGAAGGTATCTGTCCCTGCTACATGGTCTGTGGCATCAGCAAGGGACCAAGAAAGTAGGTGTGGATAAGCTGGAGTAGATATCCTAAGCTTTCCTATAGATAAAATCTACTTTACTTATTATTCCAGGAGCTAGAAGAGAGACACTGGATCTGTATCCATGCTCAGGATAAGTTTTTTCATTTTGCCAACCTTCAAAAGATCTGTACACTTGAATGGGCATTGGACAGCACTGAGGTGAGATATGAGTTGTACTCTTAATAGACAGTTTATCTGCAATTCTTTCATGAATTAACTCTCTCCCACAACATACATATGCATGCACAAACAGACAAACACACACTCACTCAATTTCTGCAGCTATTTCCAAAATCTTTGTGTGTGGATATTATTCTTTGAATCCTGCACTGAACTTCTTTATTCAGCCTTCTGAGATGAAAATATCTCCATGAAACCAGAAACAGATTTAACTAAATTTTGCTTTAAAATTTCTACTGCAAATCAGCATTTGTTTGAGCTTTGTGCTAGGATGATGATAATTTCTGACCTCAAGACAGACTTGTAGATCTCCAAGGCATACATCATTCCCACAAAATTAGCATACTATGGGCTATACTGGAACTCAGAATAATGACATTTATCCAAAATGCATTCAGTGAAATGTTTGGTATGTCATTCTGTTTAACATTTACAATTAGCAGAAGTTCATTTGTTTGCCTATTTTTATTTCCTAATGAAATGCAGAAAGATAGCTTTAAAACTGGTACATAAAACACTAAGGGGAATACATCATGGGCTTCTTTTTCTGCTATTGTACTTCTAAATCTTAGAGTAAGGAAAGTTATTTTTTTCATTACATTAATTTATTTCCATGTTTTTTTCTCTTTTCATCTCTCATCCCAATTATTATTTTCTTTTGTAATGCTCTTGTTAAGTACTTACAATCCCGCTGTAATCGGTTGCCGCAGCATTTGCACAGCTGAAAAGAAAACATTACTGAATTGTCAGCATGTTTTCAACTTCATTAAAGTTGACAACCTGGAAATCAGCTGTACAGACTGCACTATTACAGCTACAAGGGAATCTAAGCTATTTTCCTGCCATTACATCATCTTAACAGCAAGCATCATACTCCAGAGTGAAGTTGCTCAGCTCACACTTTCATGTTGAGAGAATTTGGAATTTGTCTCATCCATCTCTCTGGAAAAAAAGCTGCTCCTTAATGACTGTTTGAACTAGTAATAGATTGTCGGTGTAGCTGTGATAAGTTTACTGGGGACAGCTGGTTTTGAGATTAAGTTTGGGCTGCTTTTACACTTATTTTAAGAACTGAAATTTTTAAGGAACCTATTAACAGGACAAGAGTCCTGTTAAAAGAGAACTGACTTGCTTAATGCTGTTTAAACTACATCTTCATTTCACTAAAATGGTGTTTTTTTGGAAATGTCATGTGCACACAAGTAGGTTTTTTTTATTTTTTCATAATTCACCAATTCACCATACTGTTTCCTTACAGGAATGTTTTGAAAGAGTGCAAATACTAAACTTGGCACAAATGAAAAGCTGTACAGCCAAGGAGAATTCTTTTCCCTAAAATAGGAAGAAGAAAGTAATTAGTGATGCATGACTAGTCCTTCAGGATTAGGACAAAAGTATTTCAGGATTTGGTAGAAGAAAATAAATTACTTGATGCTAAGTTTACAGCTGTCCATGCAAAGCTTGAAGGTTAGTATGGAAGAAAGTAGAAAGGTGCTACTTAGAGAAAAGTCTAATTAGAGTTCATCAAGATGAACAGAATTGAACAGTGGGAAAAGAGACAAATTGTTTCTCAGACACAGGCAAGGTGATATTTTCTATAGGAAATAGGAAACAATCTGAAAGTGATGCAAAGGGACTTAATAGAACAATTTTAGAGACAGACACAAAAAAGATATGCAAAATAAATGGTTCTTGGGCATCAGATGAATTTAAATCAAGCAATATAAATAGAAGGAACAAAACAACAGCAGCTGCAGTAGCCAGATGAAACCTCTATAAGAGAAAAATTAGATCAATTTCAGACATGGGAGGACACAATACAGGTGAACAGACAGGAAAGGAGCCAAAAATTACTTCCTGGGTCAAAAGAATAATTCATGATATATATGTGATGAAAACCCATAAAGCCATAAAAAAAAAAAAAATACTATGGAAGCAACAGCAAGGTACAAAAAGCAGTTGAAGGAAAGCATAGGTAGTATTCTAGTAGTCTGCACAATCACAGGAAGCATGTAGTGTCTGTTGTTAGATAAGGATATTAATGAATATAGCAGAAGCAAAGGCTTCTGCACGGAATAGGCAGAGAGAAAAACACAGTTCAGGTCCTTGCAGGAGGGGATGGAAGATTTAGCAACAGTGCAGCCACTTTCACTTTTGCTGCAATGCAGTATGAGAAGATGTACGTAAGCCTCATGGTTGTTTCCTGAACTGCCCGGCCAGAATGGGCAGAATAACTCAGAATGTTGAATCTAAGCCACAACATCCATATAGCTTTTGTCAGCAAGGCTGATAATGTCATAAAGGCCAACTGAGGAAATGCAGGTTTAGATGTAAGCATTTGGACAAGTCTTGATGCCTGTGTGATAGCTGTGACAATAGAGCCATTCCTAAGAATATTTGTCTTAGCTTCAGGAAGAATGATAACAATTTTATAGTCTATGGGATGCCTGAGAATTTGCCTTCCAGCAGAAAAGATTGAGGAACTTTTTCCTGGTGTGTTTAAGGGATGCCTGATGCCTCCCTGACTCCAGGGATTCAGATACTTCTAAATGCAGTGTGGCAGGGGACAGCAGCAGCATATGGCTGAGCATAAGTGAAAAGGGGGAACAGCAGTTGGGATATCCAGCACTGGTGTGAGATAAGGGAATACGGGCCTTCTGTAGCTACCAAAATCACATATCAGAACTAAGGGTCTCTGCTGAGCCTGGGCTACTGTGCAGCACCCAGAATTCTCCATTTTTCTGCTACATTATGTGATTATACAGGACCTCATCCTTGGGGCAAATGTCTCACTTCTCCTTTCTTCTTCCCTACAGCCCAGCTACAGTCTAACCAGCCTAAAGGGCATCTCTTATGTGCCCTCTTCAGCAATTAAAGTCTGCTTTTGGATACCATGTCAGATTGGACAATCTGAAGAAGAAGGAATTGAAGCACATACTTTTGTCTGTCTGGAAGACAACTGTCCCAGAATATACCTTCTCCTACAATCATGTAACACAAGTCCAGAAAAGGTACAGTGACATATTAAGAGACTAGAAGTCCTTGCTGTTGACAACCTAGTATATAGAGACACTCAGCAAAAACCTAATGGTCCAACTCATAAGATGGAGTGCCATCTAAAACTGAATCACAGCAGAATAAAAGTAGGTGTTGTGTGAGTTACTTTGGCCAAAACTTAGGAAAAAATACCTCTGTACCTGTTCAAACAACATGAAGACACTAAAGCATTCTCAAATCTCTAACTTCTTGCTGGAAAAATTAGAATCCATAATAAACATGATGGTTTACCCATTAACAGATTTATACAGATCCTTATTATGAAGCCCAAAATAGAAAGCACATCTTATTGGGAAAATTTGATGAGAACTTTGAGAACACAGGAGCTGCATAATAAAAAAAAACTACAATAAAAGGCAGCAACAAATTCACTGGATGTGTTCCAGGGTATGTTCCTAGAAATTCAGGTCACAACACTGAAAAGGTAGATAAGCCGTAAATAGTGGACAAAACAGTATTTTACAGGAGACACTTTGGGGACATAAGGATTGAGAGCACAGAACTATCACAGGAAAATTATACTCAAATGGAAAAGAATTTACCACTGTCACTGGATGTCAGTACGTACTGTGCAGTATAGCTGAAATAGATTACAAACCTTAGGGGATATTTTTGACAAATCTTAAGCTTCTGAACCATCTAGACTTCGCACATGATCATAAACCTACAAAGGCATGACTTCAAAGTGAAGCACAAGCCCAGAAGAGAAATTCCTGTAGCAACATGAGCTGGTGTCTGCAAAAAAAAAAAAAAAAAAAAAAAAAAAAAAAAAAAAAAAAGAAAAAAAAAAAAGGCAAAAAAAGCTGCAGAAATGCTAAAGAAAAATAGAGAACATTAATATCATGAATCTTTTAATTGAATAGATCAGGATGACTTGTCCAAAACCTAATTTTCCTGTCCTATGAGGACCTCAGGAGTGTCGAAAAAAAAAGTTAAGCTTGAAAATGAATGTAAAGAAAGCAGTGACATTGAAGAAAGGTCCTTCCAGGCATCTGCAAAGATTTATGGATCAGACAATGATGTTATGGGAAGTCTGAGGATCAGACATACTTCACCAGTTTCAAATGTGCATGAAAGACAAGACATGGTTAGGACTGCTGATGATTTGTAGATTTTTTTTTCATATGGCACTAATATGTGTATAACAGCATCTGAAACATTTGAATAAGTTGATCTGCATTAGTGAATTAATAGATACTTCCATTATG
Source organism: Urocynchramus pylzowi (assembly GCA_013397555.1). Classification (NCBI taxonomy): domain Eukaryota; kingdom Metazoa; phylum Chordata; class Aves; order Passeriformes; family Fringillidae; genus Urocynchramus; species Urocynchramus pylzowi. The sequence continues at coordinate 108,806 of VZRH01006293.1, forward strand.
AAAACTGCTAGAGGCAGAAGCAGAGGCTCTTATACTAACAGATGAGGTACTTTAGAGAGCCCAGGAGCAATGGATAACTGATTTACAGGATATCCTTAGCCTGATTATTGTGACAAAAATGTGTTTGAGGCAGCTCCAATAGACAATATACTGGTGATCTCTGGACTGGGTGACACAAAGGTGATGTTAATGAGCTAAAGCAGTGATAACAACCTCACTTCACACAATGAACCACAGGGTACATTTGAAAAATTTCCAAGCATTAGTGTTTGTTTTACGTGCAGGCACACACAGACCAAGAAGGGCAGAGGCAGCCACTGGCTCTGCTCACTCTCCCTGGGGCTGGCTGAAGGGCACACAACTCTGCCAGCAGATTCTGATACTGTTCAAGGTGGTCAAGAGTGCTACCTCTTTTGTTTTATTAAGCTGATAAAACACACTTCTGGAGTCAAACATTTCATCTTCACAGGCAAGCAGAAAGTGCAAAGCTGTAACCCCTGTAAAAAGCCTGTGTTTTCCTTCCCAAAACCTCACACCAGGGTGAAATAAAACAGCTGAGTGAACAGAGGGAAAAAAAGTAGGAATACTACTGGTGATAAAAGTGCCAGTATACAAAATTCCTTCCAAAAGAAGACTATAAGAAACAGTGCCACTCCAGTGAGATAACTGAACACCCTGGCCTGGGTGTTTCTCAGCCAAAGGAGGGGCTCCTCTCTGTGTGAAATCGCAGATGCTTGAGACCCACTTGTGTCTGTATGAGTATGGTAGGTGTTGAGCACACAGGCTCTGTTATGTGTGGGAGGTGATTCCCATCAAGACATCTACCTCTGGGAGAAAACAAGCAACACAGCTGACAGCCTTGTTTAACCTAATGACTGTATATAAGAATGTGCAGAACAGACCATGATACAGGTGTGGGAAAAATCCAAACTTAAAAATTAGGGGACTTTTACAGCATCTGCTGAGGCATCTCCCCCCTTGGCTTAACCATATGAATTCCTAGTATCCTTATCCTGATTCAGATCCTGTGGTTTCCTTGAGCTTCATCTTCCCTCTGGAAACATATATACAGAGCTTCTGATCAGAGACCCCCAAAGATGCACTCACTCACAACATGAGACTTTTACTATATGCAGCAAGCTTCCTAAATGCATGTCCCATGCCTGGGCTTGTATTCCCCATGGAAGGAGTGAACTGCATTGTTACACAGACTCAAATGGAAGCTGTGTCCACCTGCATCTCGGTAAGAAGTGGGGGAACTAACTTGTGGTTTGATCTTGTAAAAACTGACCGAGATTTTTCTTGATATGAAATATTCTCACCTGTGTCTCCACCTGATCTAAAGCTCCTTCTCTTTAGGGCTCTTCCTCTGCCATGCATACGTCTCCTTCCTAGTACCTGCCTTCCTGTCTAAGGTCTTGATGAACTTGTGGTGCCCTTCTTAAGAAAGAAGTAGAACAGCACCAACCACCTCCTCAGGGTGTCTAGGAGGATTCATCCTACACAGGAGCTCAACATCTAGCAATTCACTGTGATAAGGTCCTCCAAATCTCACAGGCAGCATTTGGGGTACTCTCTATTCCAGACACCTTACAGTCCTACATCTTGAATTGTTTCCTATCGCCATTTATGCATTCAAGGCAGGTACTGAGCTGCGTGCTGATTTAAGTATTATACAAGCTGTGATTCTGGAACAGCATGTTTTTCAATTTTGTATGCTTAATCTTATGTAACAGAGAAGTATAGAGACACTGAGTTTGTAAGAAGGGCCAAGCTTGCCTTATGTGAAAAGTTCTGTTTACTGGCTGACAAGGATGGCTGCTGCAGCTCAGCAAGAAGCCACATTTGCCTGAGTTACAGAATGGCTGAGGTAGGAAGGCATCTCTGGAGACAGCCTACTCCAACGTATGGCTGAGCAGGGACACTGAGCAGGTTTCCCAGGCTGTTTCTCATTTGGTTCTGAAATGCCTTTGCATATCAGAGGCCAACATTGTGACAAACAGCCTTTCACTGACTAGAAACTTCAGGGCTGCTATCACTATTTTAAATTAAGTACCAAAATTGCAAATGATGGGATGAAAGAACGATGCACTTCCAGTCCAAGGGATCCTTTGCAAATAAAAAGACATGGTAGCAGATTTTTTTCCATCAGCTCACAGTCTTATTTGGAAAGACAACACCCAAGAGAGGTGATCTGACTAAGGAATTAGGCCCTAATTCTGATGAGTGTGAAACTGTCATGTCAGCTTTGCCAGCTGAGCAAACCAAACAACACAGCCCAGACTCAGTCAGCACATGAAGCAGGTTTAATGTGTGCTTCCATTTCATTTCTTTGTACTGAGTTTCAAAGCCAATAAGTAGTTCCCTGATTTTTTTCCGTCAATTTAGGGAAAATGTCTCCTTGTGAAATTTTATTCCATTTCAGAAGTTATTTCAGGCTGGCCTCATAAATATTAATCATTTTTCTCTTCAGGTTTTGAAAGGTTCCTGGAAGATGCTGATTGTAGCTAAGACTTTTCTCTGCTGACCAATCAAAACAGGCAACAAGGGCTACCAAGGTGGTGGCTAGAAACAGCCCCTGCTCTCAGCCAAACACAGGGCTCAAGCAGTGGGGACAGGCATAGAAGGCCTGGAAGCTGAGTGCTGCACTGACTCTGACACCTGATTACCAGCTGACAGCATGACTCACTGGTGTGACTCAGACCTGCAAACCCATCAGGGATGTGTGAAGACTGCAAATTCCTCAGGAAGACAATGCCCCAAACTCCCATGTGCTGCACTAAGACTCTCCAACTCCCCAACTAATATGTGCCACTGGAGTTCATCTACAGCAATGTGAGGGCTGACGTCTGCAGACCTCATGTGACAGAATGCAGTTGTATTGCAGCAATGCCAGACATTACATATCTATAGCACTACTTTTTCAAGAGAAGCATTGTGAGTAACCCTTAAGTAATGCTTCTTGGTCACTATCAGCATGTGCCAAGCCTGCATTCCTACTAAAAGAAGGTTTCTTAAGTTTTCATTAATTTGAAATCCTATTACACTTCTTTCAGGCTAATCTGATCCTAGATCACTTGTTCCAGATGCCAGTGCAGTAGGACAGCACTGTCAGCTGTCACAGCCAAGAGAAATAGGAAGAGGACCTTTGTTCTCAGTCTGTCACTGCATGGGTTAGTAATTTGTTCCTATGCAACACTGTTGATTTCCATTATATTCAGAGCAGTTAAGACCAAAGCCTGACACTAATCTGGATGGAAGTTGAAATGAAGTTAGGCTGTTCAAGATGAGAAATAAAAGAGAAAATACTCTGGAATTTTCACTCAGACAGCTATTAAATGACTTGGTACCTGGTATTAAATGGTACCTGCTACTTGGGAAACAAAAATACTGTAAATGCTGTAAAAAAAATGTTGAAGGATTCTGAAATCACTTATTTAAATTTTGATGCTGCAAAAGCTGTCAGGTCTTCTTTGAGAAAGAAAAAAAAATCCTATTGTTGTAAAATCAGTTTAGGCTCCCTATCTTCAGTTTTAACTCCCCATGCTGCAGCTGCAGTACATACTACCAGATACCTCGAAACCATCTTCTCCAGGCCACCAGAGTACCATGCACACACCATGGCCCTAGATTTGGGTCCTATTGCCAAGCCTGTGGGTAATCCAGACCTCCTCACTGATTTTTCCCTCTTTAAAAGAAAGTGTCAGCAGCAAACAAGCCGTGTGCTGGTAGCATTTCTGCAGATAGCTGTGCACAAAAGCCAAAACCTGACGGTTACCATGGGATTATCTCATTAAGATTTTGCTGAATATAATGCATTCTTCAATGTCTGTTGATCTTTTCTATTCTTCTCCATCTCCTCCTCTTCTCTTGCCCTCTTTGCAGGAATGTGAATTATATCACACCCCAGAAAGGGTAAGGGTGCTGCTGTACTCTGTCACCCAGCAGAGTGGTTCCATGGTCACATTTGGCTTGAAAAACTCCATCTTTCAAACCCCTTCCAAAAAGGCATTGCTATGTATTATGGGAAAAAAGAAATCAGCTACTGCACCTGTTGTTACTTATGAATAATAATAAAAAGCCCTGAAGAAGGAGCATACTTAACCTGCTCTCCTGCTGAGAATTGGATCGGGTTCTTGTTTTCCCTAAGCCACCTTTGTGTTCCTTTAGCAAATGCAGGAATCTTCAAATGGGTGTGTTTTACAGTTGCTCCTGTGAAGGGCTATTTACACTTCCAGAGAGGCACAAGAGGGTCCCAGTAGCAAAGGTGGTTATTATTTCATGAGAAGCAGTCCTTTCTGGCTTGTGCATGTGCCCTGTGTGCCCAGGGTTGCAGGAATGGTCCCTAGGGAGGACTTGGCTCTATGGAAATATTAACATCTGGTGTTTCAGCAGAAAGATTTCTGTTCTTTTGGATTCAACAAAGAACATGGCATAACCCAGTATATCCAAACTGCCAGGGAGGCTGTTGCCACATTTTAATGCACACCCTTTTTTACTTAAGGGGTTTTCTTCCCCCTTAGCTCCTCCGGTAAAAGAACCTGAGTGACAGATTTTCCCCACTGTTGTCCAAATCTCCAGTGTATTCCAGACCTGTCAAGAAGATTGTCAGCTACTGCATTGCTCTCCTGCTATGGATGTGCCTGTTTGGAGCCAGCTGCTAGCCTGGGTCAGCTGCACTGGCCCCAGGTGTTCCGTGGGCTGCGGCACAGAGCTGCTGCCGCTGCCGTGAGCCCGCAGTAGGTTTTAGAGAGCTGGGAAGGGAATTATGGTGACTTGCTGCTGGCACATTCCTGTTAATGTGTTTACTCACTTTCTTCAGGATCTTATGAGAATTGCCAGTGAATTCAAATAACTGACAGGATCTTAGTTATAATTAGTAGCAGCTTCCATTCTGACACACGGGAAGGACTAACAGCATTTTTCTTAAGGCAGAGTTGTTATGCTCTCCTCTAGAGAGGTACTTAAAAAAGTACATTTTCTAGCAAAAAGCCTCTCCCACTTGTTTAGGACAGATGGGAGAGGAAGGGATTCTGAAGTGATGGAGTTTGAGGGTAAAAAAATTATTGTACATACTGTCACAGAGCGTGGGCTTTCACAGATCAGCTATTTTTGTTATTACTGACATGCATCCATTATATGAGGAACTTAAACAGTATCAGAGCAGATGTGGATGAAGTTTATATTTCTTTGTTCATAAAAGCTGTGAAAAACCACAGGGAAAATAGCAGAGTGTAATACATGTGGAGGTCTGAAACTCAAGGGCTGAATCAAATGACTGAATTTATTTAGCCTGATGAGCAAAGTGTACCTGTCCACAGGGTCTAATCACAAGGCACTGATTTTCAAAGGTCCTTTTGTTCCACTTCAGAGGAATTTGAAAATAAAAGTAAACATTAGTGGGCATTCAAAAAGGCCCAAGAAGCTAAATACCCAAGAAGAGTTTAAGATCTGCTGACTTTTGGTGAAACTGGGGGTCTGATTTGAGGGTAACTCTCCTCACAAACACCACAGAAACGAAGTGGCTGGAGGAATGGCTTGGGCTGCTGAGTCCAGTTCTTTACAACTGCAAACAGCCCCAAAATGTTTGAGAAGGCCCAGCGTGAGGGGCCCTTCACCATCAGTATTTCCTCTGAAAGTCTCTTTGTTATACATGCCTGCAAGTCCTTCTAGGAATCTGACTGGTCTCTTTCTCCAGGTTCTGTTATGGACTATACAAATGAAAAGCAAATAATTCAGGGACAAAAATTGAACTATGAACTTCCATTTCACAAACCTGGGGCCCTTATGTGTGCAAATGAGAGTGAAGGCAATAGGACTGGGAGATGATGTGGGACAGTGACCAGTCAGTCATTTAAGTATAACTTAACAGCCTGAGATTAACAGAGCTTCTGGCCATAACTGTATGACTTCCAGGACTGAGGAGCTTTTTTTGTAGTGTAAGTGGTTTATAGGCCTGAGCTTGGGGGTAGTTTTTGAGATTGATCCTGATGGTTAATTAACAGTATGCTGGTGTTGTAGAACACTTTCATGTCAATTTTTCCTGCTTTTTCCTTTGACTTTTCTACATGCAATATGTATTAATTTTAATATCATCAATAAGCATTCATAAAAGTAATGACACTAAATAACCATGCACATGACTTAGGGTGTCTTCACATTGATAAAGGAGGCTTGAATATGTTCAGATTCAAACAGTGAATTATGTTTTTTACCTATAGTTTATTTTTCAGAAGTATACCTGAACTATAGCTTTCCTAATGCAAAAAAATTGGAGCACTGTCCCTGCCAAAACTACCTCCTCTAATTGAACTTGCTCTTTACCAAGTACAAAGTGAAGCAAGGCAGGGCTTTTCCACCTCAAATGTAAAAAGTTGTAGTCAGACAAAAGTCTGATTTCTTCTCTTACAGGAAAGACATGATCTGAGTTCAAACAGAGACTTTGGAAGTGATTCCTACAGATGCAGACTTGCTCTTCCTGCTGGTGCCAGGAGGATGTGACCTCTTGGATGGTACCATTGGTCAGCTCTGGGTGCTACAGGTGATGAAGCCAACACAGAGAGTGAGAGTTTTTGGGGTTCTGGACGAAGCAGGGAGCAGGGACATAGATGTTGCTGCCCCTCCTGGTTGCCCCTGCTTGAAGAATTCTCTTCTCCATTTTTGCCTAGATCTGTCCCTGCTCAGGTGGCACAGCACCACTGGTGCACTGGATACTTTTCCACTAAGGATGTAGAGACCCTGCTTAATTTTAATTGGCACTCACCAGTGGTTCTGCTCAATAACTCAACGTGCCCATGACAACTGAGACTGTTGGGGGGCAACAGTCTCAAGTGCTCAGGTGTGAGAAGGACAAGCTCAAGGGAGCAGGCCTGAAGGAGCAGTGCTAGCTTCTCATCAATATCCTTTCACAGAGCAGAATATGGACTGTACACATCAGTGACTGTCAGGGTGGGAGTCTCACTCAGACAGAGTTTTGTCAGGAACTGCATTTCAGGCTGCAAGTTAATGAATAAGGAGCATTTTTGCACAGGAGAAACTCCAGACTGAGAAATGCCTTTGGCAAAAGTATTGGATTTCTAGAAGCACTGGATATTATTAGACTGTCTTTTGAGGTGGTGCTTTATCTTTCTGTTTATGTGCAAAAATTTCCCTGCTGCTGAATTTGCTCAATGGAAATCTTATCAAGTCTGAGGAGCTCTGTGCAACTGAGCAAGAAGCTAGAAGGATGTGAAATACTTACACTGGGAATTCTGGGTTACAACTAATATTTAACATGTATTTTTAAAGGGAAATGAGGTTATGTAGCAGATTCCTACTATCACATTGACCAAATAGCTATGCAAATGTCTTATGATTTCTCCCTAATGCTCGTGTTTTGCAGAAAGCCTCCCAGAGTCTTTATACCCTGGGTGATATTCATTCACATGAAATGAAATACACAGAGGAGAGAGGAGTGGGGATGATAGAAAGATTTTACTGGCACAAATGTGGCAATGAGCAAGTTATATGGGTCAACACAAATGAGTACAGATAAAATTTTTATATCACCAGACCATGTATTTCACAAATGCTGGGCATGAAAAGGGAAAAAAAATCATCTCAATTTTTGTAGAGCATTTAAAAATTATTGAGGATAATTGTGGTGGGTTTTTGTTTTTCAAGGAAAGCAAATATTTAGGCATCTTAATCATAAAGTGTGAGATCTTGAAATCTCATTGAAACAATCAGAAAGATTTCCACTGGCCTTAATGGAGCTGGGATTTCATCCAACTGGCCAACTATAGGAGACTCAAATAAGGGAAAAATAATAACCAGTGCATTTTAGAAACTAATGTTTTGGGGTTTTTTTTCTCTCTCTTAATATGCAGACCTATTATTTTCACTCCCAAGGTTAATTCTGAGACTACCTCAGACCAAAAAGGAAGATTTTTGCAACCTTTTGAGATGCTAGGAGTATTTCCAATGGGGAAAAAATATAGCTTGAATGAGAGGCAAATCACAGAATCAAAGAATGGTTGAGGCTGGATGGTGAATCTGGTAACTGTTGAGTCCAACATCCCTACTCATGGAGGGCCACCTACAGAACGTTGCCCAGGACCAAGTCCAGTCAAGATTTGACAGTCTCCAAGAATGGAGACCCCACAACCTCCCTGGGCAATCTGTGCCAGTGCTCGGTGACTTTGACAGTAGGAGTTTGCTGATGTTCAGAGGGAACATCCTGTGTTTCCATGTGTGTCACCTGCTGAGAGGTGTCTGTCTCCCTCTGTCTGTTATAGTAGGTTTAATAGGTAGGGCGGAGTTTTCTAAATCCACTGGGGAAAGCTGTCACATGATGCAGACTGCCAGGGCTCTTGTCACTGCGTCTGTGATCTTTCACTTTTCCTGAGAAGTTGTTCCTAGCCACCTAAAAGTGAAGTAATAATTTGACCACTGCTGAAGATGCCTGAAAATCACACCCGTGTTGCATGTATGCATGCAACGAATATGTTAATTTAAAAAAAAAAAATTAGCTGTTCAGTGTTCCTGAGAGTTTAAAACAAAAATATTTTCCCAAATGAGACTCAACACTTTCAAAGAATGGTTTCCTTTTGGTTTCAGTTCTTCATCTTTCACAGACCTCTGTTGTGCCCAGTATCTGCCATTTTGAAATCTATGACTCGTCCTGATTTGGCCATTTCTATGTATTGACTTTGAAGCACATACTGTGACAGGATTAAAACAGACAATCATAGACTCATGGAATGATTTGAGTTTGAAGGGACCTTAAAGATTATCTAGTTCCAAAACCCCTGCCATGAACAGGGAGACTTTTCACTTGACTGGATTGCTGCTACCTGCTGTGATGAACTAAGCAGGATGGAGCCTGTGTGCCTGTGTGTCTCTGCTGCTCAGCATTCTAAGCAAGGCAATGAAATAAATGCAGTCTTTGCATTCCAGCTGTGGTTTGATGGTTGCTGTTGGTTTCCCGTATGTGCCAATTTGCTCACCATTCAGTCTGGTCTTGAACGCTTTCGGGAATGGGGAATCCATCACTTTTTCAGGCAACTTGTTCCAGTGCCTCACCATCCTAAAAGGAAACCATTTTTTTCCTAATATCTAACCTAAGCTTCCCTCTTTCAGTTTTAAAGCCATTCCCCCTTGTCTTATCACTTCTTGCCCTTGTAAAAACTTACCTAAACTTATGGAAAACATCATGAAACTGCTGACCTCCTTAAAACATTCTTGCATTGTTTTCCTGGATTTGAACTACAAAATATAAGGAAAAATCAAGGAGGGAACTGTTATTCTATTTACTGAAAAGAGTGTTCAAAATGTTTTTCATAGTAAGTTTCTGTCTAAAGTTTAAGCAGGAGGTTACACAAGAACTTCTAGACAAGAACTACATCTAGTAGTAGTTCTTCTAGACAAGAACTTACATCTTTGCCATGTTGAGCAGACACTAAAAGCAAAGATTAAATGGAAAACACATCTTTATATTAATTATAGATGGCTAGTGTTTCTCAGGACCTGAGGGAAATAAACAAAAGTTCTCAGCTCATGAGAGTTTGGAGTGTACTGCTTTAAATCAGTAAATGTGGACAATTTATGTGCCTAACATGCCACATATCAGCATGAAAACATTTGTCAGAAACTGATGAATGAACCAAGAAGAATAATGAAGAAAAATGACAGTATATAAACCGTCCAGAGAGTAAAATAAACAATGTGTTTGGTAAATAAATCCCTGCAGAACTCTTAGAAATGAGTCACTGATTAATTGAATCAATCCATCAACCTTTTGTGATTACATCAATATGCAGTCCCTTTAATGTTTGTTCTTCTTCCATAGCTACTGTTTTGAATGCTTTTAAAATGTAAGATAAGATATAATACGTCCATATGGAGCTGCCATAAATTAATCTGATACCCTGGTAAGATATAATTGGCTGATTCTTTAACTTAAATCCTACATGTAATGCTGTAAATAACCATATCACCTTCTCCTTTTTCTAATTTTTTTTTGTCACTCGCTTCTTTGACTAACTAAAATTTAACAGCAGAGTGGGACTGTGAGATCATATTTTTTTTTTCCTAATTGAAATGTTCTCATTAACTTACTTTATTTATTACATAAACCCTTTGTAGAAAGGTCTGTCTTATTTACTCTATTCATAGATTGCACCATGCTTGTACATCCAGTAATTATCAGAAATAATAATTTTTGTGTACCAAATGCCTGTCTAGAAAATAAACACTTAGGACTTTGAATGTCTTGAGAGGAGGCATAGGAAAAGCTAAGCAGAAAAGGAGAGAGACTGTGTGTGGTTATGTATCTCCACCATAAAATATAGCCACATAACAGGTGTGTGTATGTGTGCATGTATGTGTGACTGAGTGAACTGAAACAACATTTAGCACAAATGCACAAAGATGCATCAATACAGAGAACCCTATGCGAATTAAAGCAATTGCACATACTTACATGCTCTCCTAGGAACAAAATATTCACCTGCATGCATAGAAATCAACTATCTAAATGTTTGCAAGGGGAAAAAACACAATCCTGAGAAAATTCTTGAAGAAAATGAAACGTGAATCTAATCCAGTAAATGTGTTCACAAACATTTTTTATCAATTTCTTCTAATTCATCTGTGCCTTTTGTAGCTCTGGATATTTATGACTTTCTGTGTGCTCAATGAGCTATGGCTTTAGCAAATGTAATTGCACATGTGCTAATGATTCTTACCAGGGCTTGCTGTGTCTTATGGCTTCTATAATGTTGCCAGCTTTTGCCATTTGGTTAAATGTCTCCCTGTCTGGGGCTTTTTGAGAATGTACATAATCTTGTGCTTCCTCTTCTTGTTGTTTTGCACACATCCTCAGTGACACTGTCCTCCACGACTGCCATTGCCACCTTTATGAGTTGGAAGCAATGGGTGTGACAAAGAGCAGTATGTAATTTTGGGAGGGTATTGGGGCTGTGTTCAGGAAGAGAGACTGTGAGAATGGGACAAGAAATGGTGACAGAGAGAAAGTAATTAACTAGGTATGAAGCATCTGTGTGGCAGAACTGCTGGCTGTTGGAGAGCACATGCTGAATGTGAACATGCTTCTTCACCTTAAGCTCCCCATAACCTGTTTCCCATCAGGACAAATGCAAAGCTGGGGAAATGATAAGGTACCAGATGGCAGTAGAGACCCTTTTCCATTGGTGGATGGAGAAGCATGGCTTTTGTAGAGATTTAATTATGAATCAGAGATGACCACAAGCATTATTTATTTTTTAATTCTCATGTTTCATAGTGCTTCTATCTATCCAAAATAATAATCCCAAGGCATTTGGAAGTCCCAAGAGCTAAGTCTTCTACTCAACAGAGAGCAGAAAAATTGGTGTTTTTATTGGATTTTTTATTAAAAAATGTCTTTCATGATCTTGGCAGGATTTTGGAAGACACTTGTAAAAGACATAATCTCTTTCAATTGGCTTCTGAGAGACAAAGGAAAAGTGCATTTTTAAAAGACCCTTCTTTTGTACATATGGAGAGAGATGTGCAACAAATGTATGTATGGTGCTACTTAGAACTTCACATTTGGTACAAATCTTCCTAAACCACTCATCTATGCCAAGGTCTCAACTTTGACTAGCTGTAATTGCTTCTCTTGTTGAAGGTCTGAACAGAGGGACTTGTCAGGACATGAGATCAAACAGAGCAGATTTCTCCAATCCATGTCAGGAGATGAAGCATATTGGTAACTAAAGAAGGAAAATCTCTTTTACTGATTCATTCTGTGCTGTGCCACTTCTGTGTGTGAATGAGTAATTGCAGTCTAAAGGGCAGGTCTTTTTATGCATTGCAATTGCATTTAATACTGCACATATCTTGAAGCAGACCAATTAGCTTTACAACTGTCTTCATCTTTCTCCAAGGAGCAGCGGACATAGTGCTGTCTGCAGTATTGCTGTGCATTGGTTCTTCAAGAACACCTGGCTTACCTTTAGTGTCTGCTGTCAATCCACATTTACTGGGAAGAAGCCAGATTCAGAATAGCTAGAAAACAAACTCAAGAAGTCCATCACTTTCATCTCAGCTACTCATCGGTAGACAGTCAGCAAGCAATACATACACATAGACTATTCATGGGGCTTTGAGCCTTTGGGAGAAAAGTCATCCTCCTCTTAGTATTTGCATTTAAAAATAAAACAGAAGACTGGAAATGAAAATATTACAAGGTGGAGGGATTCACAGAGTGTGGAGTTTTGCTTTGGCTACTATCAATGTGCTCAAAGGAATGGAGACCATGCAAGTGATGAAAGGCTTCAGACACTGAGTTAATGGCCATTCCTATCTGGAGACATTCAGCAATCAATACATAACTGTGCCAGACTTTGTCAAAATGCTGTGCAGCAGTGGAGTATTGTAAACAGTACTTAGATTAAGCAAGTGGAGCACAACCATTTCTCCTTACCTGACTGAAAAGTATCACTTGCACTATTATGAAGACCTAAAAAACCCTAATGAAAGAACTCTCTTTATAAGGAGTCATCCTAAGAGAGCATGACCGAGTATCTCAAAATGTATATCATTCTGCTCCCCCTTTAATAAATGACCTCAGGCAAGCTGTCAATATATGTGAGCTCTATAAACTTTTTCCTAAGACAGGATTCCATCATTTCAGTGTAGGGACAATAAATAGCATATAAAAGAATGTGAATGCAGAGGAAATATCCATGTTACATAGCTCCTTCTTAACAAGTATTATTTTTGCAATACTTAACACTGTTGGCAACTCTATACCTATCATGGGCTTAAAATTCCTGATGAATGGGCATAACCAGCCCTGTTTTCTAAGTAAAGAGTCTGTTGCAGTCAGCCTTGTAAAAGAAACCTTTTAGTGTCAGTGATAATGAAAATACCTGGTACATATGACAGCATTAAAATGGTGTCATGACCCGGCAATTTCTATTCAGTGCTGTCACATCCATGCATTGCACAGATCGGGATTGTCATCATGTAAATGTAATAGGATTCTTTATCCTGCATTGTTGCTCAGCTGGGAAGAGTAATTCTGAGTTTCCTGTAAGTTCTGAATAGCAGCAGGGGGCCATGAATAGCTTGGAAACCTATATTTTTTCCATTTATTTTTTTTTAAATGCAAATTACACTAGTAAGTCAAAAAAATCACTTTTGTTAAAAATACATTCAGAATTAACAAATGCCAAAAAGAAAAGAAAAAAAGACACATTTGGATTGTATCTCTTGCCTTCTGAATATTTTAGTTTATAACAAAAGCCCAGCCTAGAAAAATAACATTCTTTACTGGATTTTGAGGAGGATACAGCTGTACAAATCAAAAATGCCATCCAGATATTCTCACATTACTGTGCTCTAAACTGCTTCCAGAAGAGATCTGTCCACTAATCATTTAGTTGACTAGTCAACAGTCCTAATTTTTTAAATGGTGGTGCTCTAACTGCAACTTAAGCAGGTTTATGAATACCAACTTCATATAGGTATGTATGTGTGTGTATATATATATATATATATATATATATACTGTGTGTATATGAGTGTATCTACTCTATATGTAATATATGAATACACATTTATATTGCAATCCATAGTAGTTAGATGTGCTTCCTATTTCCTAAGCATTTTACAAACATTAACAATTCAGACCTCACAAAAAGCCTGTGAGGCACATATTATTCCCGTATTATGGATGGGAAGACTAAGACACAGAGAAATTAAGGCCAAAATTTTCTAATTTAAAATCAGGCCTATAAGCTACGTATAGACACTTCATTAAATTGTCTGACTTCTAAAAGTGCTAACTACCAGTAGCCACTGTTCCATGGGAAATCACTGAAAGGTATGAAAAATTATCTTCTGAAAATTGGATTGCTGCTTAGGTACCTAAACTGGTTTCTTTTCATGTTAAAAAATGATTTTTATAGAAATATCATTTTGATTAACTGGTATACAGGGAAAGATAAAATTACCTGTTATGACATTTTCATCCCATTTAAACCTCTTCATTGTGTTTAATACTATACATCCGCTATATTTAATACTACATAAAAGTAGAAACTTTTTTAGTTTTGCAAGTTATGGGAAATTTCAGCCTGTCACTTGGAAGTTGCATGGGGTTTCCAGCATCTCTACCCAGGAGGAACTCATATTTTCAGGTACTCAAGTGTGAAAATTTAAATTTGAGATCCAAATCAGCAATGAATGCTTTACAGGATCAGGCCTAGGGGACATTCATATTTCATGCATGAAATTCCCAGCAGTATCTGAGACGGGAACCCTTGGTCCACTGCATCAGAATCTTCCTGGGTGATGCAGCCCCTGAAAATAGTTAGTCCTGTGTATTTTATATACATAGACATACACACACCTTCACACACTTACATATATATATATCTATCTATATCTATATAAATCTCACTGAATCAATGTAGGTATAGTTCCTGAACATGTCCTGTATCTTGTTTTCACTGGTGAATGCCTGTTCCTCTGTCATTGTCCAGAGCTGCTGCTTGTGACACTGTACATCCATGCAGACACAGCAAGGGGCACTGGCTTGTACAGGGATGGGTGAGTGGTGTGAGTGCACAGGCCTCTGGAGCAAGGGTTTGGCCAGCAGGGAAAAGGGAGTTGCTCAGGGGTGCCTCGAGCATTTCCAAGTGCTGACCTTCCCTCTTGCCCTCAAAAGCTACGTGGTCACCTCAGGTGTGCTGGGTGCGTGCGTTTGTCTATGCAAGGTCTGAGCAAAGAAACAATGACAATCCAAGTTTCTGAAAAACCTGAGCAAAATATTGGGTTTTCCTAGTGAAAGCTATCTACGTTCTTGAAAATACAGATCAGATGTAGAGTAAAACGTATGTTCCTAGGAGTTCAGAGTATTTCATATACACATTGACCTACTAGCAAAATTCCCAAAGGCATCTTGTTGCCAACTACGTAACAGCACAGAGGATTTTTTCAGCCACAATAATACAGGAAGATAAAATACACGTTCTAACACACAACAGATCCCCCAAATATACCACAAAAAGGTCTTCAGTATTTCTTCAACTCAACTAGTCCCTCCCTACCCTCTCCAACCAAAATCGAGAAATAAAATATGTGGATCCCTTATGGTGCAATTAGAAAAAAAAAGCTCACTTACAGAGAAGTTTTAGTTGAAATCAGATATAAAAGAGTAAACATAGCTAGTACATATTCAGTTGGCCTTAGTTCATAGAAATCTGCAGATGTCTCTGTAGTTAGTAAAAGATGTTTAGAGATAGCTATAAAAGCACCTACAGTGCGATAAATAAAACCAGCGGGATTAAGAAGCACTGTTTCTGCTGCTTATTTCCAGTAGGTTCAATTACTAGTTTCTGTTACCCCTTTCCCCACCCTGACCCCCAAAAGGTCACATTTATTTCTTTATTTATTTTTCTTTTTAATCATTATAAACTGTTTCTTGACCACTGTGGAGCCCCAAAAGTAAAGCACTTATCAGACAGCTGGCAGTTTTCTACTTGGTTGCTCTGGAGCCATGGAGCAACAGAGCCTTATTCCCTGACATGAAAACAAAGCAAAACCAAACAGAAGAAAACCACTGACTTAGAAATCGTTCAGAATTAACAGCAGCATGTTAACTTCAGAAAGCTTGCACGTAGTTTCTCTAGTGTGCAACGCAGTTGGGTTAAGGCAAGTATGAACTGTACAGCCTTCAGGGCAAACAATGCGCTGTCTATTGACTTCTGCTGCAAGGTCATCCTGGTATTTCAGTGTTGTGTTGACTGAGGAGACTCAGTGCGGCCCGGAGTGTGGAGGAGGCTCCCACAGCCCTGAGTGGGCTGGGTTCATGTCTTAATCCAGATGGGTCGTGCTGGCCGTGGCCAGGGAAAGAAAGGGACAAAAGGTGGCACCAATGCCTCTGCTGTGTCCCTCTGGTGCTGAGAGACAGGAGGTTCAAGGAGGGGGTCTGGGGCATCTCTTTTAGTACCTGTTAGAAAGAGAGGCTGAAGGTCTCTGTTGTTTTCTGTCTCACTGTTCAATCAGCTTTTATACATGATTTTTAGCACAAAAATTGGATTTCTTTTCTCTTTGAAGAACCAGGAGGCCATCCTGAAAGAGATTTTTGAACAGGTCCTCCAGCCCACTTGAGTAGTCCCCATGTTTACTTTGACCTAGAAGAAAGACAGAGAAAGAACAATACTTATTATCCAACATATACTTTTCTGATCCCTGCCCTGCTGCTCTGGTGCCCTTTTGCAAGCAAGTGTAATTACAAACCAGTAACAGTTCAGATACACATGGGATGAAGAGGACAGAAAGACAAAGTGTTTACTCAAGTAACTGCCTGGCTCTCTCTGGAACATTGTCAGAGAAGTTAGCACAGGTTTTCTAAACAATCTTAGGCAGGAGTTATATTTAATTATAATCTTCACTGAATGTTCATGGGTCAACTGGAATATGCCCTGATTTATATAATCCATCAGATACGTAGCTGTCTTTGTAAAACCAAGAACTGACGTGGTATGAGGACAGAAGGGCTGGATTGCAGGTGCAGGGGAAAGCTGCCCATGGCTCACTCACAAAGCAGAGACCCTGTGCAAGTGCCACAGCCTGGCCACCTTAACAGTGTTGTCCCAAACCCAAGCTTTGTAACTAAAGCTTGCAATCTAAAATGGACAATATGTTGTTTGTTGATAGTGAAAGCTTAGGTGGTAGGTTATTTAAATGTGTCTGAATCCCAAAACATGAGGAGATAATTACACAGAAGATTTGTACTGCACGAACTTGCGGAATGTCATGGTGGTTATACTCAAGGTGATAGTTTTAGTGTCTTTTTTTGGTGTTTCATTTATACTTTAAGTGAATGGTGAAGTAGGTAGCACTTTCAGTATGTGCAATTATCTAGACAAATGCCTATATGGGTGTGAGTGTGCACGGGAGTACAGATACTGCAAATATTCTTTGGCTTCACAATAGGAGGAGAGCATGCTTCACTTCAGGGCTGCACTGCTTTTGAGCAATTTCTCCAGTGCATTAGGCATCAACATCAGACATGCATGGGGTTTTTTTTGCTTCACTTCTTCTTTTCTTGAACAGGCAAGTTCAGTGTGAAGAACATAAAGAAAGATCTCTCTCCCCTCCCTCCTTCCTACTGTTTTTAGAACAGTGATCATGCAGTGCAGTCTTGTTCCACAACTACAACTGGTTTTTTTCATGTGCAGCAGAATCAGTGTCAGGGAGTGTTTAGTCACCTTCCTCCGTCACCTCCCAAGAGGAGAATTTTGTCTTGACAATTGATTTCCGCCATCTTATTGTGTCCTTCTCCCATGGTCTGGAAATGAGCACTGGCATCTCCGGCACAGAATGCCAGGAAGCTGCATTTGAGTACATCAGCTGTGGCCACACTGCAAGGAGGTACATGAGCATCGGTTCTGTCCCGTTCTTTTCAAAAAGCGTATTCGTTTTGAAGGGACTGTCTAGGCTTCTTGGCTTGTACAGCATAGAGCACACTGTTGGCACTTAAATAATAAAAAAATCCCATTTATAACAGGTAGAGAAACGTCACCATAAGAATTCTTCCCCAAAACATCAGTGTTTTATTTAAAACATAGTTTTAAATTGCATATATTTTTCACTTTAAAAAGTAAACTGATTTAAATTAAATATTAAATTGGAAGAGGTGATAAGGAAAACTGTGATTGGAATTTAAAGTCTAAAACATAGAGAAAAAAGCTTTGATGTAAGCCTGAATCTAATAATTCTAGACTATTAAAGGTAACAGTAGCCAGAGATAGTAACTTCAATTAACTACCTAAAGATAATATTTATTTTTCAGAAACCAAGGTTTTCCTTTTTCTTAGATATCCTGTTCATTTAGGGTATAACTGATGAAACACCACACAAAGTGACTATGTATGTTTAAACTGAATTAAAATGTTCTTAAAAGTAGAGCATGATTGATGAAAATCACAAATAAAAAGTAATAAATCTTTAGATAAAATAGTCCTGACACAATGGAAATGTAAACATGAGAAGCCTGAATAAATCAATATAATTTGCACATGTAAGTTGGTGTAGGTTCAATATAACCTCCACATTAGCAAAATGATATCCTAACTTTAGCACACAGGAAGAAACTGGTTACAAAACAGTATGTCTTAACAGTTAGCAATAGTAAACCCAGTATTCCTTCAGAAGAATAGTTGAATAGTGCATGTATAAAGGAGTTTAGATTGATTTCAATCACTTGGATGAAAAACTGTCTGACTTCCAAAGAAATAAGTTTCTGTTGATGGACTTCTGTCATTGCATTCCACTAAATCAATTCACATTAGCAAGCAGTACGTGGATAATGATTGAGAACTAACACAAAACTTTATATGTCTTTAAGATTTGTACTAGTTCTGTATATGAACCAATCTGGTAAATATATAGGGGCTTCTCTGTTCTGTATTACTGAACTACATGTTGAAATTTGTATTTTGAAAATCTGAACAACTATTAGAAGCTGATATTGTTTTGGTGAGCTCTTCAAAGAGGAGGCCATATTCTCTCCTTCCATTTTGCAGCATGCCCAGCACACCACAGCAGAGAGAACAAACTGCTGTTGTGCCTCTGCATATAGTTAGCAATCAGATGATTTAAAGGCACCTGTCTCCTGTTCAATTTCTCTAATAAATCCAGAGCTCCATATGAGATGTGCCCAGTGTGAGTCTGAATAGGACGGGATGCAGTGGTGGCAAAAAGTGATCTCTGTATTTTCTTGATCTTCTGCAGGAATTAGATGGGATGATGCTTAATATATCTTCTGTTGCCTGTGGATTCAATGACATTTTGTAGCAACTGATAAAGTTATGGAAATAGTTATATGAATACAGATATATAGACTTATATGGGTATAGTTGTATTCTGAATGGACATGATTACGGCTTGAAAAGTGGTGAGAACATGGCAAGGGACTCTGTAAAGCAGAAGTCTCTGTAAAGCAGTCCTC
>VZRH01006293.1:127871-220863 GCA_013397555.1 Urocynchramus pylzowi
CCCTCCTCTCCTCACTCAAGGCCTTCTCTCACTCCTCGAATATTATGAAGGCTTACATTGGTGATATTTGGGGAACAAACTCCATTGGGAACCAAATCTCTAGTCCCAACAAATAAAGCTTTAAAATACCAAGTATGGCCTGCTGTTATCATATCAGCATGTTTTGATTTCTAATACATAATATTGCTGTAAATAGTGCTACAAGCAGATCAAACCTTGACTTGATTAACTTGACATTCAAATTTGTCACTCCACTACCTAATGGACTGCCTACATTTACAGAGCAACTGCAATGTGAATACATATGCATGTGTTCCTAGTGTGCCTCAGCTGTAAACAAAGAAAGGTATTACTAAATGCTGTAAAAGCTTCTTAAGGACAGGTTGTAGCAATCCTAGAGAACCCTGTCAAACACTATACAGTCTTTATTTGACTGTGGCTGGGACGTGGCAATACTTTTGTGGGTTGATTGGACAAAATGTCCACTCACATTCTGATTTCTGTCTCTGGGTTAAGACAGCTAAATCACCGATACTCCAGTGAGCACGCAGCATTGAAATAAGAGAGAACACAGTTTACATGGATTAATCATCTATCTTTTCATCTAAGCTACAGGCTTAAAACTATTGCCTTCTTTTTTTTTTTTCACAGGTCTAGCTTTCTTTCCAGTCAGTATGAAGATGCATAGTAAATGCAATCTGCTGTTCTGGAAGAAACACCGAGAGCATAAAGAGAATGGGATAATAGCTAGAGGGCTCCATATGTTGATGACAAGGTATGGTACACTGAGAAAGAGATAGGATTAGAATTGTTCTAAGTACCTATGTACCTCATATAATACTATGAAGGAAATAACATTTTCTAAATGCACAGCACTGTGCCAAAAGTGCAGGTGAAAAATATTTACTTGAGCACAGACAGATGGAAAGCTGAAGTTAAGACGACATTGGAGATATGCACTATTGCAATTTGAGATTATTAAAAAGCTCCTAGCAAAGCTCCTGAAGGGCCCAGTTCCAAACACCACCACAGAACAGATTGTACCATGATAAAGGAGTAAATGCAAGATTCCATGCAAAAATACACTAATCTATTAGCAGAATTGCTTCCACTAATCAGAAGAAATTAAAATGCATTCAAATGTGAGTGGAATTGTGTGTTGGGATGGCTACTGTTTGCTTGAAATTAGTTCTTTTCCACGAAAGAAATGTTCAGAAGGGAAACAAAGGAAAAAATGTTGCCCCTTTATGAGTTGTGTGGTGCTGTGCTTTTAGTGTGTAGGGCATTGATGGCAAATAAAAAATATTTCCAAAGACTGCAGCAGTGAGGTAAGATTTATCTGGGCAGTCAGGACTGTTCTGCATTTCAGTTGACATCAGTATAAGAAATTTTTGTAGACGATTGTTCCTGTGCTGGTCTATGGTTGTGTGTCACCTCCAGTGTGAATATACTCCAGTAGTGTGTATGAGCTGAGATTTTCTTATCCATTTAATTCCCAAATATATCAGACTGCACTCTAAGATGGAGTTGTCACTCAATGGTTAGGTAAAATACTGTCTTCTATTCAAACTAATTTTAAAAGCCATATGTTGTTACATTTGTTTCAACTTTTTAAATGTGGAAACTGGAAATAAGGTACAGAGGTGCCTTGGTGAACAGATGCTCTGGTTAGACAAATGCTAAATGCATCCACTAAATTAGCAAGTTGCTGAACTTTTGATAAAACTTCATAAAAATCCACTTTTTTTCACAGCCAAGGTTTGTCATATATGATTAGTGTTTTTTCTACACCAAATTGTCACTGTCCCTGCGAGGAACCTGCTTGAATGAAAATAGGGAAAAATCAGGTGAAAGTTGGATGCTGTTTGAACAACTGTGACACATGATATCCTGCCCTAAGAAAACATTATAATTCAACACAAGAGTAATGTTGGTTCCTAAGTGTGACTTGAATTCAGCCCGTCAAAAAAGGCTTCTGACTATTCTGAATTTTTAAGTCACGCCATCTTTCAGCTTAATGATCCTTTAATATCAGGCTGCCACTCTGCCAAATATCCTAGAAGTTAAGTACTTACATATACATGGGCTGTAGCTGTAAATGAGAAGTCTTCTGTGGACCTTGATAGCCGTAAGAGTCAAATCCACCTATGAAATCAACTGAAAGGGGAGAAATTGCTTTCATTAGCAACCTCTTTTCAGAACTGATGGGCACTATCATTCAAGAACCACCCAGTACACAAGTCCTCTAATAATCTAGTTAATATTAGACCAGGTAATTGGGAAGATACAGAAAACCAGTAAAAAGGTAAAGAAAGGCAAAGTACCCCCTTTTTCCCCATTACTTTTTAAATCCATTCAATTTTAAACCACATAAAAACAGTAAAGGATTTATAACAACCATCTTTCCACCAGAAATAACCCCACATCCCTCTTTTTCAAGTAGACCACCTCACTAATACAAATCAACATGCTATTTAGACATTACAAATGTTGAAACCCATTTATTTATTGGCATGAATGCCTTGCTTCTGACTGTGATTACTATGGCTGGCTTGCTGTCATAACATGGCTCAGTAGAGGATGTAGGGGAGGGAGTACATTGATCCAACTCTGTGTGAGAGACAGAAGTTTCTCTGATTCCCTGTTTTGACATTTGGGTTGAAATGCATGAACAGAGAGTTGGAACAATTTATCTGAGCTTCAGAGATGAAACTTCACAGATGTAATGAAACCTGCATTTCTCTCAAGATGCTGAAGGTCTGCAAGAAGGTTGTAGGGTAGGAGTTATTTATTAATTCACACAATTGCCAGATCCTGATGGCCTTCTTATGTTTGTTTTAAACAATTTCCAGGAAAATTCAATCTCATCTGAGCCCGAGACCCCTGTATCTCTGCTAAAACACTTTCTTTGCACAGGAAAAAGGGTGTGCTTTGCTTCTTTTGTCCCAGGAGACTCAACTATCAGTTTATAGGGGTTATCTGGGGGCAGTTCTCGTCCCTGAAATATTGTCTCTTACATCACAGATCTGAATTGGACTTTACTTTGATAGAGAAGGGCCAGAGAGTTCAGCTATGGAAGTGCATTTTTCACATGTCTGGTCACTGCTACTGACAGACTGGCTCCGTACATTAAAAGCAAAAAGAAAAAAAAAGAAAAAAAGGCTATTTGATAGACAACAACTTCTTGTAGATCTAAAATGCAGTTACAGTTACCACCAACAAAAAAGTAAATTTATATTGTTTGAGAGCTTCCACAGTGGCTGGACTCCTTAACACTTGCATTTATAAAGTTTTTTAATACTAAGATACCCCTCAATTTGTGCCACACTTAGTCACACTTATCAATACAGTTTCAGCCATTCCAGACATTTACAAAAGAATCAAATTCTTGTACGCCTCCATTACCACTTAGTCTGTAAGCAAAGAGCTACCAAAACACTGGACTGCCTGGGTACAGTATGCCTCCATTGCAACTGCACACATGTTGAATCTGTCATAAAGTCATTCTTTGCTGGCAAGAACGGCTCCTGCAGAAATAATTTAGCCAGTTCTGTGCCCTGTAGCAGCATTATGTGTATTCTTATCCCAGAAAGATGTTACTAAATTAATCCCTGACATATCTAATGAAGGAGATTCTATAGCCTTTCCGTGTTGCTTTTCCCTGTGCCTAATTTCCTAATGTCTAATTTAAATATAATTTCCTGCAAATTAACTACTTATCTATATTTTGGCTTTTTCTCCCTATGGATATGAAGAAAAATGAGCCATTTTTTTCTCTTATAATTGTTTTTAAACCTTTTTAAAAAATATTTCCTGCTATCCATTGTTCATCAGGTTTAGGCAAACCTAGTTATTTCAAATTTTTCTCACAGCTCATGTTGTCCAAGCCTCTACATTTTGAAGCTTGAAGATCCTTTCTCAGTTTACTTGTTTTTCTTACAGTGGGGTGCACAAATCAGGACTAAATGGGACAACTGCCGTACAGTCTTCTGTTCATTACCTGAAATAATTCATTAGGTTTTGGGGTTTTGTATGTTTGGTCGGGATTTTTTTTCTCGTTTTTGTTCTTGTTTTGTGTCATTTGGGTTTGGTTTCCAATTTCTTTTTTCAACAGCATCACACAAATGCTTAATAATCAGCTCTTTATTTCTTATTTTGACACTAACTGTAGCCTAGCCTAGTCCATATTTTATTGTAGATGATTGATTCTTCCCCACAGGAGTTCTTTTGCACTTGTCTGTACTGAATTTCACCTTCGTGATTTCAAGCCACTTCTCAAGATTATTTTGACTTCTAATCCTATATTCACAAGTGCTTGTACTCTTCCCAGTCTAGTTTAATCTTAAATTTTTTACACACATTCTCTCTTCTATCCTCATTGTTGTTAATAAAAATAATGGAGATAATTATTTCCCTAGCTGAGGTTCCAGTGGGATCCCATCTGGAATGTTCCATCTGCTTTATAACTACATTTGAAATAGAGTTTTAAACAGTTCTGCACTCCACCTATGCTGACAGTACTTTCCTGAACTTCTTACAACCTTTTATAATGTCAAAATTTTGCTAGAATCAAGAAAAATGCTATTTGTTTCTTTCCGCTTAATCAGTGTCTGTAACCATCAGAATACCTTTATCAAAATGTTATCATGTCTTTGGGAACATACTAAGTTTACAGGCAGAAAATGAAGGATATTCACTTAGTGAAGTGCTATGCTGGGAGGAACACACCACCACCCCCCACCCCCCACCCCATTCAAATACAAAGATTGCAGAAAAAAGGATGGATGTATTGTTTGCTGCAGGTATGGTTTGTTGTTTGCTTGCCCAATTTTCTTCTCTTTTTATTACTCTTGATCCCTGACAGCACAAGTCAGAAAATGCCTGTGTTGGATCAAGTGCCTCACTGTAGTCAACTCATGTCACTTTAGGGATATTGCTTATACTCATTTGTCCAGCTTTGCATTTCTCCTCTACTTTGCTAGAACATTTTTTTTCAAGCAACCTGTAAAAAAAATAATTAGTAGGCTGCAGGCATATACACTCTGCTTTGCAGATGTGGGGCAAAAGCTTGTCTTCAGGATTGTTTTCATAAAGCTGAACCAATGTGTCAAGAAAAAGATTTCTTTGAGCAAAATGATTTTGTGTGAGTATGAGGGAAAGATGCGTGCTGAATACCTCTTTGTGCATTGTGGCTTTGCCCTGCTGTACAGAGCAAGCACAGAGTGTTCATAAGCCAGATTGCCAAGGTACAAACAAAGCAAGGTCGTAGAGACATTTCTGTGTTCATCTCACTATAGAAGCTCCCATGTGTGTAACCAAATGATGGCAGGGCAGCGAGTACGACCATGACCTCACTGGAGACACACAATGGCTTCTTACAGGCAACAACAAGCTTTGCAAGGTAGGTGAAGGGAGGTAATAGAAAGTGAACTCCAATACAAAAGGATTTCATCAATTTGTTTGCAGCAAGGTTTTTTCATGGCGGCTGCTTCTCAGCACTGCAAACCCCGTGGTGCCCAGACTGCGCTAAAAGCTCCCTGTGGACTCTGAGCTGGTTTCTTAAAGCATGCAGCAGGCTGCCCTTTCTGCAGGCATTTTATCCTGGCTGTGCCTGAAAGGTCACTAAAATGTCATACAACTGATACATTCCTGGCAGCCATAACATCAGATGAATAAAACAAGGCTCATTAGCTGAATCAGTACAGAGGTGTCCATCCTTAGCCTCATACATCAAACACTTTTTTTGACTACCTATCATACATTCATCTTACATGTCACTGTTATCACAAGAGGCTCATGTTGTGTTTCACTTTAGTAAAAGGACACATGAACATACAAACACAATACAATTCCTTTTGTGGCGGGTTGACCCTGGATGAACATCAGCTGTCCACCAAAGCCACTCTGTTGCTCCCTTCCTCAGCTGAACAGGAGAGAGAGAACATAACAAAAGGTTCATGGGTCCAGACAGAGACAGGGAGAGATCACTCAGCAATTACCATCACCGGCAAGATAGCCTTGAATTATTACCAAAGAAGAGCAGTATAATGAGAAATAGAGCCAAATATTAAACCTTCTTCCAAGGAAGAGCAGTATAATGAGAAATAGAGCCAAATATTAAACCTTCTTCCAAGGCTTAACTCCTGATTCTCTGCCTTCTCCACCCCAGTGACATCAGGGAATGAGGAATGGGGGTTGTGGTCAGTTCATCACGTCTCTCTGCTGCTCCTTCCTCCTCAGGGGGAGGACTCCTTACATGCTTCCTCTGCTCCAATGTGGGGTCCCTCCTATAGGAGACAGTCCTCCACAAACTTCTCCAATGTAAATTCTTCCCATGAGCTACAATTCTTCATGAACTGCTCGAGTGGGTCCCTTCCTTGGGGTGCAGTCCTTCAGGAACAGCCTGCTCCAGTGTCCTGACAGCAAACCTGCTCTGGGGTGGGCTCCTCTCTCCATGGGGCCACAGATCCTTACAGGNTACATGCTTCCTCTGCTCCAATGTGGGGTCCCTCCTATAGGAGACAGTCCTCCACAAACTTCTCCAATGTAAATTCTTCCCATGAGCTACAATTCTTCATGAACTGCTCGAGTGGGTCCCTTCCTTGGGGTGCAGTCCTTCAGGAACAGCCTGCTCCAGTGTCCTGACAGCAAACCTGCTCTGGGGTGGGCTCCTCTCTCCATGGGGCCACAGATCCTTACAGGAGCCTGCTCCAGCACAGGCTTCCCACAGGGTCACAGCCTCCTCTGCCCTGGGGTCCTCCATGGGCTGTGGTGGATCTCTGCTCCCCCATGGACCTCCCTGGGCTGCAGGGGCACAGCTGCCTCACCATGGTCTGCACCAGGGGCTGCAGTTGTGCAGATTTTTTCCCCTTTTTTAATATGTTATCCCACAGGCACTACCCCTGTCACTGACAGGCTGAGCCTTGGCCAGCAGTGGATCCATCTTGGAGCTGTCTGACATTGGCTCTAGTAGCTCTTCACAGAACACACCTTTGTGGCCCCCTCAAAACCTGGCCATGCAAACCCACCTTTGAAATATTGTGTGCTGAAAATTTTATTTTCCTAGTTGGACTCAAATATGATAATAGCAGTACTACTTATCTGTAAAATGTGTTATAAAAAATTCAGATTATTTTCTTCTTTTGTTTGTATTAAGAGTATTGTCAGACATATGACTGTTACAAATGTAACACAGAACATATGGCTCTAAGTAGGGACATATTTTCTATCAATAATTACCCACAAGAATGTGAAGTTTCAACCTCTGCTTATGGTCAGAGTCCCCACTGTTTCTGCTGTACATCAGGACAGGATGAGAAGCATAAATGGGTTTCTCATTTTTCATTTCTGGAAGTCTGTGGTATATAGAAGGATCACTAAAATGTGATGCACGAAAAAGAACCCAGGGCTTGGCATTATGGTAGTCCTTAAATATATTCATGAATTTACTAAAATAATATAAAAAACCTAGAATTACCCATGATAAACATGATGCCTTTTAAAAGAAAGAGCTAATGACCATGGAAGTGCACGTGCATGTCATGACTGGATGTATTTCCTGTGTGGTGTAGCAGAGACACAACACGTGGTGCTCATATCCTACATCTGACCTGCAAAGTCTTAAATTTATCTGCACTCTCTCCAGAGGCCAAAGTCCTGGCTCCCTGGACTCAGGTTTTTGAAGTGCTGCAATTGAGCTTCACTGCCCCAGCAAGGCACATCACTGCAGGTGTAGCTGGAAGGAAGGAGAGATGGCAAACAAACTACAGCTAATAGCATCACTGAAAGCACTGCTGGTCCAGAAGTGAGTATGTGAGGCAAGAGAGAGCTGTGCACAAATAGCGGTAGCTAAAAATTGGCCAAATTGAGAAAAAGAAAAATGGAGGGGAGTAAAATTAAGTTTAATTTTAATACCTTGGAAATGACACATGGGGCAAAAATATAAAAGAACATATGGGGACACCTTTGCTCTTGCAGTTTTGCCAGTATCCTGCTACCCAGCTCTCCGTTTGGTGAAGACACTTCCAAACAATTTAGTGCTGCTGCCTTTTTATGCTGTGAGCATGGTCTGGTGGCTGTTCCACAAAATAGCACACAGGAGGAGATTTGCTTGAATGTGATCTCCATAAAGTTTGTTTACAATCATAATCAAACATTATTGGTCTTTGTGCTGAGTACACAGTGATTTAGGCTCTCAAACCACAGTAGAGCCAAATATCAGGGAAACATGGGGAAGGAGACATCTGCCAGCGCATGAGGCTGTGCCCTTTCTGCTGTCACAGGAGGATTCAGAAATGGCATAAGGACTTGGACATGAGGTCCAGTTCTTGTGGTGCAATGAGCAGCATTTCTGCCAAGCAGTCAGTAATGAAGGGCCTGTGAGTGCTCTCAGCTCAGCCATTTGCAAGGTGAATATAAAACCTCAGATTTTGAAACTGTAACCTCATGGCATTTGTGAGCTCTACAATGGCCACTGGAGCTGCAAAGGGAAGCCCTTACACAAATTTTGATGGAGTTTCTCAGCTCAGATTTTGCTCCACTGCCACTATTTTCATGCTGTTTACTTGTGTAATAATCAAAATTATTCAGTAATTTTTTGCTTCACAGGGCCTTGTCCTCTACTTTTTTCTCTTCTTATCATGTTTCTTGTTGGTGTAAGGCAGCATTTTCTTCTGTCTCTGTTTCTGTTGATCCCCTGGCTGAGTCTTTTATCAGCTCTTCTGAGACAAGATGTGGGAATGGGGAGGCACTCAGGTTTGTGAACTCTAATAAACACAATCTGGTGTTTCTGCCCTCACAGAAATACAGGCAGGGATCTCTGCCTGTTGTTCCCTATAATTGGAGAGCAACAGATACGCAGATATTGCTTTCCTGGTGACTCCAGCTCATGGTTGTACCCAGCAGAAAATACCAAGATGAATGGTACTGTGGGTCCAGAAATTAGACAAGTCACAGTTTGTCGCAGATTTGCAGGTGGAGAAAGCATCTGGTCAGTAGCAGATTCTTGGACCATGACATGAGTCCAGTCTTGACTCTGCTCTGGAGCAAGGCCTCTGCAAGGCAGGGCTGGACAACAGTGTTGGCTGTGTTGAGAGGATGGGAACCATGTTGAGAGGATGAGAACCAAGGTCCTTGCTGAGCAGAAAGGAGCCAGGATGAAAGTAGTCAGGAGTAACCAAGCAAGGGCTGGGAGGCATGAGCAAGTCTTCAGTAGCTGAAGGCAGAAACTGGGACCAGGGATGAGGCAGGCAGGAACAAGGACCAAAGGGCAGGTGGAAACAACTGGAGCATAGCTGCAGCAATGAGAAATACTGGACTGAAATGGTCAGCACTGTCTTTTATACCTGACAAACTCAGCAAGCCACCTGTCAGCCTGTACACCTGGAAACAGGGCTGCTGCCTGACCTCTGCAAGGCTTTGCAAGGATTGTCTCCAAACTTGCAGTGGGGCTTGTCTGATGCTTAGTAAAGAAAGAATCAGTAAAAGACCTGCATCCAGATAAGAGAACAAGAGAATAATAATAAGCTAAGAGAACAATAATAGTCTGAACAATATATTATTTTTCTAAACTGGATAGACCTGAGCATTGCTGGATAATAGCCATTTCCTTTCAAATTTTCATCCCTAAGCACTGAGCAAAAAAAAAATATAGCCCTGCAATGTAGATTTTGACTGACAAATCATTCTTAGGATTAAATGTGTGGTAGACTGAATTATTGTAGAAGTTATCAAATGAGTCGTTAGGAAAAATTGTTCTTAGCCAGATCACTGCTAGGGGCGAGCAATAAAGAGATGAAAAAGAAAAAAAGAAGGAAAAAGAAAATGCCTGGGGCAGTGGCCTCCAAGTGTGACTGCCACACTAATAAATTAGAAAAAGAGTCATTAGTAGGTGCAACAAAGGGGAGAATTAAGGCCCAAAATCTATGAAAGTTAACAATCCAATGCTAATGAAGACCTATCTAGATATTTGAAAGGAAAAGCAATAAGGAAAACTTTAACAGGAGTCATGCTGATAAAAACAATTTAGTACAAAGCTATGTTCATGGCATGTAGAAAACTGCAAGGACCTCACACTGACTGTCTCAGCAGGAAGGACACAGGCTGTGGGCAGGTGTCCTTCTCAGGGCCACTGGAAATAATTGATTAATCTGGTACACCCCCATCAGCTCATCATCATTCCTCTCGAAGACTCTGCTATCTGTCAGCCTGGAATGAACTTGGATGGCCAGGACCTGCCGTTCACCCACTAATTTTGGCTGAAACCCTAAGAAGGCAGCCAGCTGCCCTCAAAAGGTGGGACACCAGGGTAGGGAAGGGGGCCAGCAGCCCCACATGGCCACTTGCAAGCTGTTTCTCTTCAGAATCCAAGCTGCCTCTCCTCTGCCTCAGGGGATGAAGGAGGAGATGCTCCCCATTGGAGAGTGTTCTTTCAAAGACAGCCCTCCATGTTCAGTGCAAAGTACTAGGAAAGGACTGATGTTGAAATGGAGTCTTTTACCAGCACTAGGACAAAACATGCCTGAAAGTATTTTGCATACTATTTTCAGCTTGTGGAGAGTTTCAGATTTTGCTAATTTTTTCCTGATTTTGAATATAAGCTTTGTCTATTTTTCAATGCAAAAACATTTCCATGTCCAGGAAGACCACACCCTATTCAGCTGCATTAACAACCTGAGCATCGCTTCAAATGACCTGTAGCCTTTGTTATCAGAACCATCACTAGTTACTACCTCATTTCTGCTACTGGCTTGACAAACTGCCTGGGACATTGTTTCATGGTCTGAATGCCTTTGTGTTCCTCTCCTGAAATAAATAATTAACGATGAGTAATATTTTCCCAATGGTTTGATATGAAATGTATCTTTATTCAAAAAATAGACATTAGCAGTTCATTCACTATTGACATGAGCAGATCTCTTCCAACACTTCTGCAATGTGATTCTTGAATAGGTAAAAATTATGTAGTCTATAGTTAAAAAAAAATTATGTAAGGTAAGTATATTTCCCTGGCTATTACAATGCATAGATTTTATTAAGCAGTATTGCATTGTGATGAGCTGCTGGAAATGGAAATGTTACTTCCTTCAAGCTTTACATTATGTTATTTAGACATTTTTAAACTTGGGGTTGACAATCCCCACAGGAGGTGGCGATGGATGCAAGGGGAGTGGCAGGGAAGACAAGCAAGGGAGAAAAGAAATTATCATAGATGAAGCCAGCAATGCCACCATTTTCCCTTGTGTGATTTGATTTATACATTTGTCTCATACCACAACCCTGTCTCCTAGGGATTCCTTGAACATCAACTTCATTAGTTACGAAGGCAGCAATCCATAACCAATTTTCTTTTCATGTCAAGCTTGTTCATGTATAAACCCAGCCCTTTTGTTGGAAACATTTGCAATTAATCCCACAAACAAAGAAAACGCAAATCATACAGTCTACCCTAAGCAACCCTTCTGACTCATGGCCCTGACCACCATCTATTATACACTAAAATGAATTGAAATTCCCACTTTGAGTCTAACCTAATTTTCTAGTGATAATAGGCATGGATTCCCAGAAGCATTCTATGCATCTAGATAGTAACATCCTAATTTCCCTTCCTGGTAAATGTTTTAAATAAGACTTTAGCACCAAAGGAAATTAACCTTTAAATTAATTGTAATTATAAAATGCCATCACTGATTTTGTCTTCAGACTAATTACTTGCCATTATTTAAACAAACTGCACCTCCTCAGAGCTTTTAAGTTTGTTTCTCTCTGCAGTGCTGTGCCAAATGATCACAGAGCAGGCTGTGTAATGTCTGCCAAGCCCTGTGACACCTTGGACTGCTCAGGTCCATTTGCATCTCAAATGCAGCTGGTTTCACTTGTCATATCTTCCTGCCATGAACGTGTTCCCCTGTGCTTCAGACGTTGTTCCCCTGCAGCTCAGACGTTTTCAGCCTGTGCCTCGGAAGCAGCGAGCACAGCTCAGGGACAAAGATTGCCTGTGCTCTGTGCCAAGGAGAATGAAATACTCAACACCAGCCTTCTGCTCTGTGAGGGGCCCCCTCCAAGACAGGACATGACTGGAAATAATAACACAGGAACCACCTATTGATATGTGCAAAAGATTGATGTTGTACAGGCATGTCAGGGAATTTCCTAAATATTCCTGGTAGCACCACTACTCTCCAAGGCAGCTGTCCTTAGGATAGCAAACATGAAGTAGCATCTTGGGATTTCAAAGGCTTTTCTCCCTCCACACTTCTATCAGCATTCTGACAGCCAAAGGCATCCCATTTTCCTCCCTCTGGTTTACTTAGATCATGTAGCAGTCACCGCACTAAATGAAACAAGTAAATAGAAAAAGCTTCTAAATGAGCTGCAATGTAAATTGAAGAGCACAGCTGAGCAAAAACAAACTGAAGCTTCAAAACTGTAGCATATTCCTTGGATTCTCATTCACAATGACCTGTTCAACAGTTTGGAGAGCAACTGTGTTTTAAATATTGGCTTTTATTTGTTCCTATTATTATTTGTCGCTGTGCTGTCTCTGCAGGCTGTCTAGGCTGTCCCTAGCGCCAACCAAACAAGTTAGACCAGTGACTCCCCCTGTCGTGAGAGAGGTGTCTACCACAGACAGGGCAGATTGCTTTTTGGGGTTACATCCCTGCCTCCACTGACTGTGGTGGAAATCTTGATTGTTAATTTAAGCTGCAGGCCTACTTACATGTGGCTGTAGGAGTGTGAGATGGATGCCACCTGTGACAGCATGGAAAAGGTGAAGATGGAATCACTGGTGTTTTCCAGAGAAAGACTCAGGATACACTACACAAATGGTAAGTGCTAAACTAACAAAGTGTGTAGCTGAGTTATTGGATCTCCTTTTCTCAGGAGGCTGTTTTATAAAACCTTTCTTGGTTCAAACATAGCTGGACATTTTCAGGAAGAAAAGACCACTGTGGGAAACTAAATACAGCTAGACCTCTTGCGGCTAAGGAAGTCCATGAACAGCAAATTACTGTCAAGAATTTCTGGGAACCACAAACTTGGGATGGGAAACAAAGAAGCAGAATTAATACTCAAATGTTTGCTACCAGTTTATCTTTCTCTTTGTTTTAGAGATTTTTTTTTAAGCAGGAGTTGAAGCTGAGGAATTGTTTCTCTGTAATGTCTCACTAAGCAGATTGTGACAAGCATTTGGCACAGAAATAAAGTGATACCTGAGCATATTCTGCACTTCAATAGTGCCTTTCATCCCAGACGCTCAAAGTTACGAAGCAACACGCCTGTGAGTTTGTCCCTGTAATTATTTCCCATTTTAAATATGGGAAACAGAAGTATGGAGAGGTTAAACAACCTTCCCAAAGGTGGAAGGTTGCCTGCAACAGAGATAAAAAGAAAATGTTTTTCTGTCTATCCCATATGCATGTCAAAATTAAAGATCTCTCACATAATGAATTTAATACTGTCTTTTAAAAGAAAATCTTTGTCATCACTTTTTGTACTTTCCAGGTCAGCCCTAGGATCCCAGAGTGGAATATTGTTTGGCATCAAGTTTATTGGCACATAATACTGTATTGCTCACCAGAAGATATTTCCTATCTAGGGTATTGCTGTCTTGCTGAACATTTTCAGTAATTCAAATTCAGTCTTTAATCCAAATTTTTTATTGGAGGGGGAGGAGTGAAATAATTTTAAAGGGTTATATAGAGCTTCACTTCTGTGCCAAGACATCCGCAGTAGCAGGATTCCAGGGAATATGCAGCAAAAATCTTCTAGACAAAGGTTGCAATGTCTTTTGCTTTACAGTTTAACTGGAAACAATACCAGGAGAAAAGAAGAAAGTGTATGTGCAGGTTGGATCCCTGCTAGCATCAGATGGTGCAAAGGTTGCACCTCATGGTACACAAAGGAACATTCAGAGGGGCCATATCTGTTCTCTGCTTGCCTTGCCATTGCCTAATAGTAGGTAAATGCTATTTCTGCTCCCTCTCTGGGTCAGCAAGAGAGCCTTCTAGGTTAGGATTTTACTCAGAGACACAAACTAAATTAGAGATTTTCTTTTAGCTGGGATTCATTCCTAGACAAAGCTGTCCCTCTAATAACAAGCAAGTCTCCTTACCCTCAACAGAACCTGTAAGGTGAGTGCAGAATTCCCATTTCAGTAACTCAGGTTTCTTTCTTAATTGCTTAGAGACAAAAAGCCCTGCGAGGATGCTGCTTGACTGCTTATATTCCAGGGTTCTCCACAAAATGTCTATAAAGTTAATGAAGTTTTCAGAAATATGTTGAATTTTCTTTTAGTAAGGCAGTAGCAGCTTTAAGCAGGGAGCCAAATTGCTAGTGAGCAAATGCACATTAAAGGAACATTTCGATGTTATTAAAAATAATGTGCAGCCTTTGAAAAATGCAGGCCTAACATGATTTTGGGACACAAATGAGAAGCTCCAATAAATTCACAGTCATTGAATGCCTCCAAGTAATGGCTGTTGCTGACATTTTCATGTTTTATTTTTAATTGCTGCAGCTAATAATGCTAATGAGCTAAGAATGGCAATGGCTTAGGCATTCCAATGGCAGTGGTGAAGAGGAGAGTGTGGAGTTGGCAGCAATGCTGCTGGGGAGCCATCCTCCTTTGTCTTTCCCAGAAAAAGACCTGAGGCACTCCAACCTTCAGAGTTCCTCTTTCCTATGCAGCCACAGGGAAAATGTTTGGGAGTAGTAAACCTCCACTGAGAGAAGCAGCCATGTAAAAGCTGCTCTTGTCTGCCCCTTGGACATGGGTGCTGCAGTTTGGTGCACTCGGTGTTAGAGCACTTCTGGGACTGTACCAGGAGATGAAGCAACTTCCTCTTTAATCCTTGGTGAAGAATTAACCCAAAGCAGATTGTTCTCATGAAAGGTAGCACAGACTTGAGCTTTGATTTAGGGGGCCTGCGGCTGGATTTATTTCGTGTGTGAGTAATTAAAACCTCTAGACTTGCTGATTCAGTCCTAGTTATGACCATGATTTTATCACTGTATTGTTCCATTCCTAATCTTTAGTGAGGTTAGAGCAGGTTAATCTTAGTGAAATGTTTGCTTAATTCTACCCTAACTCATTTGTTCTCTTAATAAAATCTGCATAAAGAATGGAGAAATAGTAATTCTTTCAGCTTGTTCCAATTACTCTGAGAGCAAAGCTAATTCAGCTGAAGCAGCTTAAGAGCAACTTGACTGTGTTTCTGCAGTTGAGGCTCTGTGCCAACAGGAGATGAGACATGTTCTATACTCCAGAGCAGTGTCAATATCTTCATCTGGTTAAAATCTGGAACATGCCCAGGTTTGGCTCTTGGACGTTGCATGGCTTTTTCTCCAGTCGTATGCCTTGCTGCTCAGTTCTGCCAGGTTCAGTGTTTCTGCCTCTTTTGCTCCTCTTTTGGACTGCTGTTGCTCCCATGGCCCATTAGCAAAGCAGAAGAAATGGAATTGAGTGTATGAGTGTTCACTTTTTCCATTGTGAAAAGCAAAAGGCTTTTTCTGTTGCTTCTGTGACATCAGAAAGGACTTGTGGCTAAATGACACTTTGGCATGACCCAATGCATTTATCCTTTCAAATACTAAATAACATGATATCCATAAGGGATATACTTCTCAGAAGAGCACAACAGATGTATGTGTTGCCAAAAGGGATGGAAAAAGTAAGAAAATGTATCTAAGAAAATAAAAGAATTTTAAATTAAACCTGAACAGGAAGTATTTGTATAGACTACAGGCCCTGGCTGTCACAGTGAACACTTGGTTATGTGGCAGAGTGGATGTCTGAGCAGAGAGAGAACTAGAATCATTCTTACTTGCTGCTTCATGAGGCCTCTCAGTAGAAACTAAAGCTGTTTTAATTTTATGATACCTTGAGGGGCCAGATCCAATCTGAGCATTATTATACTGTTGGCACAACTCAGACACAGAAGTTCCCTTTCCCTTTTTTGCCAGCCAAGCTTCCAAACCTCAGCAGAGGGGAAGCTGCAGCACCTGAGCTTGTGCTGGCTTCATTTCAGTGGGTGGGGGCTCACCCTGGAGCCTCAGAGAGGTGCTGGCAGAGGGTGAGATGCTCCTTGACTGGACAAGGAGACCTGGCTGGGATGTACAAAGCAGTAATGAAATCTAAATGACAAAAGTAATGACAAAATAGTCAAGGTTATGGCAAGAAAATGTCCAAAGAAGAATGACAATCTGTGGCTGCTGAACAACAGGGAGCTCTTGGTGCAGAGAGAAGAAAACAATACCATATTGGCCGTGGCACTTTGCTGCCAGGAATGCCACTTTATGAACCGTGGGAGAAATCTCTCAAATGTGCTCTGACTCCTGCGCTTCATTGGTGAGCCAAGTCTCAAGTCCCTTCCTCGCTTTTTGCTCATATCATGCCCTAAAGCATTACAGAAGAGTGAAAAGAATATTTAAGCCCTTAGAAGAGAGGGCAGAACAGTATTGAATGGGATTTCATTTTAGGGGACCAGGAATAACTCTCCTCCAGCTCTGTGGATAATGAATGCACTTAATGGGAAAGCAGGAGAAAATACATATGATTGGGTACTTCTTTAAACAGAAAAGTCTATTTGTGACATACCCCTGCTCCACACAGCTTCCCAAACCCTTTGTACTCTTTATACCTTCCTCACTTCCACAGAAACACAAAGACAACTGAAATGAGCATAGTTGAAACGACCTCCAAAGTGTGGTGGTTTGATTTCAGCATTAAATCTCCCCTTGATGGTTCACAGTGACACTGTATTGCCAATAGATTACAGGGTTGTAGCTATTTTCCACGCAGGAGAGCACACAAAGGAACCCCCGCCAGCCCTAGCAGCGCTCTCAATCAAATAAAAACCCTTTAGCTTCCTGTTGCAGAGCTCTCCCTAGGATTCATGTATATTTTATCAAAGTTACATGCAGTTCTGATACTTGTTTCTAAAGTGCTTTAGTATGAATCCCAAGATGTACTGAAATGCTGCAGTGGACCTTTTTAAAAAAATCCAGGTTAGAGTAGAGAAAAAAAATAAAATGGCTTGACTCTACAGCATGCAATAAGAGCAAATTTTATTTTGCTCAACAGGCTTCTATTGATATAAATAAGCAGAAGAAACACAAATCTACATCTATATGAAATCATTTCACTTCATGTAAGTGCACCCTGGGAGCAGCAGGAACAAAGAGGAGCTCCACTGTTTCACCTCTCATAAATTAAAGTCCTGCAATGATCTAAAGCTATTTTTTTGCCAGAAGTGCTTTTACAAGACAACATACATGCCAACACAAAAGAGCTATAACTTCAGTTGTAACCAATTACTCTGAAAATAGTTAATAACAGCTTGGAGCAAGGAGAAAAAAAAAAAAAAAAAGCTTGTATTTACTAATTGGGTTTTTTTTTTCTTTCTTTTTATTTTAAGAAAAACAAAAAACAAAAACAAAAAAACCCCCCAAAAAATACCCACCAAAAAACCCCCTTGTTTTATGTCTTAAGCTAAGTTGTGAGATAAAGAGTTGCAGTGATCTTTCCAGAAGAAAGGTATATGTAAATTTAAACCAGTATTTCATGCCTCCTTTGTCTCTCAGACATTTCCAGATTTTAGACCAAGAAGGATGGACAGAAAATATGATCTGGCTGCAGTATAATAAGGCATTTAGGCTGAAGTCAGCAAGAGCCAGAATAGTGGAGAGGTGATTAAAAAAACCAAAAAAAAAAAAAAAAGATTCATTTTGTATGTAATAAAGCTTTAGTACTTACAGCTGTCCTCTTCTTCAGTAATACACTTCACAACATAACAGGCATAGATGAAGCCTGCCAGCTGAAACAAAATGTAATAGTGTTAGATGTAAGACTGATACCATAGAGAAACAAGAGATGGCTTCAGAAAAGTGACTACAGAAATAACAAAATTCAACAGACTTTCTTTGAGGAGGTAAAGGTAATTCTCCACAACAGTTTAATAATTTTAATTAGAAATCGGGGAATTCTGCATCTTTCTTGAAAAACAATAAAACTTCAATAAAACTTCCAAAAATTGATCAAAATTTTTCCAATACCTTGTTGGCTTCTTTACAATTACTGAAAAAATAGAAAAGTGTATGAGTATTTGGATGGATGAGCTTTTAGCTACTGAAAATGTAAATATTTCTCTCAAAATCAGATTTGCTATCCAACAAAACCTGGCCCTCTAGTAGAACTTTTTTTAAAATCGGAGCTGTGCCAACTAAACCAAGGACAAATTCAGTGCACTTGTAAACCAGCTTTATAATGGTATTTTATCAGTTGAAATCAGGGCTGTGGTTTAATGGAACTTGTTCCCATAGCTGCAATAGTCGCCAAGCCTCATGACAAGTCACTTTGGATAGTCCTGGATGTGTTTACATCAGCATCTCACACTGCAGCTGGCAAATTTGTATCTTGTTCCCTTCAATCCTCTCTGCAGAGCATACCCAGAATTTAATTGTAAACAGGAGCAATGAGATTTAAAGAAAGTGAAAATCTGGAGTAGTTATTGAAGTACCACCTAAAAAATGATAATAAGAAAAGGAATAAATGGCCAGTATTACCCATGCAACAGGCCAAGTATCATGTGAGTCAGCTGCTGGTCCCTCCAGCAAGTTCTGTTGTTGCTAAGTTAGACCAGAAGTAAAAGAACAAATACTGGAGCAGCAACAGTTATCACATATTGCCTGCTTTACACAACTTCCTTACTTGTAGATCTGGAGAGTTTTCTCTACTCCATTACAAGAAATCATTTTTCATCCTTTAGCTCATCACTGAAGTTTGCATGGTAGGATGTCAAAAGAATTCCAGTTGTTTGATCTCTGCGTAGTGAAGAGTGAGCCGTGCTGCCAAAATGTGTTATTCTGCACGGGCCACCTCACAGAGATATTTTCATGAGCTGCAAAACCATCTGTACACTTTGGGAATTTGTTCTTTATATGGATAATAAAAATGCCTAGAGGCTTCAGCCAGGACTGAGCTCTCTGTGAATGATGCAAAACCCATAATCTCCGGCTGAGGGAGATGATGATCTTAACTTCAGTTTGAGTAATCAGTGGGTTGGACAGCAGAAGAACTGAAATTTGAGAGACCATGTATTATGAATGCTGGTGAGTAAAAATGGATTTTTTTTCATTAATCCAAGGCATATGCACAATCACTGCAATATTGTGGGTTCTTAGAGACTTTAATATTACTCATATATAAATTAAACTCAAACAAATCCATTCTATTTCATAGTGCCTTCATACCTGAGGCAGTAACTATGCCTAGATTATTCCATCTGTTACACAGATATTCCTGGAATTTCTGTCAATTTTCTATGTAGAAAGCTACCTATACTCACAAATACTATCTTCTAATATCTGTATGGGTAAGAGATGGCAAAAAGGGAAAAAAAAAAGGTTAGCCTCAAGGCTTTCCTAAAGAAATCAAGACTTGATTTGGAGATCACACTGAAGCCAGCATAGGTGTTGTCTGCTCACAGTTGAAATTCCTGTTAGAAGCCCAGAAGCTGCATTGCAATGGAATTAAACCACTAAATTTGTCATTTATTATAAATCTGCCTTACAGTGCTGCTGGGAAGATTTTACACCTGGGAAGGACAAAATATTCACTGCTGGACACAAGGAACGCAGTGTACCAAGAAGTGGCATTCAGCTAATATCAGCATTTCATCTCTCTTTTATTGGCTCACTCTTCTCTTTTGTTTCTTGGCTTCAAGACAGAGGGCTAATTTGCCATACTGACTTATGCCCTGCATAACCCCATTGACTTCAATGACATTACTTGAGGTTTAATTCAGCAACGAATTAGGCCCAGAAAGGTTGTTCATAAATGATTCCATTCTTGGATGTGAACCTTGGCTTAATAGTTTCTCTGTTCTCTTTTTACAGACCATCAGATCCAAGATAGCTGAGTAGTTGCATCTCTAGCAGGTTCCGAGGGTAATTCTTTTCTTGCACTACAGTTCAATACTTTACTGTTTTGTAAACCACCACAAGTTCATGTGTTATTAACTGAACTTATCTTACAAAGCACAGCAAACAAACCGTATCACAACTGGTGTTTACAACTGATCTTTTAATTGTATTCAGTTACATCGCTTAAATCTCTAGGGAACTCCTTTGACAGATAAGCAAATCCTACAGCATTTCATCAGATGAGCTTGTTGATTAAAAAAATGCCTTAAAGCTCAAATTGTTCTGATCTAAGTACGAATGTCAGGGTTTTTTCCATGAGATAATCAGAGTTCATAAAAGAAACCTCCCCTTTTCCCACATATATCCAACCTTTGCTTGGTAAACATAATCATTTTGTTCTTATTTGAATTTCACATTATTTTTTTCTTCTTTCTATTTTTTTTTTTTTAACCAAGCAATTTATTAGTTCTGACACAGTGACAGTCATTCAAGATTTACCTTCTAATTACATCAGCAGCAGTGGGCACACACTGTGAGTTGAGGCTCAGAACCAAAAGTGGCAGTTTTCACTTTGACGATACTCAATGACTGAATCCCATGGTAACTGCAGAGATCCCCAAGACAGAGATCAGGAAAATGTTTCCTCCCCTGTGGACTAGGACTTCCCATAAGAAGGGTACAGCTCATCTATGCAGATAGAAGAGATTTCTTGGGGACTTTAGTCAACTAAAAATTTTAATGAATTCCCACACGGATTGATAGGTCTCCCAAAATTTACCACCTTTTTAATAGTGCAAGATGAACTTTAACCTTTTCTCTCTAACAAAAGCACACCACATATATACTTTTGTATCACAAAAGATACCCCAAAAACCCCAACAAATCCAAACAAAACACTGAATAACTCCTCATTATGGAGAAGAATATGAGAGAAGAAACCCAAACCAAAGCAAATGATAGAAGTTAGTCACATCGCTTAATATATTCCTGGAAAGTCCTCAAACACAGCAGTGCTCAGTGCAGTATGAGAATTACACAGAGCAGAGTAGCTGATTCAGTAGCTCCAAAAGATTTTTGTCATACATGAGAAAGAAGGAAATGAGTCCTCAGAGATAAAGAAGAGAAGGAGCCTGACTGTCTCAGAAAATCAGTTTAAAACGGGGAAAGTTAGCTTGAAAAATCTTGTTGCTTTGCATCCCTACCTTTTTTTGCTTTAATTAACTGAGCTTTGTTTTTTTTTATAAACCATGCAGTGATAAAAAGAAATATATGTAATGAGCAGAAGATAATTTCTGGATCCCAGACCCATCAAGCTTAGGTGTCTACATCTGTCCCACTTACATTTTAATGTTGTAGTATGGGCCTCTAGAGGAGAAGGAACCATTAACAACATTCCTGCTCATTTATACATAGAGTGATTAGTGAATGCATGTTTTTATGAACCTTATTTTCTGCACCTTGAAAAAACCTGCTCTTTACAACTTTCTCTGATATGCCCATATGAGAGTATAAATGAATACTGGTCTTTCTAAAAGTGACACATTATCCATGCCTGCACCAGCTCCCTCGTGTACTTTGATGGCATCTGATGACCTTAATTTTAGAAACAATGATCTCAAACACTTAATAATTTTGTGGGGTGGTTTTTTTTGAGGATTGTTTTTTGTTTGTTTGATTGTTTGTTTGTTTTTTAAAATCTATAAGCATGTTGATAAAACCATTTTCCTTCTGTCAAGAAAAAAAAGAAGACCAGCAAAGCCTAAAATAAATAACCAATAAAACAGCATTACTGAAGCTTTGGTAATAAGATTAACTACAAAATGAAATTAATATATTTTATTGCCTTATCCTAGCTATATAAGGAAAACAAAAAAGTAGAATATTCCCACCTAAGTCAATGATGTCCCATTACACCTCTAAAGACTCTTGGCAGATCCTGAGTCACTGTGAGTGTACTTCCAGACTTGCTCAAAATGTCAAGTGCTGTGATCAAACTTAATCAGAATCAGCATTGATTAAAATCCTGTCATGCTATTTTTTCTCACTTCTTTCATGGAGATAAATGTTTTTATACACTGCAAAGAGCACCGGCTTTGGAAAAAAGGCTGTCATATAAAAAACCATAATTGATGGCCAAGGTTCCCACACTTCCATCCTCTAAAGGAATATCTATATAGGTAATTACAACAAGTTATGTTTATTAAGCTGGGAACTTGAAACAAAAGAGTGATGCCAAGGAGGAAACAAAACTTAAAGGGGATCTAATTGGGATAGGGTGGTGAGGAGCAGGCTTGAGATGAGGATTAATGAATTAAGGGTTGTGGAAATAATACATGTTATTATGTATTATTGGATGAAGATGTTTTCATCGAATTAATATGTTTTTATTCTATAACCATACTTGGTCTAGTGAAATGGACCTTAGACTTAAAACCCACAAACCTATTGTGTTTTCCTGTGGAAAAATGTTTCAGTATCTCTGAAACAGCTAAGGCTTGTGCATTTACTTTTCATTATTAAGTTTTTGCAGGTGTCTATAAACACTCTGCTTTTAAGACCTAAGCAAAATATGGGCTAATTCAAGCAATAATATGGCAGAAATACATGGATGTAATTCTGGCCCTGGGAATGCTATAGGGCAAAGCTGCAGTGTTACATGTCCAGCCATGTGCAAATTAATAGTATTTCTTAAGCTTACAGTGCTCTGCACACATAAAATCTTTGTAGTGATGTGCATTTAAGGGGCAATGTTTCTTTAAAATGGATTTTTGGAGTCTGGAGATATATTGCTCTATATATATATACACACACACACATTATGAGCAACTGAAGAAGTGGAGAATTACTGTCTAGAAAGCTTCCAGTGTATTGATTCTCAGAAGAATCATACTCATTATTTAGCAGGAAAGGTGAGGCAGAGACCTTTCTCTCAATATCTGTAGATTTAAGTCAGTGTCATGGGGGTTCTAAAGATGCCCCCTGCAAAAACCCTTTCAAGCTTGATTTCACTGCCTTCAGCAGTGCCTCATCAGTGAGTGAACATCATTGCTGGAGTTTAATATAAAACTCAAGCTGTGTTCCATGGAAACTACTCTGTTGAGGTATGCTTTTATTTGTGCTTACATTTAACATTATGAGAACTCTGTCATTCCTCCAAATTTAAATCTCTTTCATCATAAAAAGAGAGAATAGGAAAACTATTGGTATAAGGACAGATTCCTGAAGGGGAAGGTAGACTGTGTGGCCTTGCTGTCATTCTTTTACAGAATTAACTATCTGTGTGCTGTCCAGAAAGAAGATTTCATCACTATGGCCAAGTAGCTTGATTCTGTACAACAAAATAATTACTTAAAAGAGGTAATGTCAAACTGACATGCCCACAATAATATCTAG
This sequence comes from Urocynchramus pylzowi, assembly GCA_013397555.1. NCBI lineage: Eukaryota > Metazoa > Chordata > Aves > Passeriformes > Fringillidae > Urocynchramus > Urocynchramus pylzowi. The sequence continues at coordinate 151,188 of VZRH01006293.1, forward strand.
TGGGCACTTATGAAATTTAAAAGCAATCCAAAATGATAATTTTCTTAGCCTATGTAGTCATCAAATTATTTTTCTTTCCTCTCTTGAGCTGAAAACTCAGCCCCAAAGGTTTTTGTTTTTTTCTTTTTAGCAGACACAGTAAAACCATGAATCATAAATTCAGATAAGTCTAGGCACATTGGAAAAGAGAAGTGTGATAAAAATTGCATTTATTTCAACTAGTGCATCATAATCTTTTTTTATATCAGCTGTCTAGAAGGTGCTTAACACAAAATCTTCCTTTATTTCTCAGTGGACTCTTCAGTTTTCTGGAGATATCCTTTTTGTATAAGCATTTGAAGATCCCTGTGAAGACCTGCTAGAAGGCTTTTGTTTGAAATGCTGCTGGGTGCTTGAGAGTGGTTCTATCTTGTTCAGGGCTCTCTGAGCATCTTCCCTTGGCAAGCTTCCGCACCTGATGAATTGAAGGGACTACAGGGGCACTGAAAACCACAGCACTGTGGCTTGTCACAAAAGAGCAGTGCAAACCTTTAACAACTGTAGAAAGCAAGAGATACTTACCTGTTTGGTAGCTGAATTACAGACATTTGGCTTGACCCAAATTTCCAGAAAGTTTAAACTTTGGGGAGAGTTTTCTGCAATTTTGACCTAAAACTTTCTACAGGTCTTCACTTTTTCTAGGTATTTCAGAGTGATTTATGCTTTTGATAACTTGATATTTGGCACTTTTCCATGATTTCATCTCACAGCTAAAGACTAGCATGTCCCTTTTTCCTGCCTCAGACTTAAAAGGTAACCTAAAATACAGGGGCTACCGGCTCACACGAGGTAGACGTGGGGATCACTTACTGCTGACCTCTGTGTTAGCTGAACTGTGGAGTATCTTGTAGATTCAGGCTTAACACTGAACTTCACATTCCTGCTCCCATGGGTGAAATGCCCCAGCCAGGATTCTGCTGTGTTCCCTCAAGAAGCTGAGGCAGGCACATCTCACTGGACAGAGGGTAGGCTTACCTGTGCAGATCCCCAGGTGACAGCTTACAGCAAGGATGGGGCTGAGAGGCCAGGAATAAATTCCCCACCTGCATTCAGCAGGTACTAGGTGCAGCTCAAATGTGAATTGTTCAGTGCAAGTTGAAGGCATTAGTGATGCCAAAAATTTGTTAAACCTGGAGAAATTTTAATTTTATATTTTCTGGTTTTGTGAATTGTCTCCATTTTATAGTTTCTGACTTCATTAAGGTCAGAGGAGATTTCTGGTTACCATTTTTTTGTTAATTTCATCCAATCTAAGTGTCAGGGACTTCAGGGAAGTCCTGAAGATGGAAAAGGCTGTTGCTCTGTTTCCTTTCATGGTGTAGCTCTGTAGCCCAACTTGTCATTGTAAGAACAGAGTTTTGATTGTACAGGGGTCAACTGTGTGTAGTGTGTGGTGCCTGCTCTTCACATAAACATTATTTAGCCATTAGAGTTGTGTAGATTGTGCAAACCAATCCCATTTATTTTTAAACGAAATTGCCTCTGTCCTCTTGGCACCAGAAAAAAAAAAAAAGAAAAAACCCAACAAAAAAACCCACAAATAACTAAAGTTAAAGGTTTTAAAACACACATCACCCCATTTTTTTCTGTAAATAGTAAGAAAGGGTTATTAAAGCAAAAGTGTATACGTGTCTCTATATGGGCTTTGCTCTGAAGGTTTTATAGCATGATAACTTCTGTGAAAAAAGCTTTGAACCTTTGCTTCCTCTTGTCTTCTGGGAAAGCTTTGGAATGGTTTAATCATCTGGCTTTGGTATCTTACTGCCTTTGGCAGCAGTAGCTTTTCTTATCATTATGTGTAACTGTGTGTCACCTTTTTCAGACAGCCATAGGATTAGGATAAGAAAAATTGGTTCTTTATGCTGCAGATCTAACAAAACCACAGACTCCTTGCAGCCCACTAAATGAATGTCTAGCATTTTAAATTGAACTCTGTTAGAAGAAACAGTTGATTATCAATGCTACTCACTGTTTTGAGAAGCTGTAGGAAAAAGAAAAAAAAATTGCAGATTGTATAGGGGAAAACATTTTGAAGGTATAAGAGAGCTTTGAATTTCTGATAAACAAACACATATGAGAGTTTCTGTTCAGTGAAAATTCCTCCCTCCATGTTGAGGCACCCATATGGCAAATCAACTTCAATTCTTTGAGTGTGAAAAGCAGGCCCTTGGATCTGGGAAAGAGAAACATTCGGAAGACAGTGAGTAGAAGATAAGAAGGAGAATAATATGTTGTGTCTGCCAGTTTCTCAGGACTGTGGCCAACCACAAACACTGTATAGAATAAAAGTTCAGAAAGAAAGCACAGGTAATTTTCTCTTCTCCAACATCACATGTTAGATTAAATTAGGTCATTGCTGTCACATAAATGACAAGAGCCAGAAAATTTCATCAGAGGTAAGGGACTTTTCAGTAACAGCCAACTCTTTCTCTGTGATGATATTTATTTTCCCTGTGATGAATTGCTGTTTATTTGAAGGCTCTGATGATGGTCACAGGGTCAGGAAACTTCATGGAACGTGACAGCTCTTGCACTGCACTGACTTCATGGTGGTGGTTATGTTGTAGCAGCCTAATAATGCTCTGATCAAAGTGTTCCTACAACAGCTGGTGATGGTGGTGCTGACAAGGCAGAGGGTTGCACGGTATGCAAAGTGCACAGCTCAGCTGAAGCAGCTCTTCAGCAGCCTGAATAGTCAGGCTCATTACTTTAACATACAGAAAGAAAAACAAATAAGGCATTCATAGGAACAGCTCTAAAGGGTGTGATCAAGATGAATAGGGCTTGAACTTATGGAACCTGAATGCTGATGGATTATCAAAATACAGTAACAGTTATTCAGCAGCTCAGTGGGAATTGTGGACTAACAGCAGAGGAATTGACAGATCTCTTTGACAGTGCCAGCAGCAGCAGAGCTGCCAGGAAGGTGACTGTCAGGTGGAGGCTTTGCCTGAGCCCCCTGGCTGTTCGTGCCTGTGCACAATATGGAAAAGTGGGATACCTGAAAGGACAGGCTCTGTTTCTGGCAATGCATATAAGGCAGATGAGGATGAATGAACTTAACTGAATAACTCCCTCAAGCCTCATGCTCTGGAGTAAAGAAATAGAGGTATGTCAGGAAAGTACAAAGCAGCGTGCATAGGGTGCTCCACATCATTCCATCTCCTTAGAGTCCATACATCTAGCAAATGCATTGCTTAGCACAAACATTTAGCTTCAGGTGCACAATATAACAGCATCAAGTGTCAGGGGGGTTTCAAAGTCAATAAAACCTCTTCCTGTGGTGTCTAATGTTTAAAGTAACTGAACTCAGCTAATGTTTCAATGCTATTTTTCCTCTCAGCATTAGCCTACTGCAGGCTTTTTCCACCTTTGAAAACTATAATAAAAGCTATGTTTTAGGGCTACCTTTTCCATTCAGCAAAATCAGGTAAGCAGGCTTCAAAAAGCAAATGCCAAAGCTCTTTGTGAAAACCCTTCCTGCAAAAGGAGAACCACTGGAGAGTTTAAATGAATATCACACCATGCAGCCTAGGCTGGTACAAAGAGAGATTACGCTCTAGAGGCTCTAAGCAGAATGACAGATTGAATTCTGTGGTCAAAGGCACCTTTCCCCTTACAGACCTTCTGCTTGAGGGCAGGGGATCACTCTTATTTATTCAGCATGAAAAATAGTGATCTCCTCGCTCCGAACGGAAATAGTTCGATGGCAGACACCCCAGTCACCACCTGGGGTGGCAGAATACATATGAATGAATTCTGCAATATGTGTGACCAAAAAAAAAAAAAAAAATTGAACCTTTTAGCTGAAGATTCCAGTAACATCATATCACATGAGGCATTTCAAGGGAATGACGAATTACAAAGAGAGAACATTCTCGGAAAGGCCATGTCCTCAGAGTCTGTGCCTCACTGCAGAGAGTTAAATGGATGAGTTATATCTCTGACAGTTTATGAACCTTGTTAATATAATGCAGTACCTGGGACTGGGCCAGCCACGGTGATCAAGGAAGTCTGAATTAGACCTCTGCCATCGACAGACTTCAGATGCCCATTTAAAAATAAATGCTTCATCTGAGCTGGGCACGTTTCTCTCTAAAGCAGTGATCACCAGCTTGAAGCTCTGAAGACCTGTGTGGCTCTCAGTAACACAGCACACATCTCTTCCCTAGGTTTCAGTAACAGGCTGTTTAACGTGCTGATGCAGAAGCTGCTTGGTAGGAAGAGCACAAGTGGCAGCAGTACTTTGACATGTTAGTCTTTATGAAAAATGTGAGGTTTGTGTTTTCTTTAACCCACATGTGGTGCAGGCTGCAGCTCTGTCACCTGTTCCAGGCATGGGTCACTCAGGGCAGCCCATCTAGTGGCAGATTAGGTTGCCTTGGCCCCAGCAGGAGAGGTGAGGGAAAGCTGCACTAACAGAGAAGGCCAGTCTCCATCGAGCCTGCACACTGGCAATGGATTGGATGAAGTGAGAGCAAAAGCCACAGACCTTTTCCTTCTGCTCTGACAACTGCAAACAAGTAGACACCATGCTGCTACAGCAGCTGTGTTTCTTCTTTGTCCCTGAAAATACTCTGCTTTTCTTGCCTCCAGAAAGTCCCCCTTCTGTGATGCAGATCCCTAACACAAATATCAGAACAACACAATCAATCATGTTTTTTTTTCCTCACAAGATCTGTAACATTGAGATAAAGGTGCCTGTTTTTCCAGGGCACTGCAAAGTTCTAATAAATGTTATGACTTTTGGTTTCAGTTTTTGCACGGAAGGCATGAAAAGTGCTACATTTACTATTCTACGTTGTTATTTATCTATAATAACAGTCTGCAAAATATCAGCAACGTGTTAATGATTTATTTTTAATGTTGTTTTTATTTGATTTGTGTATTCCAACTGTTTATAGAATAACTTATTTTGAAATTTTCTGTCAAGAATATATATTTAGTAGACAGAAATTTGGTGTTGACTTGAACAGATGCACCAACTCTTTGAAAAATGAAAGACGATGTTATTTCCTACTGAAGGTTAGAGAAAAAATTATTTTTAGATGTTTGGTTCCTCTACTTCACCAGTTCATTGCCAGAATGGAAAAATATTTCATCTGGCTGTATTGACTTGGCAGAATAAAGGGTAGAAGGATAATTTAATTGAAGAGACATGAGAGAACACAGCACAGCACAGTGCAAGGAGATCCATAGCCATCTTTGCAGACCACTGAGCTGTGTAGCTGCATAGCTGCATAGCAGCAATAAATATAGGGTAAAGTTTTAGTGAGGGGTTTTCTGCCCCCTGGTTTCTTATATACCCGAAATAAGTGGAACAATTTCAATTGAAATCTTTAGAAGTTAATTTCAATTGAAATCTTTAGAAGAGTTTTAGGGAAAGTGTGCATAAAGTTGAGTTAGACTTCTCAAAAGAAGGAAGAAAAATTCTGTTGTCAGAGATCGGTTCTTGTCATGTTACCAATTCAAGAGCTTTAGTCTGAGATGTTTTCTAGGATCTAGCCTATTTTCAAATATGAAGATACATGATGCTAGTCAGCAGCAAAGTTGTTTCTACTAGGAAACATCAGGAGAATGTTGCAAAGGAAGAAGAAAAACATTATTTGCAGTACAATGCACTGGAGAGCTGCTTAGATTGAGTTGTCAGAGGGGAAAGAAGTGTGCCAGCACAGATGGAAAGAGGGACCAGGTACTCAAGTGCACACAGGCATGCTGACCTGCCCTTCACTGGTATATTTTCCTGGTGCCCTAATAAATTTCATAAACTCAGATTTATTTGGTTTTTCACATTTAGAGCAGTAAAACACTAGTACTATCTTTTGAATAGAAGATACTTGGAAGTGTTCGGAAAATGAATAACAGTATTAGTGGGCAAGAAATCATGGATCTGTAGGAAAATAAGATTACAGCATGAACCCAGAAATGTACAGGTATAACACATTAGGTATGAAAGGCCAGTGGAAGGCCACAGACATTGCAGAATAAATTCAGAGTTATAGAAAATGGAGGAAAAACAGAGTATGAAAACCGCCCAAATATTTTATGCCAAAATAAAAGAAACAGCAGCCAAAAGTTCAATGAACAGGAACTGGAGTGGCAGCAGTTATTAGAGTTAACAGATTTGCAAGGTCTGACATATGAATGTGCTACCCAAATAAAATAGTTCCTTTGCTTGGTTGTCTATGAACCAGAGTAGATACAGGTCCGATAGTCAGGTCTCTGTTTCCCAAAAACCTGAAACATATAAAATGCATTAATAATACTAAAGAAATAGATTAAAATTAAGTTGGAAATGCCAAAAGCCTTCACACACAAAATTCATTAGGGCAGAAAAACCCAATTTCCAAAAGTGTTGCAAGTAGGGTCTAAATGACAACTTGAGCTAAATAGCTCTGACCTGATGGTCTTGGTCCCTTTGCCTGAATTACTGGGGGCCTGGCTGGGACAAGCACAGCTCCTGCTTAGCAAGTGTATCCAGATATTTTTTTCCTGTGGAAACTTTGGGATCCACAGGAAGGAGGAGATAAGTGAGCTCAGTCTGGGCTTGTGGGAATGGAAATCTTTCTTTTACAAACTTCACAGTCCTTTGTTCAGATTTGCAGAGGCCTGCTGTTCCTCTGCAATGGAAACGAGATTTGCAGAGGCAGGTGGCTGCCTATGTGCCCAGAAAGTCTGTGTGCTCCCAAGTTTTTTTGTGAAAACTCTGCAGAATTGTCAGTGAAGATGTAATTCCACAACAAGGTGTTAGACTTCATGCTTAATATGTGCTTAATTAAGTAGATGTTTGCCTCTGAATTTCACGGTGGTCTTCAGCATGCAGCAATGTAGACAGGAGGGAAGACTTTATAGAAGTGGGCAGCAAACAGATGTGAAGCCCTACTGGTATTCAGAGACATGTTAGTTGCATAATTCATGAAGATTCTATTTTATCTGGAGGATGGCATGTAGCACAAAAGCCTGCCTTGGGATCCTTCAGCTTCTCATGCTGATCATTCAGCCATCATTCAAGCCACCTCATTCAACTGTGTCACAAAATCTGGATAATGATCCCTCATCCATCTGACTTGAATCTTGATCCCTCATCCTAAAACTCTCCTGTGTTCTTTCGGAGATATCCTTCCAAATTCTTTTTAGGTCATTGCATTTTTGTACCAAATATAAAGGTCCTGATAATGGCATATTTTTTTTTCATCATTCTTATATTGATTTACTTGATTTTGAGCTCTTACTGAGCCCACTAAGTACTGCAGTTGTCTTCATTGTCCTTGCTGCTGCTTCAGTCAGGCAGACTTTCATTACTGATAACAATATTTTTTCAATCAATTTAGAGTCATCTTTTGCATCTTTCACATGCACCCTTTTGCATGCTTTCATTATTTATGGCTTCTTCACACTGATCCTGTATGTATCATGGGGAGATTCTATATTTTAATAAAATGTCTTTTGTCTTCCATATGTCAACTAGTCTGTTTCCTTCCGTCAAGAAACAAAAATTGTGCCCTATAGTTTCTATTAACCATCTAGTAACTTCTTGTACTATTTCCATCAACTCTGTTTTCACTCTAGTCAGCCTCTATATCACACATGAAGAGATGTAAAAAAGTACACTTGTATGCAGGTATACAAATAAAGATGGAAAGGTGTCACAAGTACACTGTAATGTTGAATTAGCAGCAACATTTACAGCTAACCTTAGAGTAACATTGTTAGAGTGCAATGACTGGGGTACACATATCAACTTGAAATACTTTCCAGTTAGACCATCTTTGTCATGAATTATTCACTTTTCCAAAATGAACAAGGTAATACCAAGGCAGTCCCTGTGCTTAGCAAGAGATTAATGGAATACCAATACACTGATATTTCTTCTAAGAGCCAAAAATTCTTGCTTGGTTCTTCACTCTTTGTGACATAGGAGAATAGACATGATAAAAATGTCAGAACTAGTATTTTACCTTCAAGTTTTACTTGCCCTGCAGCTTCCAAAGTTTTCACCTCAAGAATACTTGGTGACAAATATAATTATCTCCCTTTTTTCCTCATAAATGTGAAAACAAATGCCAACTAGCTTTCCTTTATCGTCGCTGGAGAGTCAGGCAGCTATAGAATAAACAAAAGTTCTCACCTGTTTCAGGTATCTAAGTTATCCAAAATAGGTTTGGATGAATCTCTCCAGAGATGTCTGTTTTGTTTCATGTCTGGGAAAGAAGCCCCATTGCTGTCTAGCTTCAGCTAGAGACCGGCTCTTAGGAGACTGAAGCCTGATGTTTTGAATTAAGCCTATTCTAGCAGAACAAAGTAAGAGGTTCAGAGTTTCTATGTGCCTACAACAATCTTAAAAATCAACTGAATTTAGAATATGCAGACTGGAGGACTGACACTCCTTCAGAACAATCTGGGCATCTTGATACTGCAAGTACAAGCAAATAAAGTGTTTGAACACACAGAGGCAGGAAAGCCTGTCTCACAGATGGGTTGTCTGTGGAGCAGTGACTCCAGACCTGTGGTTCATAATGCATAATTAGCACTAGAATTAGAATGTGGATTCCCCCAGTTTACTCAGCTGTTGAGGAATACATTTAGTGCCTTTAGCTTGATGTGGAGCTGCAGTGTAAGCTGCAGGTTAAGCTCCATGGGGCTGGAGTCTGAGGCAAGAGACCAGAGTGGCTCCTGGATAGTCAGACAGGAACATTCCCTTAGCAAAGTGGCTAAACAGATCGTGTGGTTATTTAAAAGGGAGCTCTGAGTCTAAACAAGAGTTGTTTAGACTCTTGTCTGTTGTTAACAGTGGTACTATACATGCTAGTTTTCAAATTATTATTTTAAGTCCACACTCGAGGAAGGATTTTGAAATAATGGAGAAAGTTCAGAGAAGAGTTCTGAGAGTGATTAGAGGGCTAGGAGGAGGAGATAAAGCAGTTTGACTACTCAAAGGAAATTAACTGTCATCATAAAAATAGCTAGTGAAATATTCCCGATGACAGGATGATGTATTTTTGCAGATAATGGCATTGTAAGCACCTGGACAGAAAGCTAGATATTTAGACAAGTTAAAGGTAAATTTTAACAAGAATTGTGGTGATCTTTCAATTGTGGCACACTTTAAGATCAATGTTAAATGTTTTATAACCTGAGACAGGAATTAATTCAGGGAATCTCTATACCCTGTGTTATGTAGGATTTCAGACTAGTTAATTTCAGCATTTTCCTCTGTCTTCATGGTTTTCTATTATAATATGGTGTACATAATATTGGTATGTAAGGATTTTAGTATATAGGAGTCTTTGTGAAAGAAATTAATTCTGAAAATTGGGAAAAATGAGCACTGCTTTAGTGAAAGAATAACAGAGGAACTTGTAGTGATAGTAAAATATTTGTAATTAGAATCTAGCTCGCTCTGGTACAGTGGAGTACAATTACCCTCAACCATATTATGATTTCTTTTACTTTTTTCTTCTTGAGTAAATTAACTTCAATTTGCAGACTCAGTAATAAGTAGCACGGTGTATATTACACCATTATTACAACACCTAATTCATTAGATATGTAATTTACATTGCTATTTATGTAAGTGCTGAATTAAATCCAAAGAATCTCAAGAGAAGGGTAACCAGCTTGTTCCAGACCTCAGCTTAATATTTAATATGGAAATGTGGGGAAAGAAGGCACACCTCAAAATCTTCAAACCTTATGTCAGGAACTGCATGTGAGTTTTCAGAAAGGAAGAAAGTAGTATCTTAAAATATACATCCAAAACAAAATGCAGAGGATTTAAAGAAGGTAAGGAGCACTTGGGAATATGCCAAAGCGAAAACTGAGGAAATATGTCACCTTGACTCACTCTTTCACTTCCTTTTTTTTAAATTTTTCATTTTTTATGGAGCATATTATTTCTGACTAGTCTATTCTACAGAGGGCTGTGGATTAGTATGAAATGTGCAGAGGGACAAAATTTCAAAATAGACATTGTACCACTGGCAGGAGGTTGCCTGAGGCAAACACAGCTCCTCTCTGCTGATCACCACACAACCACAGTGTCAGACATTTCCTCTTATGAAATGATCAGGTGCAGAAACTTCAAGGCTACAAGAACACTGGGGCAGCCCATGGCTGGTGGAGCCCTCCCTTGTCAGTAAGTAGCCTTAATGAAACATATTAAAAGAAGTGAACTGTAGAGCCAGCAATGACAGGAAGCTGTACAGTTGTGTAAATCAAGTGTGTTATGGAATAGGGCTGCACTCACGACACAGAGACACTGCAGAACTGGAAATATTTTATCTTCGTAAAGCAGGGTGAGACCTGGACAATGAATGATGCAGGGGAAGATACTCTGTCTATGGCTATGTTGCTAAATAGGAAAGGACCAAGAGCCCATCTCTGGCTTCCAGGCCAAATTTTGTAGACCGGCTTTTGGCAACACTGCTTTGGTACAGCTCTAGCTAAAGCACAGGGGCCATGCACAGGCTGCACAGCACTGCACTGAGACTCCTGTGAGAACAGAGCCGTAGAGATTTACAGCTCTGAGGCAATGCCCTCTTCTCTGAGGTGTTACTTTTCCCATTCAAAGTGTCTGAAACAATGAGGGCTGTGTCACAGCCCAGCAGAGCGAGGTTTTGCACTTAGTTTACTGTTGCTGTACCGTAAAATGGCTGTCTCATATCAGTCCATCCACATTTTTCCCATAGTGAAAGTGACAAGGCAGAGGAGAGACAGCAGAAAACATTCTTGTTCAATATTCCGATGTCTACATCGAGATGGTTCCTCAGTTTTGTCTTTAACTCTGTAAACTACTCTTGGATGCAAGACTGAGGATTGTGTCATGCCTCTTGGATGTTACAGGAGAGTACATAGGGGTGCTTGGGGTTTCAAAGCATCTGGGATAACACTGGGAAACTGTGTAAGCTTGAAGGAACAAAGAATGGTCCTGTCTTATCCATCCTGCCTTCTGGGAGAGTTATCTGAAAGGAGCTATCTCCAGAAATGTATTCATGTACTGTCATAGAAAATGTTTGTGGGAATACTCCAAACAGAGGCAGGGTGTAAGCTAAAAAATGAGAAATGTCATTTATCAGGAGGCCAGTGCTTGAGTTCTCTCTCTGACCCTATCTCACTACGAACACAGATATTCTCTTTAAGGACCTTCACATTTTAAGCATTTCAACATCTATGATCCAAAGGGTTGCCAGAATACTTGAAACACATATTGTTAATGTGATTATTATTATTATGCTGTAGATCTCCACAGTCACAGTAGTGTTTACTTCCCTCAGACAGCCTCGCTGAGATTAATGGTCTCCTGAATGTTAATGCAAACTCGTGCAGGTAATAGCTTCACAACTGGAACCAGTCAGACTGATTAAGAATCGAGTTTCCCTTCACATTTTTCCACTGACCACATTTAGGATCTTCCTTGTATCTGTGTGGGGATGTTCCATATCTCTCAGTTGGAAGTTAGGTCTCCAGCATTTACATTCACCTTGCTCTTTGAGATGTTTGCTCATTTGTACAGTGCATAAAATGATGCACCTTATTAATTTAACTTTTTTTTTCTGGGATGCTTAGATTTACTTTCAGACATGACTTCCCTTCCTCCCCTCTGAAATCTTTTAATAAAGGATTTAAAAATGATGAAAGTAATTGCTAGACACTAGCTGATAAAATATTTTTCTGCAATGGGTATGCAAAGCTTATGCTTCTGTGCACACATGCATATGAGGACATGCATGACAAAGAGGAAGAAAAGATTTTGGTGCAAAGGGACAGGCTGTACTTGTTGCTCCATTCTAGCTACTTCTTACAGTTTATGAGTTTCTAAATGCAAGGAATATATTTTGTTCCTCAGACTAACCATAGCAAAAAAGATGTCCTGTGAAACACAGTCTGGCAGCCTCCCAACACCACTCTTCAAAGGCTTTGATATAGCACACCAACACCAAGCATTAATGTCATCTAGGCTTTAAGTCCAGCTTTAGTTTAGTAACTGTTTAAGTAAATATTAAAGCACAGGGTCAAGGAAAGCTCAGAGCTGACAATAGCATAAAAAAGTAATATATTCTGCCACGTCTACTTAACCTTTCTGTCCTTACTATGAGAAAAATGCATATGGATGTGACATGGTATTTTATGGCAGTGAAAGATTGCACCAGCAGAAATCAGAACACTCAAAATAATACTGCAGCTTCTTGAGCCATTTTTGAGATTTAGATCAAATACAGTAGGACCTGCCCAGCAGAAGCTTTCAGCATATAGCACCACTTGTCCATCTCTTCACCAGAATTGATGAATCTCAACAGTCTTTCCCACATACTCCTTAAAGCTATCAAAAACAAGTAATTCCAATAAAGTTCTTTTTTTCCCCCTCCACATAAGCCAAGGAATTTACAATGTTATTCCAAAGTAACAGGCAACTTATTGCCTCTGTTTTCAAGTGCAGAATGAGAGATAACAATGAAACGGTTTACCAGGAGGTCACTGTGTATTTATACTCAGAGCAGAATTTAAGAACACAGGCTTCAATCCTGACTCAAAGGCTGAATTTCTGTGCAATTTCAGGTATAGATAAAGCTTCTCTACAAGCAGAATTTGAACTACTTAGTCCTTGACTCCTGGCCAATATTTAATTCATCAGACCTGAAGAAAAAGAAGGTTTTCCTAGGGAAAACTTGGAATATTTTAGAAATAATTTGGCAGCTGATGCCACTACTCGGCCAAGTTTTCCACTGCACACGTGCACACAGAGTTTGCAGCAGCTTTTTCTCATTCTGGTTTGCACTTTGTGTGCTCACCACCACCCCCTGTGTTTAACCACCTTTAACACCCAGTTCTGCCCATGGCATCATGTGGCAGAGCCCCCTGCCATCACACCTCCTGTGACTCTGTGTTCATTGTATTCTGCAATAGCCATTTCCAGAAGGAAAGAGAAATGAAAAAGCAAGTCACTTCTCTGGCCTGTTAACCACTGCCTTTTACAGTCCCTATCCTTTCCACATTCTGATATTATTTCCTGATAAATCTTTCATCTCACAGGCATCTCTTCCTCATTTTTACTTTTACTTTAATGGTTTTATATTAGATCTATGCACTAAAAGGAAAGCATTTTGAAAACACTTGACCTATTTTCATAACACCTACACAGCAGCCTGGTGTAACACCTAAATTTTTCTTTCACCTTGTCTCAAAGCATCACAGGTTTTTTATTTTCTTGGCAGTCTTGCATGTTTTGGTTTCTTCCTTATTTTGTGCTAAGCTTTTTCTTGATAAGGTTCAGCTGGAAAAACTCATCTCTCTGAGGAACCAATCAGGGTTTTACATCAATTAGGCTAATTGACAGAAGGCTTAACATATTTCTTCATTACGACAGCAAATACCTTCTTGGAAGAAACCTCAAAACACAGGAGTAAAAAAATAATAATGAAAAAGACACCAAAATCTTTTCTAGTAAGATAATTTTGGAAATATTTTGGAGGTAAAACACCAGGAAGGAAGTTTCCTAAGGGATGGCCATTTCACCATGGTTAAAACTGCTTTCAGCCAGAAAGTTTATGCCACTCCAAAACTATCATCCTATGCCTGACTGCAAAAATGTAAATAATCATGTAAATAATCACAGAAAGAGAGAATAAGATGCATATAAGGGAAATACATGAAGACAGAAAATATATAGCTAGGCACCAATCTACCAAAAAGCCTCCAAAGCTAAACAAAACTTCTAATTCTTAAAAAATCTATTGGGTTTTTTTTTTCTGAATTTATAACAGGACATCTGAAATAATTTGTGTTTATTCATATTAGCTGTCTTGATTTCTTTCTAACTTGTGCTAACCTCATTAAGCTGAACCTCATAATTGAGACATCAGGATTAAGAGACAGTTTACATTATAATTCAATATTGTGTGTTAAACTAAACTTTGCCTTTTGTTTCAGATTCTAGTCTTTTCTAGTAATAGAAATGATATGGTGTTTACAAAAGATAAAGAACTGCACTTTCTCGATATTTCTGTTACTGTGTTTGTCATTCTGCCTGTTTCCCTGTGCTCCATGTGAAGCTGTGGGAAGGCAACAGAAAAAGGCAATTCAATACTTTTCGGAATAACTTACAGTCATAAAACATATTCAGAAAAGGAACCCCTGAGGGAGGTATTTAACCTTAGTCTTTGCTGGTGTTTTTGAACATCTGGCCACCCTACTTGATAAACATGCTAGCAGTGTTGGGGTTTTTGGAATGTCTGTGCTGCACAAACCCCAAACAAGCAGTTCAGAGAATAAGAGCCTTTAGAGAAGAGTATTTAAAGGAATACAGAGGACTTCTGTACGTAAATCCCATGGACATATTTTCTGAGTAGTACACTCCAACCCAACACTCTATTACTTAACATTGCTTCCCTGCAGTGGGAATCAGTGTCAGCTGCAGCAGTGTTTTGAAATAAATGGGCCATGTTGCAGTTCTTGAGAGTATGTGTGAACATGGAGGAAGAAGGTCATGACGTCTCTAAGTGCGTATGCTCCACGCTGAATCCAATTGCCAAAATGCCACTTCCTGTTCTAGTTACACTGCAGCACCACCACCTTTTCTCTTCAGCATGGGACGTGTCCCACATCCATACTCTTGAAAGCTTTTTTTCCTAGAACTTCCCTCAAAAGTATCACAGCAAGCAATTCTTCCCTCTCAAGCATCTAATTTTGATTAATGGAAAAGATGAAATTTTCCCTTCAGAAAGTACCCTCAACACAGCAATAACTATTTTATGCTAGAATATAATAACATAATTTTTCTTATGTGTTTTCTAGCTCTCAGGTGAGGATTCACTAGCCCTGAGGAGGGAAAGGACAGCAAGTTGTCATGGTGCCTTATTTCATTTTAGCTGGTTTGGAGCTTGTCAGGACTGGAGTTGGTGGTTGGGGCATGCAGCAAGAGCTTGGGATCCTAGGCTTTTCACCACAGGCACTACTTCATGTAGGAAATGCTCTAGATTAATTCAGTGTAATTTAAATTGTAGAAAGCTTCAGTCCCCCTTTTTAATATATGTGAGGGCTACTCCCTCCCTGTGGAAATAGGCAGGGTGCTCTGTGAAGATCCTGGTATACGAAAACATATTCCATTGAAAGGTGAGGACTCCTCTTCCCTTCTTTAGCTCCAGCCTAGATACTTACATAATTTTCCCTTAACAGCTCTAAACATTTCTGCTCCTTACTCTACATTGTCTTCAGCAGAAAGGCAGTATTTGTTTTCTAGAACAGGTTTGTCAACATGGAAGTATGGGGAGGTGTTAGTAGCAAATCTGTCTCTTTTGTGACTTCCAATGCTTTTCTTTATGGTTTCTTTAATGCAAGTCAACACTGCAGGTCAAAGGGGAATGCTGCAAAGTGGATTAAGCTCCATTCAGTAGCCTTTCAGCGTTACTTCTGTCTCTTCAACTTCAGTTAGATTCTGTTCATGAAATGAGTATAGCCATGGTGCACAATCTGTTTTGCAGGCAGCCTCTCTCCAAATCCACCCTGTGAATGCCCTCTGTTGTCTTAGTCTCCCTTGGTCTATTATCCCACACCCCAACCCCTGATTAATAGTGAATTAATGGGGGACAGAAGCCAGGCAAAAAAGAACGATGATGCTCCTTTTGTGTGTCTTCACCTATGCACTGCCCAGATCCCAGTGCTGACTGTCCTGAAGGTAACATGCTTGTCCAAAAATGCTGTGGAAGGGAAACCCAACATCATAAACCAGGAGAAAGTGCCCAGTGAAGCAATAATAGGAACTCAGGGCCTCTCTTAGAAAAGGGATGGAAACCACTGTATTAAATGCTTTTCTGTCCCCTTTGATGTGGTGATATAAGATTTTTCCTTGTCTAATTATATACATTTCCTTCTCTTTCACATGTGTGTGTGTGTGTGTGTGTGCAGAATTACTTTCTGGATCACACTTCTCAGGATTATAATCCATTTGTAAAGAACACTTGGGATCATATCAAAGGAGGGAGAAAAGCACATCTACACACATCTGACTTTTCCAACCTCAAGGCAGAGTTAGCTCTACCTATACTGTTCCTGACAGATGTTTTACTGGATAAGTGAAAAATGCCTCAGAAACCTCTCCTGGAAAAAATTCTTTGATTAGCCCAGTTGATCCATATCAGTAACTCCCCACTTCTATGCTCAGCACAGAACTACACTGCTTCTGTTTTTTCTTCATTACAATTTAAACCCAAGGTTTGCCGCCCTAGTAAATCTAGATGATGAGAAGTGTATTCTCATTTTCCTTCCTTGTGTTTATTTCTGAAACAAGAATTTTCTAAGCAGGTGGGAGAGGGTAGGGTCCAGGGTTCTGGTCTCTTCAAGCAGTTGCTTTCAAGGACCCTAGTGCAGGGTCTGGTCCTGGCCTCTAGCTCGGTCTGGGCTCACATTCTCTTCCTCTAGCATGACTGCCATCAATCTTGTTGCAGCCTTCTTGCCTCCAGCTTTAGCAAGCACTGAAATTGTGAAGTCAGAAACAAACACACCACTATTTTCTCTTTGCACGATCAGTTTTCAGCCCTTGTCTTTGTTTCTCAGCTGTGTGGCTCTTAAGTGCCCACCATGGGCACTGTGGAGTCAGTCGATCATTAAAGCCGTGTTTCACATCCAGGCATCACCTGCAGTTAACTGTAAAATCAGAGCAACTGCAAAATCAGAGACCAGGGGCACAGACTGAATGCAGTTGCCTAATGTTCAGTGACAAGGAAGAGTGATACTTCTGAGCCAATCCAAAACATTAGATGGTAAAGGAAGTCTACTGGTAAAAACTCAGTAGGCTCCAGGCACTCACAGGGTGAGATGCCTTTGCACCTCAGCCGAGCAAAGGCAGCAAATGGTTAATCGTGCTGTCTAGCAATGGACATCTGACTGATGCTCTGAATCACCTCTGAGCCTTCTCTACACTATAGAAAGGATTTTACATTTCATTTGACATAGCCTGAATCTCACTAATCAAACGTGAATAGCCCTACTCTGCCAGAGCCCTCTTTTAGATGATTAGGCTCTTTGTAGATCTAACTGCCAGAGCTGGTCCTATG
This sequence comes from Urocynchramus pylzowi, assembly GCA_013397555.1. Taxonomy (NCBI): domain Eukaryota; kingdom Metazoa; phylum Chordata; class Aves; order Passeriformes; family Fringillidae; genus Urocynchramus; species Urocynchramus pylzowi. The sequence goes on from VZRH01006293.1 coordinate 168,275, forward strand.
AAAACAGCAGTAATAGTGAAAGCAGCAAAACAGAAATTCATGTTTCTTTTTGTTGTTGTTTGCTTGCTGTTGACTGCAGAATTCATATTTGTACTTCAAAATGGTTTCGTGGAATACATTGCATAATAATTCATTGAATAGCTGATTGTTGTAGTTTGTCAGACTTGCTGATGGCAACTACAAATCTACTCTGTTAGGCAAAAAGAAAACTGATTGGTTTAGAGGTTTTTAGAGACTTACTGAAATGCTTAATCTCTAATGTATACTGTTCCCCAGCACAGCGAAGTATGTACAGCATTACTTTTTCAGCAGGATTTGAGCCTGGCACAGACAGAATATCAGTATTTGAATCTGTTTACTGAAAAACAGTATTCTGTAATATGTGCCTCGAGAGCATGCAATTCTATTATTTTTCTATTGCTTGCCACTGGTGCCTAAGAACTGGTGTCAATTAAATTGTAGATGAGGGAGCCTGCAATCATCCTTACATGCTTCAGCAGTTGTAATTTGGTTAAGGCTCAAATCAGTGTTCTGGTTCTTAACATTTCTTGAATGTGTTGAAAATCTAACTTAATTGTGAGAAGCAGTTGTCCTGTCTCTGGGAAGTAAACAAAAGGCTTCATTTAGGCTTGAATGATAATGTACTCAACTGAATTTTACTATCTTTTTGATTTCAACTTTTATATTTTTTTCTTATATATGTTTTGCAAATAATCATCTAGTTTTTTCATTATATCTGTAATTAGATAGTGGATATGCCCTTTTTTTTTTGTTTTCAGCTATACATGATAAACATATAAAAAAGAAAATGTTAAACAACTGAGGATGAAGATACAAAGTTAAGCTCAGAGGGAAAAAACTGAATGTGAATAGAGAAATGTAGCAGATATTGATATCACCCTACAATATAGTCTAAAAACGTTGAATTACATTTAAAGAGTACTTAAGTACCCTTGTGAACACAAGATTTTATAAAGGCAATATGCCTTTCTGCCCCAATATTTGGCAAGTCTTCTCTTGTTTTCCTCCACTGTAAACCAGCTATCACTGATTTAAGTGTTGATATAATGACTTGTTTCCTTGATCAACAGCTGTTCACAATTAGTTATTGCAGATTATTTCCTCTCTGAACTTCTGCTGAGGGTCTAGAGTGCCTTAAACCTTTTTGCTTGGAATGTTAAAAATAATAATTTATCCACATGATTCATATTCATTTATCACTGAGACTGTGCCATTCTAACACACTGAAGAGGTGTGAAGTCTGACAGTGATTTTTCTGAGTGTTAGATTTGCAGGCTGTAAATGAAAAATTGTGGCAGGCACCACTACTGAAAGCCTATTAGAAAACGTGACAGAAGGAATTTTTTAGCCATGATAATCATACTGTATTTAAAAACACAAGAACTAGAATAAAATCAGGGATAGCAGACAAACTTTGTGCAATTATTTATCAATTTCAGATAAATTTCCTTATGGGTTAATGAAAATCAAAGCAAAGTGCAAATGATAGAGAAACAATAAAGAGTATCTCACAAAGCTGTTGGATTTCTAAGCTGTTGGATGCTAAGCAATTTATACATGTCACAAAAACCTTTCTTAGAGGAAAATAAATGAAAAATATAAACTATGATGTCATGAGGCCACTTGCTGGACCAGATAAATATTCTTTGTTCTTTCCAGTCATCACAAAAGGTGACTGTATGCATACTCAAGATAAAAATCGAGTAGAAAAATCCTCTTACCTGTATGCTACTTATTCTGCTTCCTTTTTTCCCTTCTTTTTTTTTTTTTGAATTATGCTAGAGGACAGCTAACCTGGGAATAAGTGCAATTGATGTACATCCTGATTCTACTTGATAGTCTAGAAACAGAAAAATGCAGCAGTTCCAGGAGGACAGCTTGTTCAAAGATCAAAAGAAATACTACTTTAAACTGAGCCCAGCTACAGAAGTAGAGAGAATCACAACCTATGGTGCGTGTGTATGCTAATAAAAATCCCCTCTTATACCAGAAAATAAGATTTCAGTTTTGTACTTTGTAAACTAAGAGTAAATGAAAGAAGTAAAACTTTTTTGAAGATGTTGAGGAATTACAAGGCCTCCAACAGAAGGCTCTTACAGAGTGCCCAGATGATTTATCAGCTCATTGAGAAACTCTTTAATACAACATAGAAACTTCTGGTTTTTGGTTTTGTTGGTTGTGGTGGTTTTTTGGTTTTTGTGGTTTTTTTTTTGGTTTTTTTTTTGGTGTGTGTTTTTTTGTGGGTTTTTTTTGTTTGTTTTTTGTTTTTTTTTACACTGTGGATGAAATGGGAGCAACTAACAGTGCTGTATTGGCAACTGGAAAGCAGATATAATTTTATTTAATATTACCGAAAGGTGGCATATTTACAAAACCCGTTAGCTACCACTTGTTTTCTTGAAATAAGAGCAGGCATTAGTGATGGCAAGATTTCCCATGTTATTTATCTGTGCTCCAGAAGACAGCCCTCCTAAAAACGTACAATTTTTCAAGACTCAGTTTCCCATGATTTGAAAAGCATCTTAAATCCAGGGACGAAAAAACCACAAATGGCAGCTTCTTGAGGCTGCTTTGCCAAGGGCCTTGGTTTATCTGCACATTAGGAAGAATCTCCAACTTCTTTAAAGGTTGAAGTATATCCAAGACTGGATATGCAGACACTAATGACCTATACCAGACACCAGGTAATATGTCTCCATGCATGGGCTGGACCAAGTTGTCAAGAAATGAATGACTTTGGCTTAAAATAAATTAATAGTAGTTTACCACAAATTGCATAAGCCAATAATAAAATTAGTTCAGGAAGTGTTTGTTCCCACCTGATGCGTGCCTGGCATCCTTTGTACTCATATGGATGTCAGTATAATTTTTAAGACTCTTTTCCTTTTCCTTCCTAACTTACAGAACAGCATCAACTCACATGGATGGCATTTATTTTCTGGTCTGGTCTTGCAAATGCCTTTCAGAGTAGATGCAACCCAGGAAGAACCTCCTGTACTGCAGGATGTGACAAGCTATTATATTCCAGTCAGCCCTATGGAGAATTAGTAACCAGTGGCAATACAAAAGCAAGTCAGGGCAAATCAGACCAGAGTTTTTTTCAAAATCTGAATGAAACCTGGAAAACAATGCCAGTTTACCACTGTGTGGCATATGTCTTATTAAAAAGGAAACACAGAAATAAGACACAATAAATTACCTGTGGTAAAGTGAAAATTGGCATCAGACAGAAATCACACCATTGTGAATTCAGATTTTAAAAGAACAAAGCAAATTGGCTCATTTGGAACTGTAATTTCATGTATACCTCATCATTTCATAAAAGGAATTGTGAACATCAAGAATGGAAGTAGATGCAATCCTATCAGAGCATTGCATGTAGGACTTATTGTAGCACTCCCAGCATCCCCTGACGCACTTCCATTCTTGTAATTCCAATTATTTACCTATCATTTAAGACTCTCCACAATTCATACTGTCATGTGTTGTAGCCTATTATGTCACTGTGATACCATAAGGATTTTATCAGTGACTGAGCTGCTTTAACTCAATTAAGTATACTTGAAAAACTGTGTGATACTCTTAAGTTTTGCAGAATTATTTTTAACCATGACAAGATGACACATCATTGTCTCTTGACTGCTAACCTAGATTGGATGATATCAGCTGATAGTGGAGGCTATCTCGGATGACAAGTGTACACAGCAGTAATCGAGAATGCATCATGCTATTAAGCTCCTACAATTGCTTTACTGCTGTTATAAATGTCAGTTCCAACCTATGATAACAAAATTTTCACAGCAGGCTCCTACTCACACTTCTTTGGACATTGAGACTCATTTTTCTAGCAGCCTGTGTATTCCGAAAATCTACAGAGATGAGAGAGTCTGAGTTTCTTCTAAGTCTTACCCAACAAGTTTAGACACAAACTGAGATCCATCTTGCAGCCCTGAAAAGTGCACATTTACATTGCTTCTATAGAAATNAAAATTAAAATAAACCCCTGGTGTTTTTTTTTTTTTTTTTTTTTTTTTTTTTTTTTTTTTTTGTTTTTTTTTGTTTTTTTTTGTAATGAAGACTAGAATGTAAGTATCCTGTAACTCAAGTTTCAGTTCTGGCTCTTCCATAGACAAGACTGTATTTCTGGCTCTACACCTGACACCCATGCATGCAGTGATGCTTATGGCCTTTGAGTGTGCAGGTGTTTACTTATTCAGCAAGCAAACCAGGTGGCATATTTTCTAACTAGGTGTGTGATGGTTTGAAAATGGTACATCCAAAGGAGCTCCCAGTCCTGCAGTGTGGGGGCAAGTCTTGTAAGCAACAACACTCGCTGAGGTGAGTGCAGAAATCTTTACCATGGTCTGAAGATGTGTACCCATTAGCCCTATGGTGGTGTCAGTGGGGACAGCCAGAGTACAGGACTGAGAAGAAGCCTGTAATGCAGATGTTTTAGTGAGAGCAAACCCCAGGAGAGATTAGATATATGAATAATCTACATCTTTGATTGCTCACTGGTATTTGATTACTGTGTTTTGATACAGTTCACAATTTCACATGTCTTTCTTAGTACCAGACCTATATATGCTAATGGTAGAGATGAATGGGAGTGTAAACATCTTTGTTTAATTTTAAAGAAAGTCAAATTTTCTTCATATATATTTTCACATAAATAACATATTTTAGTCATGAGCTTTGGTCCTCAGCTTTCTTCATTCTTGCCTTTTCTATCTTTTCATTCAGAGGAAAATAAGATAAGAGGAAATCTTTTTCCCTCTAGTAGGCTGTGAAAAAGGCTGTGAGAAATGGGGATCTCTGAAAAAAAAGAAAGTATATTGGGAATAACTATAATTCTTTCTATCATCTTTCAGTATTTCCAAGGTATTTAATTATAAAGCCTGTCTTTTCCACAGCAGGATAGCCTAGGAGAAGGCATGCTGCATTTCAGTTACCTGTCTTTTTGTTATAACACACCAGTAAAACTGACATCTCAGCCTTAAGCCTAGAAGAAGACTGAAAGGATGAATTTAACACCAGCAAAAGGGGTACATACTAGAAAGTTTTTGCATAATAATTTTAACTGCATGGTTATTCAGATCTTCTAATAATTGGATAGACTAGACTATTAGTATCATTGTAATTTGACTAGTAACAATTGTTGTGTTTTGATAGGATTGTTGAATCTCTAATTGGTCTCAATAAACTCTTAGCTGCACTTATTAAGCATGTAATACTTTGAGTTTGACAACTGTACAATTTAAAGTGCATTGTAACTGAGCTAAAAAAATTGTTGTCTCCCAGGCAGATAAATTCAGACAGAGCACAGTGTTTCTAGCCTATTAACCAGCTGCTCATGGTATTTTCTAGGTATTTCTGGGTGGTTTCTGTTGTGTGAGGTAGATGTACTTTTTCTCTAAATTTCCTCATTTCCTTCTTGCAGCTCCCTTAACACTGGACTGATGACCACTGTATTATTATAAATGAGAATAAAAAGAGATGCAGGTACATTAATCTAACTTAAGCAACATTAGTTGTTTTTTGTTCACCCTCTTAAAAAGTCTTTTGAGGTTCAATATAAATAAGAAATATTCTGATGATGAAGAATGAATCACTGTCATCTCCCAAATTCTCAAAGGATGCTGCAATACAAGAGGAGTCAGAGAATCACAGAATCACAGAATAAGATGAGTTAGAAGGGATCCTCAAGGATCAGTGAGTCCAAACCCTGGCCTTGCAAAGGACCATCCCCAAGAGTCTCACCATGTGCCTGTAAGTATTGTACAAACACTTGAACTCTGTCAGGCTTGGTGCTGTGATCTCTTCCCTGGGGAGCCCGTTCCAGTGCCCAGTCACCCTCTGGGTGAAGAACCTTTTCCTGATATCCTAAAGCACCCCTGACACAGCTTCAGGCCATTTCCTCAGGTCCTGTCACTGGTCACATAGAAAAGAGATCAGTGCCTGCCCACCCCCTGCCCCCCCACCCCCACAAAAGTGCCACAGAGAGAAATGAAACAATGATTTTAACGACAATGGGTGCAAGATTCATTTTTTCACATCTGGTGCATGTATTGGGACTGCTGGAGCAGGGTAGAATGGCTGTCAAACCCTATCAGCCCATCCAGGAGGATTCATCCTTTGGTTGTGGGGTAGCCAGCTGACCCTGTGCTTGGCTGCTGCTACAGCTACATTGGTGGCCAGGCTCTCCAGTCTGTTAGGGCTGGGAACATGCTGGTTCTGGAGCACAGAAAGGTTACACAGGTACTTGTGTACATGGGATGACTTTACTCTCGAATGCATCTGATCAGTCGTTTTTCTTTTCTGCATCCAATGAATGTTTTTCTTCCTTGGCAGATATTCTAACATGGGAACAAGTTTGAAATGTGTGTCTACAAAGTTTACTGATACCAGCTACAATTTGATGTTGATATCTACTCCAGCCACAGTTAGAGATACCAGCTATTTCCCAGAGGATTTGGAGCGGCAGTGGACACTGGTGGAAGTTTGTTGGAAGATGGTCATTATAAAGTTTGGTTTGTTTGGACACAATAGTCTGTATTAATACACAGCTCTGTTAGTGAGGGTGTGTGGGCAAATGAATGTGGGAACAACTTGAGATATGCGATGTCATTCTGCATAATAAAAATAAATGAAACTTCAGTCTCTGGTGCGGTCGTGTAATCTCAGCTGTGGGGCTCCCTCCACTGCCCTTTTAGCCCATGTAAAGCTATGTGTGTCATTAGTCAGATGGCTGATAAATCCATCTCCAACCCAACTGTAATACTTGTCTGTCTGAATTCCTGCCTTGGCATGGCAAGAAGTGAGTGTATCTGAGCTAAAACAAAAGAGATGCATTCTGTGCAGCTGGCTCCGATGGTGTGCGCCCACAGCTCAGTAAGCAGTACCAGTGCAATGTGAAAGACTGTCACAAATAGGCTTATGCTATTTCAGAACTACAAATGAAGAGAAATTGAGTTCACACGCTGCAGTGAAGCAAATCAAACCCCATAACATTTGTATTAATTGCCAAAAGCAGATAGTGCCTGGGAAGCAGAATAGAGGGTGGAAATGCAATAAATCTTCAAGCTTAAATCTGGAAATGAGCCCAGGTTTTGGGGAGTTAGAGTCTAGTCAAACTTGCTTTTAAAAGAATAAATCTATCAGAAAAAAATCAATCTGGGAAGTATATTTTAGATCTTTGATTATTTTTCTTTGTCTTTTAGCCAAATATTAATTGAAACTATAAGAAATAAAATATATTTTTTAGAACAACCAAATGTTCTCAGACCCTTTATTATATTTAATATACTAATTTTACATTCCATTTAGGATAAAAATATACATAAACCATTAAATTAATGGTACACTGATTTGGAACTATTCTAGGCTTTTATTAATGAAAAAAGTGTTGAAATGAAATGTATAGCATAGCTGTGCCGCGATGCACACACATCAAAGTAATAATCATTACTTATCAAAGTAATAATTTACTTTTCTGCAGAAGAAGCAGCATCAGAATTCCTGAGTTCATGACAATTCTGAGTCAGGTGAGGAAGCCCACAGACACAACCACAAGCCTAGAGGAGATAGCCTTGACCAGGAATTGTTTATCAATACAGTGCAGGTGATGCACTCCTGAATCAAAAGTATATTGGAGACCTGAGAGAAGTTCATGCTCTGGGGGGTAATCTTACAGCTCTGAAATTGATGAAAGGTTGACTGTTTTCTCACATAAATGCACTGAAGATTTTTCTGCATGTATTAGGCAGCTGTTGTATTCTTCTGTTAAACTGGCAACAAGAGGAAAGTGAAGAGGAACTGATGAGATTTGGGTGATGCTAACAGCAAAGGGATAAAACAAAGAAAGAGAACTCAGAGTAGTGGAAAGAAGTTTTGCTCATTTCACTGCCAGTACTTGACCTTTCCTTTTCCAGTTCTTTTTTTCCTGACGTCTAGGGCTCAGTGCATATTGTCTTAAGTAACACCCTGCTGCCTACAGGTAATTATGGCTTTATTGGCCATCCAGAAAAGCTTCAAAGAAAGGAATTCGGAGAGTTAATAGCAATTACATCAATGAAGCCACAAAATGCAATTTGCAGGGCATTCTAGTGCTGCTAAAATTTATTTATTTTATGCTCTAAAAATAATTTTTTTTTGTTTCTTTTGTTGAGTGGAAAGGCAAAGGATTATGTTGCTTGCCCTGAAGCATTTACTCAACATTTTTTGCCTGCAAATCAACTAAGTAAGGAAAAAGCAGAGGTATAACATCAAAATGGAAGCATATATCTGCAATGAGAATCAATACAGCCACACAAGCAAAGGTTTCTAAAAGAGATGTAAAATATATTGGCAAAACTAGCTTTCTGCTGCTATAGCTTCAGTAATTTTCACTACTGGATTTCAGATTTATTTTAATACAATAACACAAATATCTACGTTTTTGCTGGTAAAGTTCTACAGCTGGGGGCAGAAAAATAAATTAATACCATGGGCATTCATAATGGCATTCCATGAATTTTCATATCCTTTTCCCATGGAAATCCACATATATTTTTCTCCTACTTCACACCCCCCCATCTTTGAAAACGTTTCAACTATATAGATGAAATACTTTTTGATTGCCATACTTTTCAAACAATTTCAGACACAAATCCATGCAAGTCTAATGGAATTCAAACATATCAGGGCTTAAAACAAAGCAACTTTCTGATATAGTTAGTCACTAGTTCTGATGGCTGTCAGTCCCGCCTAATTTGCTTGGCTTCCTTTCTGGTAGCTTATGCACAGCTTTTTTAGCCCAAGAGAGAGACAGAATGGGGGAATAAAAAATGTTGTCTGGGTGACAGCACATATAAACAGAGACTTGTCAAAAGCTAGACCAGGTAAGATGTCCCTGGTGAGTCCACAGCACTCTAGTAAGGAGAAGCAGATGTGCTGGTGTTTTCACTGAGATACTGTTGGGATTTTCTTTTCCTGCCTCTTTCTGTGAAGGCATTTGACATATGGTCCTATGCTGTTCAATTACACATTTCTTTTCCATCCCAGATAGGATTTTTCATTTATTTGTCATTTCCCATTCTTAACTAGAATTATACTTTATTCGTCCTTCCACATAGTCTTATGATATTAATTTTTATCAGGGATTGGAAAAATTTAGTCTGGAGAAGAAGTTTAATCAGAAAAGAGCCTGGCTTAGAATAAATTTCCCATTTTAAATGGGCTGGGGGTTGTCACTAACTTAGTTTTTCCCATGCACTGAAAATGTGTTTAAAACGATGTCATTTGATTAACTTGTAAAGTCTGAGAGTAGCTAGCAGATTCAATTATGGATTCAAATTATGCAACTAAATTGGTCTAATTTTTAAAAGTGATGAATGGAGTGCATTAAAAGAAAGGGATAATAAAGGTCTAAAGAGGAATTGGCAAGGATTCTATTAATTAAAACTCAATGAACAAACGCATACCCTTACGCGAATGGGTGCACAGCTATAAATACATTGATTTGCATCAAAAATCCAACTTGACATAATGTTTACATTACATTGGGTTTAATTTCCTACATATCTGAAATCCATTTAAATACATGTTAATGACGACAGGAGATATTAGAAATCTGCTCCTAATATTGCAACAAGCAATAACTCTATTAACTATATTAGGGTGAAGTGCCTTTCCTGGAAGACAGAAAGCTGCTTAAAAACATATTGAAAATCTGTACGAGATAGAATATTGTCTGACAAGACATAAAGCTGTTTGACCCTAATTACAGCTTTTGGTTGTGTCAGGAATAGCTCAGCAAGGCATAATGATAAAGTTGCTTTCTAAGAATTCTGAAGAGAGGATGGGTCACAGAGTTGTAAGTGCTGTGCCCATTGACCAGCTCTCAGAGGCACCCATGGCACCAGCAATGTTTCCATGGGGGTCACATCAGACCTTGCCACAGCCCAGGGACACGAAGACAGGAGGACACTTAAAGCTGCAGAATCACCTCATGGCCTCTGCTATAATTTTCCCTTCTTGGGATCAGGCCATGTTTAGATCTACCTCTGTTGGTGAAATTTTAATTCCATCTCCCTTTTTTCAAGGATGGAAAGCACCTACTCCAAGACAATGGTCTGAAATGACCACCTGTTCCAATGTGGATTTTCACACCTCCCTTGTAGACAAGACCTCAGTCTCTGCAGGTCCTTTCCTGCACTGAGAAAGAGCCCAAATACATTGTCTTGCAGGTGAGCCATGGCCCAAACCTATATCTGCATTTTTAGTACATTTGTTTTAAATAGAAGGAGCATCTAAGAACTGAGTGACCTTCTGGAGTGTCCTTCTTTCTACCTTTCTCCAATAACTAAAAGCTTAACACCATTGTTCAGCAAACTAGATCAGGACCTGCATATTGACCCTTTTCATCCAACCTTCTTGGTATTTTTTTTTTTTTTTAACTGATGATCTTATTCTTATCAGTTGCTAAAAAGCTGGCACACTTTCCTGCAGCTGGTGCAGAGAAGTACCTGCTTGCATGCCTGCAATGCACAGAGCTAGCTCCTCAGGGACAGCCTTTTTCTGACAGATGCAATGTGCATCTTCTGCAAACACTCAATTACATTTTCAAGATGAGAGATTTAAATTTCAAAGGCTCTCACAAGTAAATCTGCAGCTGTTTAAAGTATTTTCAGAAAATAATTTCTTTTTAGTTTAAAGAATTTTTAGGAAGTAAGAAAAAATGGGATGATTCAAGTCCTTTGTGGGTGAAACTCAAATGGCAGCTCTGAATGAAGAGGTTATGATGTAATTGGTGAGGTGGGGCATGAGACTGAGGGAGGTGCACCCACTGACAAGGCAAAACAAATGGTTCTTGTCAAAATCATGGAGAGACAGCTTGTGTTGCACAGGTCAAACATTACCCTAACCAAATCATTTGCAGCTCATAGCACAACCTTTGACTGGTAAGACTGTCACATAACAAAGAGTACAGTTGGTAGCCTGTGAACGGATGCTGCCTCCTGTCAAAAGAGTCATTGATACACCCAGTTTAAAAGCAGCTTTCCCCACAGTCTTTCAGGCATCCCTGCTTCCTGCTTCAGAGACTCCATCTCTTGAAAATAGCCTGTCAGGTCCCATCTGTTTTTTTGTGAAGCTGCCAGCCCCTTGAGAGGGGGTCCACCATTCCAATCTCCTTTCTGATGCTGGAAAACCAAAGGGGAATAACCTCTGCAATCTGCCAGAAATTGGTTTTTTGAAAGCAAGGACTCTGCTTCAGAGAGCTGCAATCTACCATACTTAAAGGAAAATTAGTTTTCTAAGTACAGTGCTTTCTTCTGTTGACTGCCTCAGCCCTCTGTCTCTTCCTGTGCTTCTTCTCCTCACACAGTGCCTTGTGGGAGCTTAAACCTAAATAACTCATTAACAAGCAAAATCCAGTACACCATATTTCTCTTTCTAATACAAGCAGGTATTGTGAAGGGAAGGAAACAATGACAAAGTAACTTTCAGAAAACTCTTGCTATTTTAATAGTAGTAAAACTGCATGAACACTAAGCAGGCTACAGCTGGTATAATTAACAGATGTTACATTTGTCAGTACCTCAAAAATGATTAGCAGGTGTCCTAGTTGATTCAACAAGTTCATTAATCATTGAAGGCTTTCCTTCAAATTGACTTATCAGTCTTAATGTGCCTTCACTATTGCTTTACAGAGGGCAATAATATCACATTGAGTATTATAAACATAAACAAACTGACATCATGTACCCCAATGGACTTAACATCTGAATAACAAGACAAACATGCACTGTAAAGACAGCATGGAGCAAAACCTGAGAAAAAGTATTTGTCATGAGAATGAGACAGCAGAGAGTTTCAAAGCAGATTTTGGAACAGAGAGTTGTTTCTAAATGGAAAGGAAAGGTTAGAAAACAAATGGAAGTTGTATGACAAGGAAAAATATTAAGGTGGTCGTAGTGAGAATCCTTTATGTAAATTTGAATTTTTCAAAAGCTTTAAGATAAAACATAAGGTTTTAGGGTTATACAGCAAAGATGGTAAAAGGTGAAAGAAAAACGGCACCATTTTCCATAAAGGACAAGGAAGACAAGGGAAAGGCTAAAGAAATAAAGTTATGGAAGTGCAAAACTGAACTCTTGGGAAATGATAGGAAGAGAACATACAATTTAATGGGCTAGAGCATCCCTGGAGAGCAAAGGGGAGCCTAGTGGGCATGGAAAAGTTTCAGAGGTGAGAAGGGGACTTTCAAGTGATCAAAGGGCAGAGGATAGGTGGATTTTCTTATGGGTTTCAGTTGTTTTGCTTATTTTTGTTTCACTTCCTTTCTCCTGGAAAATGAAACTATTTGATACTTTCTTAAAGGATGGCACATCCTCTAGCAAAAATTTCTCATGTGGCATCATTCAGACCAGAGTACAGAAGTGACCCAATGAATGCATTAGAGAACTGGGTTAACTTCCAGCTTACTTTGACACATTCTTCATTGGCAGTGTCAGAGATTGGGTTTTGAAGTTGACAGACCCCTGAATTATTCTGATGTCTATAGAACAATGTCTATAGAACAATGTCTTTGCTGATTTTCTACAACTTCTTATCCAGACAGCAGACACTGGGTCTGAAGCTGAATGCAGACAAATGAGTGACACAAGGCATAAATCTTGACAATTTCTTTGCAAATCTTGACAATTTCTACTGCACATTGGCCAAAGATCTCCTCTGCATGGACTGCAGTGAGTTCTGCTTCATTCATTTCATACACAAACACAGATGTGTAGGTATGTTGCATAGATGCATATTCTTGCTTCTTACATTTGCTCTTCTCTGCACTGTCTCTACCTTGCTACAACAGAGGATCATTTTTTAGGGGTCCTGCATACTAGTTTGTTAGTAGGAATAGATGTCAGCTTCAAGAATCCTAGCTGACCTCGTGCTACTTCCAAGCAGGGCTAAAGGTGCTATCATGTCCTCTTTCAGTCTAAACAGTAGAGATGTGAGTGAATTTGCAACTAAATTTTAGAGCAAAATACAGAAGTACTGTTCTAAAACTATGCTGGCTTCTGCCAGGTATTCCTAAAGCTTAACATCTATTTGTACCTTAAATCTTAAGTACTCTTGCACTATTGAAACTCTCTGACTTGGTAGATGCCAGAGGTGGAGGGAAGATGTTTCTGTTGCTGGCAATGGTTTTACTCAAGTTCCCTGGGTAAAAGAGGTATTTCTTTGCCTATCTTGAATGTCAATGCCGATTGAAAGCCTCCATTACACGAAAATGGTGCTAAATTTTGTCAAAAAATGAATTACCAAGACAGGTACTGCTACTAAAAAAGCAGAACAAACTGAAACATTGGGATAATTTGTGCAGTTACTCAAAGGTATCAGCAAGCAGACACTATTTGTATGGAAAAGCAATTATTACAGGAAAAATGTGAGCCTGTAAAGGTAGCACATATTGCTTTCCTATGCTTTTTATGTAATTGGTATCATTATGCTACATAATGACACCAATTACTTAAAAATTAAGCACACAATAATGCATACTTCATATTTATTATATTCAGATGGAGTTCCTATCTGCAGCACTTCAGGGCCCGACATCCTTTAATAAATTCTACATGTGCCTTCAGTATTTTCTCTAGGGTTGTATTTTTTAATGCTTACTCTTTTAGTGGGGAATCTCAGGCATAAAAAATTTAAAAGGTCAATTTTATGATGAAACACATGAGCCTGGATATTCTAAGTGGCACCCTAGACTGCAGAAGCTAATTGCTTTTTGACTGAAGAACTCTCTTAAGTGCTCACACTGGAACAGGTTCATGTGAAAAGCAGGATGCATCTCTACTCTGCTTCCAAGCCTGCTGGGATTTGTTGAGATGAGTGACGCTGTGAAAAATAGAAATCACCTGGAGCCTGTTAATATCATAATCAAGTGAAAGCACAATTACGGCTGTCTTAATCCATCTGTCTGTATGCATCCGCTCCACTTCCAATCACCTGCTTTAGTCACTGGTGTATTATTATTGAGATGGCATTAAAAAATCCAAGGCGTGCATGTTCCAAATTGCTATATGCTCTTCCATGTCAGTCTGTCTGTGTCTGTCGCTTTAGTGAGGCCATTTGTCAAGAAGGAAAGCAAACAAAGGTCCCAGATTGCATGAAGTAAAACCAAAGTACCTTTGCGTGTGGAGGCTGGCTGAATGATGCCCAAATTTAAGTGAGCAGATTGCAATTTTGACAAGTGCCATTTATGTTAAATGAAGGGAAAAAAAAGTCAAACAAATGTACTGAATTCTAACAACTCATGTAAAGCTCAGTAATGCTCAATAGATGCCACGTCACGTATCTGGAACACTAAGGTAGCTTTAGTAAACAAACATAAATTTGTAGAGTATGATGGCAGTTCTGCAAAAACAATCTGACACGATAATGTACTTAGTTTTTTATTTCGCCCTGAATGACGTTTGATAGTGTAAGTGATCAAACTGAGTGACAAGAATTCTACATGATAAAATCAAGTTACAACAACAACAGCATCAACAATCAAGCATAAACAACTGCAACAACAAGTAGCATCTTTTATTTTAGAGTGAGAAAATGCTGACTGAACTAAGGGTATATTTTTAAATTTGGGTAGACAACCTATAGGGAGGAATGTTGGATAGTTTAACAATTGAGATGTTCACCATTTCCCGCTAATAGGTCTTTTTCATGTGAAATTTAATCTCTCAAACATTCTTTTGAAGAAGCTGAATATTACCATGTGAGCCTCTGATTTGCTAAATGGTTTGTCTAGAAAAATATTAGATCCTAGGATTCATATGAAAAATTCTGCATCTATAATCAGGGACTCTTAGAAACCATTTTGAAGAGCATCAGAAGTATGGGTTTTGAAGGTAATTGTAGATATTGGAAAATAATGGCAGGTTCTTGTACACCTTCTTAAGATATTAAAAATAAAACTTGAAAAATAGCTAGCTTTCCAGAAGTGACGATAAACACACTTTTGTGTTTATGTGCACTAACCAGGAGTTAATCTGTAATCTTTCAGCAGTTCAAAATTCCTTGCTCTTTTCCAGTTGATGGTCTGTTTGAGAAAGAAAAAAACCTTTAAACAGTCTTTCAGAAGAATGTTACATTTTAATTTCAATGAAGTTTTGTTTAGACACCTGAAGTTAGAGGAAGAATTATAAACCTCCTGAATGGTCTATGCAGCTGCATATGCTGACTCCAAAATGCCACCAAATCCCTCCATGAGGCAGTGAATGACCTTAATGCTCTTCACACTGCCTTCAAAATTCCCCCTGAGACAAGTTCAAAGCTCTGTGCACTGAGTTGAGCTCTCTAAGGAGCTATGGATCAAATGGAGCCTGGTGCTCCTAAGCATGTTAGAGCTGAGGAAGACACCTTTGCAAAGTTCAGCTCCAAGTTCAGATCTGTTCTGAGATCAAAATCCCCAGATCAAACCTCGCTCGAGTGCATGGTGTTTGTTCAATCCACTAAAGTCAGCTGTCATCTATGGCTGCCCTTGTCTAGAAATCCCTTGTCTGGAAAAAGGTGGGATTAATTTTGTCTTTCTGGAAGTTCATGAATTCTTGTTAGTTATGGATCTCACTATCCAAGGCAATTCCCAGTAAGTGCACAAAAGGGTAATACCTTCATATGACTTTGGAAACAAACCTGTTGGACCTGTTGGATTTTTTTGTTTGTGTCATTTTTTTGGTTGGATTTTTTTTTGTTCGGTGTGGTTTGGTTTACATACAATTACAGGAATCAAACCAGGAAACAAACAAAAAATCAGCCCACCAATCAATCAAAAAAAACCCCACCCTCATTCCTTTTTCTTTTGCAAGTTCTTTTTTGACTGTTTTAATGAAAGTAAACCACAAAGTTTCAGGAAGCTAAACAGCTACACAAAAGGAATATTTCAGGATAGAAAATACAATGTACTGTGGAGGGATTTGGTTCATCCACACATTTAAAAATCATAGCATTAAATGACTACTGCTTCTGGTAATTTTTAGGATCTTCATAGTGAACCTCTCATAGCAGTATTATTTCAAGTATAAAAAAAGGGAGTGGAAATGCAGCATGTATTGCTTACATATGTCTTAGATATAATCAGTATAATAATTTTTAATGTGACTAACCTCTTCTACTCAGTCAGAGCTTCATAACTCATGTGCAGAAGACATTTGGAAAGACTTGATGCTTTAAAAATGACAATTTGTTTCGTTCATGTAATTCACATTTCTGTAAAATTTGCTGCATCGTTATATTCTGATGGTTGCAGCAGGAAGTAATAATCATGGCAAAAAAGAGCTAACAGCCTGGAGAAAAATCCTTTTCTTATGATACACAGTGATTTTAGAACGATCTTTACAAACCACAAAGCCACTGAAACCTAAAATGTAGGTTCAGACAGAGTACAAAACAATGATTTAGCAGATTAACGTTTTTGAAGATGAGATCAATTCATGCAGTTTGCAACAGAAAATGTTTGCGAAAGTCTGCTGCAACCTTTGAAATGTATCTGGGTTATGTATTTAGTACCATTGCTACCTAGACACAGCAAATTTTCTGCAGGCATCTCTAACAGAGAATCAGGAGGCTGCCATCTGAAAACGAGGCAAGCACCACCAGCTGATACAGCAAATGCCAAGTGGCCATTTAGCAGTGCCAGCTCACGATAGACTCACACAGAAAAACTACCTGCCCCCTCCCCCCCCCTTCTCCCTTTTGTACCTAAATCTTCAGGAAACTAAATCACTTCCTAAAAGCAGGGATGGAGAAAGCAGTCTATTATTCCCTGGCAGACCACAAAGAATTGCCCATATTGACAATCTGTTTTGTGTAGGCAGGCTGCAGAAGCAATAAATCCTATTAACCTGTTCAAAGTCAAATGAAGACATTTAGAAAACAGAACTGCTATTACATGCAGTGGTGAAAGAAGAGCATAGCAAAGAAAGGTTAAATGGATGCACCAGTATTAGATTATGCAGTTACAACTGTAAAATTCCCCCAAACTTTCTATCACCTGCTCTTGCCCTTCAGGATATTAATTATATTCTCTTCAAGCTAACTAGCTGACCATTCAAATGTTATCTTCTGTTCTGTCAATGATAATTTTCAAGACAAAAAATCAATTTCAAGCTAACAGGACTTCTGTGGAAAATGCTTATGTTATGCTATGGTTTTGCTAGTGCACACTTCTTCTGTCCAAAACATATGCCATTTTGTGTGTACAGACCATTCTGGAGATTTACTGTAATTATACCATGATGTGCTTATTGTTATGGATTCAGCAGCCTTTCTGCCTCTCTACCTGTTTTGTTTGAGAGCAGCTGCTAGCAGCAGAAGCTGAATGAAGGAGTGCTTTCCAGGGAAGACATGTTTTGAAACAGACATACAGACAATAAACCGCTTCACTAGGGAGGCATAACATTGACTGCATAAAAGTTGAGTAATCATTCTACGATAATTTACTGAAACTGGGTGCAATTTGCTTTAAAATAGAAATTCCCTCTGCTGCTGATGTTGGACTTGGAGGACTTTTACTGATAAAAGCATGGCATTTGCTTTTATGAAGTAGCTGATCTTTGGAGATTCATTAAACCTCATTATTTTTTCTTATGCATAAGTGACTGTTAATACTTATTCACTGAATGAGAGGAATGGGAATAATGGAGTTGTCTGAAGCAAGGCTTGACAGTGCTTCTCTTCCTGCAGCTCTCTCTGCTTGTCGTGACTGAATACACTGAATTGAATTACTAAGGAAAGCCTTGATAATCTCTGGGGAAAATGGTGAACTCTTCAGGTGAGGCTGCCCAGCATTGTCTTGATTTTTGTGCCTGGTTTTAATTGTGAATCAGATGTGTGCAGTCAGTCCAGCTCCTCCCAGAGCTGCTCTTCCGTGGGAGTGGGGAGGATGTGCTGAGGATCCAGCCCCTTTTCAGTAGCCACTTTCCAGAGCACTCCCAGAAAACAGGGCTTTCTGAACATCAGTTTACCTAAATGGAAGGTAAGGAGTCACATCCTAGTCCCAGATCTATTCTTCCTAATCTTTTGGAAAAGAGTATGTGGAAAAGGAATGAGTTAACTAATTATGTGCAAAACAATAGTGCAAAAACGTCAGAGATTCCTCTGCTGTGTTCTTGTTCTCAACCTTCTCACTGGAAATGGCAGATATTAATATTTTATTGACTTGAACCTCTGGGGTAGATTCCAGATGTCACCAGATCATTGTGAACATATAAAGAAAAATAAATTCTGTCATGGCAATGTTGAATTCCCATCTATGGAAACAATTGTTACCAGAAGACAAATGCTCCTGTGGCTTTGTAGATGCCTTTTTTTGCTCTGGTTGTGATTATGCACACACGACTGATCTGTCTTTAGAAAATATGGACATACAGAAGGAAAATAAAGCAGAGGAAAAGTCACAACATTTAATTATTAAAATGTATACATTAAGAAATAACTATTTCCTTTACTGTGCTCAGACCAGAATAGAGGCTGACAAAGCTCAAATGTAGAGTTAAAAGGATGCTGCCTGCTGGGAAAAAACCTGCTCCAATGGTTTTGAAAACATGAATCACTTTATGCCAGTCTGTTTCAAGCAGTTGGGTACTACAAAACTGATGTCTCAATATTGCTGCAGATTAGGTGAAAGGTGCTGCTCAGGGGCACACCTTGAAAGCCCCCCAAACACATCAGAAGTGCATTTATGTGCTCTCTACCTGCCCAACCAGTGCTGAAGATAACATCTATTGAAGAAGTGGTGAGAATTGGCTGATGTCCACTGAGAATACGAGAAAAGAACAGATAATCTCTGATTTCAAGGGAAAGTAATTTTCTTCAGTTAGATGGAACAATGACTTTTTCATTAATGAATATTACCTGCCACTTAAAATCTAGGCTTCAGATGGAAATTTCAGAAAATTTACAACAAAAAGACTCAATTTTCAATCTCAGACTAGTTTCCTTAGAACTGCAGCACTGCAGAAGTCAGAGAGCCAAGAATCCTTAGGGCATGTCCACAGAGGATCTTTATTGCATGCATTGTTTTATATGCTACATAAGCACTAAAAAATTAAAACATATGATAAACTTTCCTCTCCCAGTACTAGGATTCCAATTCATGTTTCCTTTCTGAATGGCAAGGTCGGAGTCCACAGCATGACTCAAACACTAGCTGGAGATCTAGCTATCACTGGTATTGCTAAATGTACAGGGAACACTGACTCTAAGTGTGCAATTGCCATGAAGTTGTGAACATACAGAAGTGTATATTGACATAGTATCAACTGAAATAACCTACAGACTGTCTTCTGACCTAGAGGCCAAATGGTATAGCACAGTTTATGTTCACATAAATAAGCTCTTCTGCCTCAGAATAAGATGAGCAGATCCAAACTGGCTATCAGAGATGCTCCCTCGTTTGTGCTACCTCTGTACCCATGGCCCAACAGAGTCTGGGACAGTGATACTGGTCTGGGCTGAATGCATGACAGAGACTTTAGCAAAAGTCAAACATTATGAATAATCATGCTGCAATTTTTAGGATGAGCCCTGTCTGAGTATAAATGTACTATGAAAGTCCAGAGCCCAAGCAGCCAGCCAAAAAAATCTACCAGAAAACCAGGTACTATATTAAAGATCACTTGCCTGCACTTTAAGTGAAGATCATGACACTGTTATGTTAAGACAAAACATTTCAGGGCTGATGCATTTTTCAAAAGAGTTATGTTCCTTCAGCAAATTCCCAATTAGCTCTGATTCTGAGATTGCAAGAGAAACTTGATTTATCAAATATATTGCAAGAAGTTTTCTGACCCCAATAACTTGGCCTGACTCAGACACTTATTCCAAAGGTACACAGTTGCATGAAAGCAAGGTACTTTTAATTTTTTTTTCTGGAAGGTAAAAGCCTTGTTATGCTCTCTGTGCTAGAAAATGGGAAAAAAATTTGCAGAATTCATAATGTCATATCATTGTTTTTATGGTACACACACTAAAGATCAGGGATATCTAAATGCTTCCTAGATTTTTCTTTTCCTTAGACATAGTTTTAGTGGGGTATTTAGCTCTACCAAAAGCACCCAAGTTGTATTATAGAATTTCAGGAATCTATCATTGATCAGTGCCTTCAATACAGGTTCAGTTACAGCTGCTGACATTGTTTATCTTTGGTGAATTTTACAGACCAGATTTTCAGAACCATGGTAATTTGACCACAATAGTCATGACTAAAGCTGCAAAACAGTTCATTCTATGTTTTTGTAACACTATATTTTTATGTACTTTATCTTCTGTTCAGGAAGTGCAAATAGCACACAAAAATGAAACATGAAGACATGAAGAATGCTACCTGAAGTATACCATTCAAGTTTCACCACAGATTTAAGAAAAAATAATATTTCTATCTTTTTCTGGTTTTGTTTTTTGCTTTTTTTTTTTTTTTTTTTTTTTTTTTTTTTTTTTTTTTTTTAATATGTTTGTCTCTATAATTGAATTGAGGAAGTTTGCTATATGTTTTATGACTCTCTATATTATATTCAGGAAAAAATCACCTTAACTCATGAACTGAGTTCTTGTACTTCCAGAACTAGAGGGGCTTTTTCTGGGATATGAAACAAAATGGCAAATGTCACTTTTGTACAAAGCAGAACAAAACAGTGCTGTAATATCAGCAAGAATACCAAACATGGAGACACTGAGATATAGCTGTACTGTGGATGGGGTTTTCAATACTCCCAAGGAGCAGCCTTCATTTTTATTGCACCTTCAGAACCAGCTCAGGAAGGGGGTTGGTGAACCTGGCACTCGACTCTGAGTTTTCAGTATGAAGAAGTATTGCTTTTTGTTTAACTACATGTTGTAAAAGAATACTTATGATTACAGAAGCTTGCACTACTTATTATTATTGCTGTTCTTCTCAGTACTATTCTTACATCTCAAACAAGTGTAATAAGCTTTTTCTACCTTGTAAATTCCTTTGTATAGAGAGAAAATCAAATGGACTGGGCTTTTTATCCAGAATCTCTTCAAAGAGAAAAGCTCACCAAGACTAGGTAAAGAGGCCCCAGTCCAAGTCATCTGCACCATGCATAGCTGGAACATGTTCACATGCAGCCCTCATGCTTTGACAGTGAAATAAAACCAGTGACTATGCCAATACCAGAACTGAGGAATAATTTAAATGCCAGCTGTGGGAGGCAGCAAGTCAGAAAGAAAGCATCACCAGCCAGCACAGCAGCACTCACATCACAGAGCCCCAGGACAGCCCTGAACCTGGGGGTCCATAATCACATTGCTCTATCATATCACTACGGGGTCAGCCAGAATTCAGAGTGCCCTGTGTCAAGGGATACATATGAGGTCGTCAAAACAAATTCTCAGGAAAATTCCCTCAGGCCTCAAAGTAATGAGTTCAATGTTCAGCTCTTTGTTTTCATAATTCCAATCCCACTCAAAAAAAAAAAAAAATAAAAATCACATATGCTATTTGCCTCTGCTAGTGCAAGAACATCTGTGAAAAGCAGTACTGCTTCTTCCAGTCTCAGCTCATGCTGGTGCTGTTGTCTTTCTCTTCACCAGGGAAATAAACCTTTCAGAGACAATCCTATTTGCCTTGGTTAGGTAAGACTCTTTAAAGCTGACTTCTCTCTTCTGAGTTGGAGAAAACTTGTTTTCAGGCAATTATATAGCATAGCTTTATACAAACACAGCTCATTAAGAAGGGAAGCTTTTAGGGAAATGAATGAGTACAATTCTACTGATAAAGCAACCTACTCATTATGAAAAACGTTTATGCTTTGATGTGTAAAATTCAGTTTTCTGCAAGAAGTAGTGAAGAAACACAGGTAAAATTTCATAGAAGCAATAACAGATAATGCATACAGACATAAAAAAAATCTCTTATAGCAATCCTTCAAAATACTAATGACATATGCTTTAGCATTATTGTCAAACACAGAAACAGCAATATACTGTGCTCTGAGCCAATGTCAAAGATGCCTGAACCTGATGCCTGTCTGCTAACATGGCAAGACAGTACTATTAACACTTTACAGTGATTCATACCCTCTTCCCATTGTGCTGATTTTGCCCAGTTCCACAGTGAAAAGAAGTCTTTCTAAAAGTACCAATCTATATCATTAAGAATCAATTTTCTTTCAACTGTTGTATTGCCCTAGAAAAGAACTTTGCCTTAATTAAATACTGTTATATTTCTCCATTAGGTTCAAAGAATCACAACTTAATTAAATGAGCTCTCGTCTCCTTACTCACATATAAATATTCTTACCACTCTAAAAGCACAGGAAGAGACAGTATTATATGTGTATGACTATAAGCATATAGAAGGGGTGGAGGCTGCTGACAGAAGGGAGGTGCAGGAGCAAAGTTATCAAGGACAAATATAAGAATGGGCTTTTATGTGCAATATGTATTTCCTGCACAATTGAAGACCTTTATATTTGGTAAAAAATGACTGGAAAATAAAGAACACAGCATTAGGTTTACTGCTGCATTTGGTGTTTTGCAAGGTCTTTGCTGCATTTTTTTTTTCCCAGCATATTACACTGTATGTATTTTGAGCAGAGGAATGGAATATGCTGGTTTATTGGCAGAACACAAGGGATACATCAACAGGTCACTCTTCCTAAAAGATGAGTATTATCCATCTGAGCACAGTGAAAGCTGTTACTACAGTACAAGTTCTTAGAATATTGCTTTGCAGCTCTGTCAAAGGGACCTGCCTGTTTAATTTTAGAATTTCAACTTGGACAGGGAAAACCTCTGTGTTGGTTCCACTCATGGATATTTTGGGACACACAGAAACACTCTTTTGTGTTTAACTAATAATGACATTATTAGTTAGGCAGCTTTTATTTTCCATGCATTCCTGGGACTACTTTCCACATCTCCCCTGCCTTTGCTGTTTTGCCTCTCCTTGTATCATGCAGTCTGTCCTGCTGATATATCTCCTGCCTGATTCTTTCAGTCTTGCTCTATAATTTGCTGGTGTATCTGGAGGAACTTCTGGCTTTTTTCTCTGCTCAGGTATTATCAATATCTTTCCAAATAAAAATAAAATTAAAACCACAAGGAGAAAAAAAAGAGATCAAATGTACTTCCCTTGCAGAAGATTTGTTTTCTTTTTCTGCTCTAAATGCCAGAGCTTTACAAGCTCTCTCTTTAACCTTTGGTGTCCTGCTTATACCCTCTTGATAGCTCACTCTGTCAATCTCAGCTTCTGAGGAGCATCCTGCCTCTCCTCCTGTGCATGTCTTCTCCTTGCTCCTGAAAACACCCACTGCTGAGATTATTTTCCACCTCTTGCTTCAAAACCTCCCTTTCTTTTCCTTAGTTTCATCCAGTGAAATTCAACTACTTCACTCACTTGCAAGACTCTGTGGCCTGTCCCACCTGGCTTGTTCCCTGCTGTCAGTATGAGAGTGCACTGCTAATGAGATACCAGCTTCGTGTCAGCTAATTCCTAAATTTCAAATTTTCACACACTTGTCTTTTGCTGCTTTTTAGAATAATTTTCCATCAGATAAAATTTATCAGAAGTTTACTCATTCTGAATCATAGGACTTTTTTTATCATGCCTACAGGAAAGCTGACAATGGTAAAACAGGAGGTCTGGTGAAACCTCAAACTAGTATTCCCTTTCTGTCTTCCTGTCTTTTCCTCCTTTCCTTTCCATATGGGCTGGCTGGCTTGTGTTATACTTTGAAGGTTAGTTCTTTTGGATGGGAACCACTGCTTTTTTTTCCAATCATATTTCCTCAGCAATGTTGAGGGCCTTTAAGTGTTAGATTCTGAGTAACATATTTGAGCATGGAGATCTAAACCACAGGTAGACAGTTCAGTAAATATATTCTTGTAAAAGTACACTTTTACTGAGTACTCCTAACTCTCCTCCCGGGCATGAGAGTATTTAATGCCACCTGTGCTATGCAAACATTAAAGATTTTAAGACTATCCTACTCTAATTATTAATCGTTAAGAGAAGCAGGAAACATTAATGCTATTCTACTTTTCTAAGTGCTTAAATACATACACAGACCACCTTTGCATAATATTGGATTACCTACAATGTTTAATGGAATTGTCCTGGAAGCATATTTCTGAAATATTTAAGAACCACTGTTTGTATAGTACGGACAATAATTGGCATGAATTAAGCACCTTCCCAAAGTTCTTATGGTGAGTCTGCAACAGAGCAGAGATTTTGATGCTGGCATCCTAATTTCATAGCTGTACTAGAGCATCTTAATAACACAGTTATGCTTCATGATGTTTTAAATCAATCTGACAGCAGCAGGGCTTGAAAGGTATTGTGCATGATGCAGACTTTGCAGAAATCCAAACAGTATACATTTACTGTAAATACTACGGATGGGTAATTACATATTACAAATTTTGAAGCATGAAGTAATAATTTTAATGATTGCATGAAGCACATACTCAAGCACAAATACAGGAAGGAACAAAAAAAAATTCAGACTTATATATAGCACATAAAAGTCAGTGGACAGGATCACTTTGAAAATGGTCAATACTTTTATGTAAGAGTTTACTTATGGCTATATGTATTCGGTATGTAAATTACCATCAATAATGCAGATGCAGTACATAAGAAATGCCTTTCTTCCACTTGTTTTACTGGAATAATATTACACATCTTTTGGAGGGCTATATAACTAAAACCCAAACTGGCTAAGGTGATGCCTTCACATTATTCCTATTCTCATAACTCAGGCACTTATCTCCACTAAAATCAATAGATTTTTGAGTGTGCGAGAAGTAAAAGACAAGCATACTAAATACTTTTAATCCTGTGTTGGCAAATAGATTTGTAATTCTGTTACACTTATCTCCAAGGCTGATCTCTAATTTGCATATTTTCAGAGTTTTGATCTACAAATGGGTTTTAATTTGTTGACTTTTGCAAGAACAGACTTGTGGAAGTGAGGGCAGGTCATGCATAATCAAAGAGTAAAACAAAGACAAAAGAAAGATGCAGAGAATCTGAGCTTAATTTCTGTATGAAATGCAATTAACATTATAATTTCCTTGTACCACACAAAGACCTTCCTGTACTGGATGCCCCACATATTTAGGGGATTTTTGAAAGATTCAAGAGCTCTCTGTCTAGGCAAATAGTACAGAGTCTTATGAAATGAACGTGAAAAATTTAGACATGCTTTTCTCTCTCTTCCAGATTTGGAAAGAGGCACAGAGAGATGAAATTATTTCAAAAGAATATTGTGATAGATCTTGAAGCAGAGCCCTCTGACCTGAACTGCAGCTCAGAGCCTGAACTGAAAAGCTTTTCACCTCCTCTTAGAAGACAAGAGTTCAACAAACTGTGGAAATGAAGAAAATTGTACGTAGGCTCTGTAGGTAGACTTAGACATTGATATGTGTGAGCGCTTGAGAAACTGCCAGCTTATAACTCTTTCAGCTGTATGACAAAAGGCTGGGATGCAAATGCTATTTACATGCAGAGCCAATGACTACCTTAAACCCTGACATGACATGACATGCCAAGATTAACAGTGGAGTATAACCTGCACTGTGCCCCTCCCAAGCACTGCCCTCCCCATGGTGAAGTGGCAGCTATACCTCCTATTGTTTAGAGGTAGGAAGTTTCAGTCAGACTCCACTCTGCAGATACTATACAGAATGCAGCTCAAATAGTTGCAAATCAAATCCCCATTAGTACCACTGACCTCATTCTTTACCTGGAATAATTCTCTCCAGAGATCAGTCATTTAAGTGTATCTATCCTTGATAACCCAGTAGGCCTGAAAATGAAATCGCTTCTCTAATGCAAGCAACAAGAATCAATAACCTTTAAACGCACAAGGACACTTTATTGTCTGAAGCTTATGGGTATATGAGTCATGCCATCACTAGACCAGTTCATTTTGGTAATTTGTAGACATAAGGACAGGCAGAGCTGTGGTCCTTGCAGAGCATATTGGATGGATCAGATGCTCAAGACTTGGGAGCTCTGTAAATGAGACTTCCCTGGGAGAGAGTTGTCTAGCGGAGAGAATGTGAGCACAGGCTACATCAAGGGTTAGTTCTGTCCAACTAAAATATTGAATTAGTTGTGGCCAAAATTATGCATTTTTTCTGCATTTATTAGCAAACCTTTAAACAGTCATTGCTGTCAAAGTGTGGTGAAGCTAAGATCTCACCTTTGCAGATTCAGCTATGATATTGATCAAGAATTGGGGAGGGCAGGAAATGAGGGAGTTGTTCCATGGAAATACAGAATCACAGATTCACAGAAATGTTAGATTAGGAAGGGACCTCTGGATATCATCTAGTCCAACTTCATTGACAATGCAATTCCATAGGGATTCCAGTGGTTGACACAAGGAAAAGAAAAGGGGGGAGGTAGATATTACAAGCGGGTCTTAGGCATGAGGTGATTCGGAAAGTCTATTCCTCTCAAGTATCTCATCTAATGGGGAAAGAGAGAGGGAAATGTGGCTGGGAAATTAAGATAAAAAGGACACTGAGTCCTCTAACAATTAGAGAGACCCAATGGGAAATGTCCATGACCTCTCTCTTTATTCAAATAAAGTAACAGGACTCCTCTGTCTCCTTTTTGGACATAAACCTCTGGTGTTTGTGGATTAATTTTCTGGACACTAACAGTACTTTTCTTCTTACTTTGTGTTATATGTCACTGAGCTTTACCCAGTTAATTCCTCTGTTTCCCATTCAATCACATTTATCATGGGAATGCATTTACACTAGCATTTATATTAGAAAAATAGCCACAATGGGAAATGTGAAAGTGATGTAAACAGTAATCAAGCACAAAGTTTGGAAAATTGACCCATACTTATGCTGTGCATCTCTTCACCTGTGATAATCACATTTAGAGTAACATGAATGGGAATATAACACAGATGTAGTTAGCTACAGCTAGCAGATTACCAATGGCTTGTTATTTTGAACCATTACTCTGACTTGAAAAGAATAAGCTTATCCAAAAACACAGCTCTATTTAAACACAGACGCACAAAAAACCTTGTTGAATCAGGAACAGAATTGAGCTTGAACTACATATACCTTGAGTTTCTTGTTCATCATTCATTAAATTAAAAAAAAAAAAAGGCAGAAAAAATAGCTTGGTTATCTGTTTTTGAAGACTTGAGGGTAGAAGGGCTCTGCAGAGGGATCTGGGCAGGCTGGATTAATGGGCCAAAGCCAATTGTATGAAGTTCAACAAGGCCAAGTGCCAAGTCCTGCACTTGGGTCACAACAACTGTAGGCACTGCCACAAGCTGGGGGCAGAGAGTTTGGAAAGCTGCTTGCTGGAAAAGGACCTGAGGGTGCTGGTCAGCACTGACTGAACATAAGCCAGTGTGTGCCCATGTGGCCAAGAAGGCAAATGGCATTCTGGTCTGGATGAAGGGAAATCAAGCTTGCACCTGGGAAACCTCATGTTGGACATTAAGAAAAAATTCTTCACCAAAAGGTTTGTCAAGGACTTGAACAGGCTGCCCAGGGCAATGGTGGAGCTGCCTTCCCTGGAGGTATTTAAAATATGTGTAGATGTGGTGCTTATGTGCAGGCATTAGTGTTGGGCTTGGCAGTCCTGGGTTAAGGGCTGGGCTTGATGATCTTAGAGGTCTTTTCCAACCCAAAATTATTCTATGAAGCTATAATTCCACAAGTCAAGCTGGAGTCATATAAAATGCTGGGGAATAGATAGATGGAAAAGCTGCCCACTTTTTGGATAGCTGTGAGCTCCATTATACATTTTTTCCCCCAAGCAAACAGTTTTCATCCCTTATAAATTTTCTGCAGTGCAACAGTGGATTCTTGTACTCCTATAAAAGATTTAAGATCTTGGGTTTTGATTTTCATATAAGTGTAACTTTTTCAGGAGGAGAGGGGAGGGAAAACCTCTCCCATTGTAGTCTAGTGTCAATTAATACAGTTAAAGATGAATTGATGAGATTTGAGTCCTGTGAACTGATCTATTGTTACCGTTGGTTTGTCTTTTGTATTCAATGTCATATCTAATTTGGCTTTCACAACAATAGCTGTAACTTGCTATTATGTCAAAACTTATGTATTATAGTATCAGGAAAACAGAGTGTGCCATGCCAGTAGTTTTTAGTGCCATAATAAATATATATGTTGAAAATTTTTGCATGCAGCTATCTTGAACTGGCTGAATGACAACTGAGTTTCATAACTAAACTAAGACATAAAGCCAGGGTTTGTGAGTGAATGCCACAATCATCCACTACTCCAGTAAAGACAAGAAGAAATCCTGAAAAAGTGGTGGAATTGAAGTTATTTGTAAACACTTACTGCAAGGAAGATCTGAAGAGAACTGTGAGCCACTTCTATGTACTGATATTCAAGGAAACACCCCGAGACAGTGATATAACGATGATCCTCTGGTGCCCAGTCCGGTGCTGGGGTTACTGAGGTCACGGTGCAGCCTGGCCCATTCTCCATCCACCAGGAACGGTGCATTGAGATGTTAAAGGTCAGAATGAGATCTGTTTCCTGCAGAAAAACAAGAGAAGAATTAATGTGTGGGGATGGTACTCTGGTGTCCAATGCCTCAGCAAGAGATTGCACAGCATGCTAAAGAAGCAAAGAGCTGCAATAAAACTGCGCTGTCACATGAAAGTTAGTGGAGCTTGCCTGCTGCATGCAGAAGTAGCTGTACCTTGTCAGGCAGAAAGGCTTTGGAGCAGAAAAATAATCCTGCAAGCCAGGATCTGTTCCAGAAATGCTTTGGAGCAGAAAAATAATCCTGCAAGCCAGGATCTGTTCCTAGAGATCATGGCAGCCTAGACTATAGCACTCATTTCTGTTGATTGCCCATTTTCCAGTGGATACCCTAAGGATTGATGGCCCATGTTTATTGGTCTGATGTACCAAACTGTACAAGAATCCCCCAGAATCAAGACTTCATACACTTTAGTTTACATGCATCATCTGCATGGAGTTCTTTCTCAAGGACCCAGTGAAGGATACCTATGGCAGCTTTACTGAAATATTGGAGAAGACTGAAGAATCCTGTGCATTTGCTTGCAGGCAAATCTGTTTACAATGCCTCTCTCTGATTTCTAATTTCCTAGGATCCTGTAAGGAAATAGTGAGTGTTGCCTTGTCTAAAGACTACTGGGCTAGGTAAAAAGGAGGGGCAGAGGTGTGCAACCTTTAACTCCCATGTAACTAGTGCGATGGAATAACTAGTCAGCCATGCCTTCCATTAGGATTGCATTTATAAATAGTTCAGAAAGGATTAATCAATTATTAATACACATCATAAACAATACTACGGATATTACTTTCATAAATTATACGTGGTTGCACATTACTTGAGGGTGTTACACATAGCTATAACAAAACTGTGGACTCTGTGGATTCTGTAATAGCCTACAGTGTTTACCAACATTTTATAAATAATTTATAACTGTAACCTCATTGGAAAGTGTGACTATCTAGTCTGTGTGCACATGTGCTCAGTCATGCAAAAAAAAATTGCTTTTAAGTAATGTCTTTGCAGAGCCAAACTCTCCCCACACCTAACCTACATTTTTTCAGCCTGTTGATGTCATTAATAATTAAGATTCTCATAAAGATTTTAATATGTAACTATTTAATTAGGCCTACCGTGCCAAAAATAATAGAACACTATTCTGTAGCAGATAAGTTGTATTCACTTTTCCCTCCCTTCAAAAGAGCCATTTTTTCAGTCCCACTTATTTCAGCTTTTTGCACTAACTTATGAAGAGGTAACTCCATGCAGAGAGGTTTTGGATAATGTCACATGTCAATTGATCTGTGATTGCACTTGACACTGCAGTGTAGCTTAATGTTTTTTTTTTCTAATTTGCAGTTTGTACCAAAAGTATGGAAATTTTTTACATTTAAAAAAAAATCAATTGCTACCCTGCATAATCATGCACAGCTATCAGATGGCAGGAAGGACTTTAAATATGTTTGCAATAAATAATTACCCTTCATTCCCACAACAGTCCAATCCAGAAAATAATGAGCTGTGTGAGAAAATTTAAAATGCTTCATATGAATTTCATCTTACAACTAACTTCAAGCATTTGTTAATTTTGATCAAAGCTACAGCAAACATTTCTATAAACTATGCAAATTGAGCCCAAATATATATATTGATGTATGGTTATAAGTCTTCATTCCCAAAAACCATCTCCTTTCTCTGGATCCTTCCCTATTAAAGCCATAGACACTGGAAAGTGTCTGCCATATGTTTCTTGGAAATGGGAAATGTTTACCTTTCACATAAGCCAGAATATATTTTTTTTTTTCTGAAGGCAGGGCTGCTACAACCCCTCCAGTAGAACAATGGTCTTTCACTTGGTGTAAGAAGTTGCAGAATGGACATCTTTGGAGTAACTTTGCTTAAAGTAATAGCTGTATTCCTAAATGACTGAAACTGGAATTCATCATGTTATTGTCAAAAGAACTTTCAGCCATTCTAGTTACCATGGAAAATTTTAAACCTCTAGTCTTTTATCAGAGAGGCAGCACAAATGAATAGGATTCATTGTCTATTTCTATTTTAGCATTTGCAATACCTTGAGAAGAATCATGATGGTCTAAATATATTTTACAAATTGCAGACTAGGGATGAAAAATGTATTCCTTGAAAAAGAAAGGAATAAACTGGCTTACAGGAATTGAGTATTTGTTATGCATCTGCCAGATGAAGTGAAAATGGATCAAGAGGAGCTAAACATGAAAATCAAAACTAGGCTCTGTGTGTAGAATATAACTTCTCTAGGGGCAGCTCTTTTTGCTAACCACAGATTCAATAATCAAAACTTTATTAGTTACAAGCCAAAAAACTTTATTAGTTAAAAGCACAAATAAATTTCCAAGTTACATGGGAAATATAATTACTCATTAAAATATTTAAGATTACATATGTAAATAGAAACTTAATAAAATCTAGCTTTCTTCCATCCCTGAATTTATCCTCAGATGATTTTTTGAAATATTTACACAATTCCTTTGCATTCAAATAATCTTTTGGCAGTTAAGTTGAATGCTGTGATTAGGACTTGTTTTGTTCAGGAATAGTCTTTGAGTGCTTACCAGTGAAAAAGTTATAGCTCTTTAACAGACCTATATTATATTTCTTCCTCTGAATAATCAGTAAAACACTATCCTGGTTTTTTTTTTGCTCTTAAAATAGATCTGATACCCAGCATAGAAATGTTATATTCCTTAATTAATTAATAATAATAATAATAATAATAAACAATCCTACTGAAAGTCACAGCTTCAAATCTTAAAGAACTTTGAATCATGTGATAGAGAAAGCTTTCAAAAAGCAGTTGTTACAAACAGAGCCAGTTAAGAAAAAAGGTCAACTTCAGAAAGGAAAAAATAAAACATGAAATCTGGTTCTGTAAGATTAGACACCATTCATGTCTCAGGTCCAGCTTGGATGGATTAAGAATGACAATGAAATAAATTCTTGAGAAGTCAACATGTAAGTCAGACCTTGCAAATTTCTATCCCCAAAATATCTGGGATCAGAATAAGCATAGAAGGAGCCTATTAACTACAAAGCTGCTGCACAGTTAAATCTCAGGTATAAATTGTTATGTGCTTTGAACTTGCCTATAACCTTCAACCCCTCTCATGCAACCATACTAGAAGAGCAGTTCCTGTTGCTCAGTATTATGAAGAAGCTTATGAAAAAGCTTATGAAAAAGTTTTCCTTAGTGAGAAAATACTTAAGGATTTGAATCCCCTTGTAGAACTGTGGAAGCCAAGAACGGGATGATGTATCTATCATTAACATCTCTTCTACTGACAGCATTTAGAACTATTTTTGGACAAACTCTGCTTGCTATTTACTTTGTTCACTGTTTGAATACAGTTTTAGTGGACATAGACAAAGTCTACAATGGAAGCTGGGGATTTATTATGCTCTCTAGTGTATTTGCCGTCTGTTTCCCTTCCAACATCTGTGGCTCAAACTTTGTTCAGGGAAATGCAGAGAAATGGTCTGATAAGCCTTGAAGCTATGAAAACTAACAAGAATTGTTGATACACATTGGGCAAGCCAATATGTTGTTGTTCAAAGTCTGTATGTCAAGGAAGATTTCATTATCCTAAATTCAACAAACAGCTGCTTCCTTTGTGGACACAGAAATACATCTGTAAGGGCTTTATTGCTGATCACTGTTCTGCTTTTGTAAATTCTGCTGGTATTTGTAAAGCTTTTTAGTGAAAATTGGTGTATTAAAGTAGATTTTGATACTCATCAAGAAAAAAAAAAGGAAAACATTTTGTAGGACATCTTTGCTGACGTTCTGAAGATGTGTTGATATTTGTAGTGGTCAGGAAAAGTACTGCTAGATTAGACAAATCTTGAAGTTTGGAGGTCTCAGAGACAGATTTCTGAGATTAGGATATGAGATATCTTCAAATTACATCTGTAATTTTATTTCAGCTTAGTTGGTAAAAAATTTGAGCTCTGATTTTTTAGTGCCTATGTTTAATACAGTAGATGGCAACATTTTCAGGAGTCAACTGCACAGTATATAGCATTTTCTGTCTGAGGACAGCTGATAACAGAACATGGCAACATAAAGCTTTGTAAAAGCTGCCAGGAAAAGAATAAAAGCTTCTTTGTAATCAGACACAGCAGGAGGAGAGCAGTAAAGAGAAGACAGCTCTTTGTGTATTGTATTAGCACTAGCACATATTAGTAAGTGCACTGTCTCTTTGCAGAAATCACAATATATTACTGTTTCAATGATTTTTGTTGGTTGACCCTCAGAGAAGCTCATTCCAAACAGTACCATGAGAAAAAAGAGGCAGGAGTGGTTCAGGGTGATTCTCCTTGAAAGTCCAGGAGATCTCCCAGACTTGGGGAATTTGAATTGTATTGATTTCAATGGCTGTGGCTTGCTGTGTCATGGGAAATGATTTCTTCTATTTTTCTAATTAGGAATTGCTGAAATCTGTGCAAACCTGCCAAGCTTCTGTACATCTTTTGTTGAATACAACTGTGTAACCACTTGTTCCATTTATCAAACTCAAACTAGCAAGAACCAGCTGCTTGGAGAGTGAACAATCACACAAGGTTTCAGTGATAAAAGATCAGGATCTGAAAGCATTTGTAGTTCTGGATGCCTAGGATGCACCGAGGCCTCTACAGGCATTTTTTTTTCTTCTGTTATCTCACTTTCCCACTAAAACTAACTCCCACCAGGCAGTACCATTTTCTCATGCAAGCAGACATTTTCCTGTCCAAAGAAAAAACTCTCCTCACTGAAGAACCAAAACAGAGCTTGTCAGCTATGTGGTTGCTTGGTTTATTTATTTTTTTTTTTTTTTGGTTTGCTTTTAAATTCAAAGTTTATATATAGAAAATAATTATTGTATAAATCTGTAGGGAAAATGGGTAGTTAAAGATTATTTTTTTTCTATTTTGTTGCATCGGAATTGGGTTTTTTTCTCCCTGATTTTTGTATATGTGTAATGTTTTCCCTTTCATTTGAATTTTTTTTTTCAGTAACATGGAGTTCCCCTCTTTGATTTCACCTTGTAAAACCGTTTTGTACTAGTGTAATTGAAAATTGGTTACAGAATCTGATGTACCTATGTGTCATTAATCAAATAAGGTTTAACCAGTTTGAATCTACCTGACTGATATACTTCTTTACATCAACGAAAACTGGAAAAAATTTGTCACCCTGATAGCTTTTCTCAGTATTCTATTTCTCAGTTAAAAATGCTACAAATGTATTTAAGTGATTTCTGGTGTACCAAGGTACTTCCTAAGGATTTAATTATAAAGTTACCAGCATGAAAGAGATGTCTCAGATGTCCTGATTTGCTTCTCTAAAATGAAACTATAATATTATATTAATAAGATATTATAAATAATCCTCAAAAAGCATAGGCACTTCTATACAGAGCTTGACATTGTCAATTATTATTCTGTTATATCATACATGTCAATTATATTCTGAAATTAGTAAAGCTACAATTAATGTTATATTAATTTAGATGTTCATATTTTTCTAGGAGTTTAATATGTACATTGAAAAACCTAAAAATTTTAATCTGCTCTGTTTCTACTCATTTAAAAAAAAAAAAAAAAGAAACCTGCTAGGCTCCAGAATATTAATTTAATTAGTTCAGTGGCATCCACATTTTTTATTAACATCATTCTTCAAAAATTTTCTATCTATTTAGTTCTTCAATTAAAATACAATGAAAAAGGAAGCAGAAACTTCAGTTTATATCTCAAGGTTAACGTGATTGTTACTGCTCCATGAATATTACTCTTCCACAAATATTTTTTCATATTTAAACTGAATATTTTTAGAATGTTCTGGACTAAGATCCATTGATTTTTTCCTTGTGCAGAACATGGGAATTTAGCCCTTCACAGTAGCCCCATGTCATTTATCATGAGGACTAGGAAGTTGCAGTCAAATATAAATTTTAATTTAGCTATTGTACATATTTATTGAAGATCCTGAGAAGTATAATTTTTGTGATTTCTTGGAAAATTACTTTCTGGACGATGTAAGCTTGTGCAGTGATAAAACACACTGAAATGGAAAGCCAACTAGAGGCACTCACATCCCACAGTAGTAGCTAACTCTGTTGAATCTTATTTGTTTCACACTGTGCAGTAATCAAGGATATCATTCTGGAATTGAGGAAATGTATTTAAGGAAATTGAGTTAAATGTAATACATTGTTTTGAAAAATTTCCATTCTCTGACAAAGACATCTTATATCCAAGCTCTGATAATGTGAGCGTACAGTGGACAGTTTTCCAGGTGATCTGCATGGTTCTGTCCTTGGGATTACCAGATCTCATCTGTGTCCCATGAAACAAAACTGGCAAAGACTTTTATGATTGAACTAAAATAAGTATGCTTCTGGGTCTCTTTCAGAAGTGAAGTGAACGTTCTGATAGGTTTCCAAACCCTGGCTATTAATACTGAGCTGAAAATGCATGATTACACTGCTTTCACAATATATTAGTACCGATTTTTTATGAGTAAGGCATAATGCTTCTAAAGATGTTTAGTTTATTATTCTCTTGGGACTGGTTTTTGTTCTTTCCCCTTTGTTTTTAAACAGTAAAGGAAGTATCTCTCTCTCTTGGTTTACCCAGGCAAATACAAAGATCAATAGTGCTTAGAATTTTCAGACACAAATATACATAACCTCTTAATTCTAAATAAAACCCCTCTAAGCACAAGTGTTGCCTATAAAAGGCAAAAACTTTCCAAACAATATTAAGAGTGATAATGTGAAAAGCAGATCTTTAATGCAAGATTTCAGGTGCACAAGCATTGCTCTGCACATGCATACATTTGATTTACTACAAATTTTGTAAGGTTAACTAGCACATCCAGTAACAGAGTAGTTGCCCCAGCAACCCACCCTTGAGTCTGTCCCTTGGAGGTGCTCTGGGGGCTTCTTTGCCCTATTTCTTGTTATGTCTTCTAAGTTCTAGTGCAAAACAGAGTGTCCTTGTTAGAATTTGTCTTCTTGAGAATAAGACCTAACATAATTTCAGGAATGTCTTAGAAAGGGTTAGCTTATTGTTCTAGATATGACAGAAAGGGCAGGAAAAGTACTGCAAGCTATATAACCATGTATTAACAGTCTACAATGCTACAAGTATATGAAAAAAATATATAAAAAGCAAAAAATCTTTAGGTATCACAAGGACATATTATACTTTGATTATATCCAAAAGACTATGCAAAGCTTCCAGTGATGTGGTATCACAATTCTGAAGGCTGAATACAGAAATGTCTAGGCCTTGATTAAAATTACAGCATGAAATGAATACCTTTAAAATTCTTTTCTTTTTTAGAATAAATGGTTTACCAAGTTACCAAACCATCTCAAAAATACTTTTCTTGATCATCTCTGTCCATGAAAAAATTTTTAGTATGGTGCAATATTTAGTAAGGAAGGATGCAGAAGTGTAGAATGTAGAACATAAACATCAGAAAATGTATAGAATGTATGCAGAAAGACATTCCAGCTGATGCAGTCTGTTCAGTGTCCCCTGGTGTTGGTTATTATTCAGTGCTAGGTACTGTAAAACAAAATGCATGTGTATAGTGATAAATAATTTTTTCTTTTTCCTATTTTTTTAAATTATCTTTTAAAATGTAAATAATTATCTAGTGCCTGTAGTGTGTGCAGGAAACAGTAAGAAGACTTTGGACAGAGTTCTAAAATCACATAAATGGTACTGCTATCCCAAAAGCAGTAATAGGGAATCTGAGATTATTGTAACACAGGTAGGCTTCATAAAATACCAGTCTGAGGAGAAATACGTGTAGTGTACCTTGTGCTCTAAAGCCCAAGCATTTCTAGTCACTGGTGATTTTATAAGCATTAAAATCTCAGAATGATTAAAAGGAAGCCTAAATAAGTCAGAAAATTACTAAAAAAAATGTGGAGTAATCTTTCTCAGTTTCATTCACATCTGTTCCAAAGTGAATATTTTCAAAAGGATTTACTTCTGTGGGAAGGTTGCAATGAGGTAAAGCATCAGTTTAAAAAGCATAACTTGTTCTCACAACCCACTTGCATCCTCAGTGCAAAATAAAATATCCAGATTTAAATGGTTTGAATTCCTCTGAAGTCAGTAGAAAGGACCCAGTTGTAACAGAGTGATAAATATTCCTGAAGGACTCTGAAAAGCTTGTTTTGAAACCTAGATGCTGAGCAGCACACCAGCCACAGAGTGATTATCAGGAAGCACAGAAGGAGAAGTGTGAGCTCTCTGCATACAGCCCTTGGGCACTGTTCAAGAAATGATGTGGAGTAACTGTACAGCATCACCTACTTCAGACTCTTTCACTAGAACTTATTCCACTGACCAGGCTGACTGATGTCATCATCCACAGCATTAGATTCAGATCTGAAGCTGTGCAACATTCATGTACCTTGCAAATTTGGGCCAGTAAAAAAAAAGTCAAACCTCTGCAGAAACACTGACACATGCCCAGCATGATGAGCACAAAGCCTGCATGTAACAGTCTCCATTGCAACACTGCTGAATATCTAGGGTTTCTAACCATTAGTTTAAGACATTTTTTACTCCTTGGTATGACTTTCACCAATTTTAAGGAATTGTACAGCTACAATCCATCAGATGACATGGGAAAGCCTGTGTCACAGTTTTCAATGCTTTCAATGTATGGCAAGAACTACTTTTGCCTGAGCTACACCTACCCTACAGACTTAAGAAACCACCTTCCTGTCTGAAATACTATTTGATTTTTTAAATGGAAAGATATCTGTCACAGGAACATGTCACACAACTCTGATAAACTTCAGTTCATAAAGTGTTTATTCATGTCCTTGTAGGTGATGATAGTTATTATTAGAATACCTAAGGCTATATCAGATTTGATAAATCAGCCTCTTTTCAATTTACATGAACTAATTAATTTAGCAGTAGGTGAAATTGCTCTCTCTTTTTGTGGTGTGATATCATGTCACTCAACATGGACCACAGATTAGTTTTATTAAAACTAATTTGACTGTCCAATACCATCATTAAGAAATAAGGTCTAACTTATCTTGAACAGAGTGAATTATGGATGCTTTGTACATTGGCTGCTTCCTGTGTTTGAAGATTATTTTAACTAATTTTAAGAAACAAAGTACACAGTTGCTTCTGTCCTAAAGCTGATAAATATTTTTCAGATTTTTTTGTTTTGTTCTGTTCTGTTTTGTTTTGTTTTGTTAACAATCTGTGCTTTGGAAAAAATTTTGAATAATGAGACTACTATGGATGAAATCCATTTTTAGCTAGTTTTTGCTCTCAAAATGAAAAGAACAAGAAAACGAACAACACTGTGGAAAATATGTTTCAACATTTTCATTGTAAACAAATTATAATCTCTAACAAGCTGATGTTAGCAAAACTTTTCAAGTGGGTGTCCTTTCCTCTTGTGAGCTGCTGCTATGACGTGACAATTCCACCACTGTAGTAAACCACAGCCTCCTAAGGACAATTCAAAGCCGTTTAAAAAGACTCAGTGCATAACTCTGGATAAATGTATGGGTTTCATTACATTTTCAAAAGCACCCCCTGAGGAATAATCTTATGATACCATGCTAGATATTTTTGCTAGTATGCAGGAAAGCATCTCATGTGCTGCAAAAAAAAAACTTCAGCAATTTAAACCAGTTAAGTACTAATCCACAGATGAATATCATGTGTCTCTTTTGCCTGTTGTCTGTGTGTCATGTAGTGCTGCTAAGGCCTAAGAGCACTACCTGCATATATGTAAGAATATATGTGTTCTTATGTATAATGCAAGAACACCTAAATTAAGATGGCAAAATCACCTCAATAAAAGATCCATTTTCCTAATCTTATACTTAGCAACTGTTTGCACACCATATATAACTATATATACAGTATACATAAGATGTAGAAAAAATATGGAGATTAAGTGTGTGGGGTTACAGTTTTGAACTGATGGTGTTATTAGGTGGTAAAAAGTAATTTTCCAGATATCACACTCTTTCTTTCTAAAACTCTTTACATCTGCTTTTGTTTCCATTATTTAAGACTCTTTTCTCTTAGATTCAAATATTTTTATCTGATATTTTGTAGAAGATATAGAAGATAGAGTGTAGAAGATATGTTACTTAATGACAAAGCAAATGCTGTTTTGTCTTGTATTTTCCAGGGTGGTCTTGCAGAAACTTTTTTCTATTTTTAAGAGATGAATTAAAATTTATATAAAAAGAAATTATATGGACTGATTAAAATCTAATCAAACTGCTTTCTACTTCACATGTTAAGCAAATGTATAAGAAATATTTTAGAAAAGACAACACAACAAACCCTGTTAATTGAAAAGTAGGATCTAGTACCTGGCAGGCATCCTTAAATATTAATTCCTAGATCAGCTGTGTTTTAATGACAGTTCAGTGGCAGTTCATGTCAGCTGTCAGCTGCACTGCTGCTGAAGTTATGTTTGGATAATGTTTGAAGTTATGTTTGCTAATGTTTGAATGCTTTGCTCCATCTCCCAGGGCTGTGGAAAAGGGAAGACTGGCTTTCAATTAATACTAACACTGAGTGCCCAAGAGTGTTTGAATGGCTGTGAGGGGTCCCTGCCTCTGCTCTCAGACAGGACTGTCAGTAGTTTGCTCCCTTTTCAGTGAGAATGGAGCTCTTCTCTGTGGCTGAACACTGAGTGGCAGGGGGGCAGCTCTGATAAAGAAACCTGGGAGTGCTGGTGGGTAAAGACTTCTGGGCTGTGCTGGGGGAATGTCACCAGCAGGCTGAGGAATGTGGTTCTCTATCTCTGCACAGCACTGGTGAGAAAACACCTGGAGAGCTGTTCCAGTTCTGGGCTTCCCAGTCTGAGAGAGACATACAAAGAGTGGAACCAACCCAGCAAAGGTTTCAAAGCTGGTTATGGACTAGAGCACAGGACATTTGAGGAGAGGAGGAAGGAGTGAGGCCAGTTCAGGATTAATAGCTGAAGGCTTGTGAGGATGCTACTGCTGCCCATAACCACCGACAGGGAGAGCTTACGGAAGGCAGAGGCAGCCTCCTCTCATAGGTCCACAGCAGGACAGGAGACAGCAAACATGAGCTGGAGCACAGAAAATTCTGATTATTTTTTTAATATTTTTTCAAAACCATGAGAATTGCCAAAGACTAGAATGAGTGCCTAGAAATGAGGCAAAAACTTCATCCTTGGCAACATCCAAACTATGACCAAAAAAAGCACTTGAACAATGTAATTTAAGTTGCCATCCTTTGAGAAGAGGTTACACAAGGTGACCTTCCAACCTAAATAATTTTGTGATTCAATATGTCTTTCTTTGAAGGCTTAGAAGGGTTGTTGCAGTTCTTCAAAAAACAAATAAAAACCCAGGCAATCAATGAATCAACCAACCAAACCAACAAAAATTCCCAACCCCCTGGTTATAAAATGTATTGTCTTCCTGAAGCATGAATATCCATGAATATCTCTCAAAATCCTACTGTAACATACTGGGGCCATGGTAGTAAAGAAAGCACAGTATTTGGGAATAAAACAATGTAAACATGCAAAAATTCAGGAAGTTTATTTCAAGATATTTTCTCTTTCTTGCCTCCATTCCTTTTAAATCATATCACAGTTCTTCAGTGTTCATATTTTACTTGCAAGCATTTCCTACTGACTAGCTAAAATTTACTTAAGAAAATCTCTTCAGTATCTAGCTCTGTACTCAAAGACCCTCCAATTTCCAGCCAGGATTAAGATGAAACACTAGGAGCAATGGCCTTTAATGAGCATAGATTGAGAGGAGTACCTAGAACAGAGCTCCATCTCTGTAGACCAAATCAGTGATTGAAAACTTTATTTAAGAAACTGATGGGGAGTAGATTTACCATTCTAACTGTAGTGTCTTTGTCAGTTTCTTAAATTGAGTTTTGAGGAGCTGATTTAGCCCAGGGAAATGGAGAAATCTGGTTGAAGCATCTCTTGGGGCTGCTTATACTAAATTTTTTGTTTGTGTTTAGTGCTAATGCAGAATTAGATGAACTCCACTGCCAAGATGTTAGAAGATCGATGCTTTTATTACTTGGAATTGGAAAGTTGGAACAATAGAACAGTCACAGGGAGAAGAGTGATACAAAGAGCTCTTTGATTTCCTGGTGCTTAGGAATATTGAAAAATGCTGTGAATTCAAAGAAGCAGAGTACATTTTTTTAGTCAAGGAATAAATATATCATATCTGATTTATTAAATTTAGATTGGGTAAAAATATTTTCAAGGACCTGTATATCTGCCCAATGTAAAAATATATAAAATTCAATAAATAATTCATTTTTTCAGAATCTATAGAATCACTTCACTGTGAAATGCCAGCAATACTCCACATGTGTTTTGTCTTTTTCTTGGGAGTAAAACTCTCATAAAATAACTATGGGAGGTGTCTTTTGTTTATACAAAGATATGTAATTTTTACATCAACATCACTGATTTTTAACTTCCTGAAGAGAAGCATTGGAAGTATTAATGCCTCTCTGAATTCCCAGGATCATAGCAGTTTTCTACCATGTGTGTTAGTGTAATTCTGACTTCACTGAGAGTTGAATTTGCCCAGAGAATGCAGCAGCAGTAAAGCTCTATATGCTTTCAACCTAAAATAAATGCTTCAATTTATTCTGAAAAGTGAATCTATAGAGTATTATTACATTAAAGGCATACATCTCTTAAATAAATTTAAAAAAAGGGATCTAATTCCAAAAATGAATGGCAGAGTTAAGAACGAAAATAAAGATTTGGTTAAGTCCTTAAAGGTTAGGAAATGACAAACTCCTTGGTTCTGCCTTAGTGCACCTCAGCACTACAATAGAGTATTAATTACATACAATTTTTTGTTGTCTGGGCTGAGCACACAGCATCCTATAAAATGTCATCATTAAGTCCTCATGTATTTTTCAGTTGTTTAACCTGTAGAGACTTACAGCTTAATCCAAGATAACTTCAGATTTTTTTTTTTTTTTTTTTTGTGCTGGAAATAATTCCATTAAATTAATGGAACTTTCAAAGCATGTGAGATTAAATTTGTTAAACTGAGACCAGACATTCAGATAAACACTTCCCAAGTCATTACTCTGTTTTTATATATATTTGGATCCATTAGTATATCTTTCTTTATTGATGATGATGTGGGTATTTTTTCATTCTGGGTATGGTTTTCCTGCAGATTTTGATAAATATACTGTGATTCCTTAGCACACTGAAGTGAATGTCATATGAGACTAACAATTGAAACAATTCAACAATGTCAAAATTTTTATTCTGCCTTACCCATTAGATATTCTGCCATAAAAAAAGGGGAAACTATGTCCAGAGGGAAATTTCAGTTGTTAACAGTCATATTGGAAAGAAATATGAAATGATGCTATGC
The DNA here is from genome assembly GCA_013397555.1 of Urocynchramus pylzowi. Lineage (NCBI taxonomy): Eukaryota > Metazoa > Chordata > Aves > Passeriformes > Fringillidae > Urocynchramus > Urocynchramus pylzowi. The sequence goes on from VZRH01006293.1 coordinate 210,281, forward strand.
TGTGGTCGGTTCTGGGTCCAGTGATGATATAATTAATATGTGAATGACTGAAAAAGGAAAGGCTTGTTACTATATGATACTGAGAGATTGAAAGAACATTTGAGGAAAAGACTGGCATTCAAAATCATCTTGAAAAACCTTAGATTTTTCCTGTAAACTACTATTCAGCAAGGACAAGTTGAAAACTACTTTTGTGTTGAAATAACTAAACATACAAACACGGTGTGGGTAACAAAATTCTGGATGTCACTCTCTTACAAGGAAGGGGAAAGTTATCACAGCACAAACTCTCTCTAGTATTGGCTAGGTTTCAACTCAAAGGACTTCAAGAGAAGCTGTGGACTAGCATGAGCAGATGTCTGAAAATGAGACCTCTGAAGAAAGACAGGAGGAACTGGGGTTTCCTGGCTCAGAAGCCTGGAAGCACGACTGGCTGTTGGAATGATGTGAGTAGCTTCTTTCCCTGCCTGTAATGGAGGTGCATCAGCACCGGCCCAGGAACTCGACTGCATGGCACAAACTTTGCAAAGAAAACACAAATTAGATCTTGGGGGAGAAAGTTTCTGAAGCCAAGGGAAAGGAAAACTCTGGAGAGACCTGACTGGGGAGTCTGTGTGATCTGTTGTTACTGGCTTTTAAGAACAAAATAGAGTAAGTTCTATGATGTATTCATGCATATTTAGGCTGATGACATGTACTAATTGACCTACTGAGCCACTCATCAGCGTGAATCTACGATTCTAATAACCTAAAACACGGTTCTGGGAATACATAATATTTATAAATATGTAACACTTACCACCAGTCATCCCACTGAGATTTGATATATTTAATATAATAATTGGAAGTACCCAACATGTAACGCATAAACATAACTGAATTTAAATGTAAGACTTTTCCCTGGAGCTTTCTAAGAGATATGAGCAGTTTTAATGCAAGAAAAAGGAATCTTGTTTATAGGAGGAATTTTAAGGGAATGTCTATAAAAATTTTCTTCTTTATTAGGTTCCCAGCTTTTGATAGCATACAATACAATCCAATATTGTACAGTCCATGCAGTGGAACTCTTGAAACAGAGTGTGACCTGTAAAAGCTGGAATGCATTTCCCTAGCTTTGGCTGTCTACTTCTGAGCTAGTTGCCTGTGGAGCAATGGAGCAGAATAGGCACTGTGAGGGTATGAGTAATCTCAAAATGTGTGGAGGTTTTCTTCAGCATGAGGTGAATCATGCCTTACAGTCCTTTAGCTTTAGAGCAGCTCAAGATACTAATCCAAAGGTACATATCTGCATTCATTTCAACTCCAAATACTTAAGAAATAAAACCAGAAGTGTGGCTATTCTGGAGTACAAAAAAATCAGATTAAAAATAAATAATTATATGTGTATTTATATATATATAAACTGTGAGCCAGATGTATGTTTACTGCAGGTAGATGTGCTAAAAAGGCACTTCAACTAGAAATATGTGGTTTTAGAGCAAATATTTGATAAGTTGGAAATTCCCTCATGAATAATAATAAAAAAATTGTCTTAGTTAAATATAGAATGTGGCATTTCCTTTGGAGGAATACTGAAGTTCTACTTGAAAATTAAGAAGATTATTCACTTTGACACTTACATGTGATTCCAAAACTCCTGAAGTTTTTTGGAAACTTGGCCTTAAACGGCAATGAACTCATGCAGCATGAGAAATTTGGAGACTCTGAGACAAAGTTCCTGGGGGGTCTTCAATACTAGAAAATTTATTTCTGAATTAATAAACTAAAAAAAAGTTGATTTATGGTAGTCTGTGACCTCCAGGAACTATGTCAGTGCTGTAGGCAGTTCCCAGGATTCTGCTTTAATTTACCCATAAATGTACTGCTTTGGATTCAATATCCAAACTTCAAAACTTCCCCATTGGAACACCAAGCTCTCTGATAGATATCGTATATCCTACCCCAAAACTGGAAAGAAGACAAGGGATAGTATGTGCATAATAATATCAAAACTTTCTATGGAATTTTTGTTTGGTACCACATAGTTAATACAGGAACCAAAAAAAAATTACAGGCAGCTAACTTTTAACTAATTCTTTAAAGAGAAATTAGTTTGCAAACTGAAACAACAGATTGAATAAAAGGAGACAATATGGAAATTTAATGCACCTGATTTTTGTTGGGTTTTCTTTTTTGACAGCATAATCTTGAACATAAATGTTAAATTGCCACAAAGAAAATGAAGTCACGAATTATCAATTATTAAAAGTCTCAGATACAGGAAAAAGCAACACAAATGAAAAATGCTGGGATCAGAAATATCTGGCAGTATCATGGAGCATATTTGTTTCATGCATTATTCAGAATAATTAAATATGATATCACTTGATTTTGGATCTTTAAATTTAAATCTGCCTACAAATGAAATGGTCCTTGATACAGTCTAGATTTTGAAAAGGTGAGCTAACCTGTAATTAATTTAGTCTGTGCTAAGTGAGACAGGTACCCATGTGTAGAAGTTCAGCTTTCTTTGTACGAACCTGAAAGTTATTTTCCTATTTTCAAATTTCAGATGAAAATTTCCATAACTTTTAAGACCTGATTTCCTGCTCGGTATTATTTCACTTCTTATCTGCTCTCATACCAGTTGTTGCCTTTATTTTGAATAAGTCCAGTTTCAACTTCCTTCACTACCAGCTGCAATTATCTGCCTACATTCACATAACATACCAATGATTGCATTAGATCCAGTGGTTCTTGATCCCTGCACAGAGTTCCTGTGCTTTTGAAATATCAGCTATTTCTCAGCTCAAATTAGATATTAATCATCAGACTAACATGCAATATGTCCCCCTGACAACAAGCAGATTAAAGTTTATGATTCCTGTTCTGTGTGCAAGGGTCATGTTCTGTTCAATAATGCAACTCTCTAAATTGGTCTTTAGTGGCAGTGTTAGCTCAGTAGTCATGAACACTTTCATGGGATCTCTGGATATAATTCTGTGTAATGGAGTTTCTGATATTACCACTGAATGATGAATTGAACAATCATACTTTGTATTTCTAGTGAAATTCAGCTATTACTTTCTTAGAAGTGTATTATTCCTCTGATTAATACAGAGCAATGTATATTCATTTGCCTTAAATAAAAACTTAACAATATTTTTCTTCATCAAGAGTATATCTGAAACATTTTCATTTATTATATGAAGGCTTTTTAAAAATTGATAGAAAAATATGAACAGTATGGAATCTGTGAAAAATGTTCCTTATTGTATTATTGTTTGCAAACCACAACCAAAGTTATCTTTATTTATCTGATCTCAGATTAAGAAACCTTAATTAATTAATTCTATCAAGACAATGAACCTGTTTCCTTAGTTTAGGATGCAGGAAAAGTATAAAGCTTATTAGCAAACTCCCTGATGTTAATGTGTTGTTCAAATCATCACTATTGGATCACTAAAAAGACAACTACAATTTAATGGGAAATCTCTTTAAAATGGAATTTCAGATTTTGCTTCATTCACTTTAGTAACATTTGAGTATAGGAGTATTTGTGTGCATGGAAACTACAGGTCTGGTAAAATTGCAATCTGACACTGGGGAAACTTTGCAATTGCAGAGTATTCTGAGGAGGAGGGGACCCACAAGGATCATTGAGCCCAGCTCTTAGGAGAATGGGCCCTATAGGGATGGACCTTGGCATTATTAGCACTGTGTTCTAAACAACTGAGCTGTCACAACTCAAAGAAGAGGAAGGTTGCAGATCACATGGATAAGTATCTTGCATATGCAATATGTACACTGGAAACAAAGAGTAGAAGGACCAGCCACCTCTATACTAAAATACAACCCAACATTGGTACATAAAGTCAGTCTCCTTTACCACATCTAAATTCAGAGCAGAAGCTTTACCATTCAGCCCTCCTTCCAACAGCATTAGCACTGTGCTGAGTATGCAATATTTTGTCAGAAAGCTACAGTAAAACTTATAGAACCCTCTGTAATCAGGAAATTGTATATTAAAAACAAGTAAATTTTAATTCTATTTTAACTGATCCAGACCCTGAAATTTCCTAGATAACCATAGTGCAGTTGCTCCAATGAATATTTAGTTTTATAATAGCTGCTGAAATTCCATCTATCTTCTAGTCATTATGATAATTATGTTACAAACTGACATGTGAGTTATTCCAGCATGTTGGCTCATATTAACTAAACCACTCAAAGATGAAAAATTTGTCTTGTGACATTGAAATTCAGTGTGCGTTTGCAGCTTAGATGTATATCTCTTGGTTAGCTTTAATTTAACTAATTTTACTTAGCAATATTCATTTATGAGATGCACAGAATAATTCAGCCACTTGCTCAGAGACCCTAGATGAGTGTTGGGCAGTAAGATCCATATTGCTGTGAGTATATGGTATGGCTATCTACATTTAATCTAAAAAAAAAAAAGCTGACATGGTTCTGACTACATCAAATTACATAAAATTCCATCTCAAATGTTACTTGCAATTAAAATTATATTTTTAGTTCATACTTAATTTTCTACTTCCTTTGCTCTGGTGTGTAGAATAATACTACTCTTTTCCTGGCAGAAAGAGCATCTGAAACAACTTTATGTATGTGAGATAATATGCCTGCAGGGAGGTAACAAAAGGTCTCACGTTTTGTCATTTCTCTTTCACTGTCCTTCTTTTTGATAGCCATCCACTGAGGCAGAAGTAGCAGATTTTGAATAGTATACGTAGCCTCATTAACCAGGGAACAAAGAGGGAAAAGAAAAAAAGGAAGGAAGAGGGGAACACTAAGTTATCATGATAATGCACACGTACAATAAGGCATGAATTGCAGGTGTGTAAGAAACTGATTTCCGGGTTTTCAAGTATGGAACACTTCAACTTCCCAAGTACTTTTGCAATGGATAGAATATACCAATAGCCTTATGTGTTACCATATCAACTTCTGCAAACATATCTTGGACTTTCTGGGTTGATTGTCAACTGGAGGGATTAAAGTGAAATCCAGATATAGCCAGTGAAATACAGATAATGTTGCAGAAAAGTCCTTTGCAGTGTCCTGTGCAGTTTCACACAGGTCAAGTATTTTTTTTTCCAATTTGTTTGCAGGTATGAATTCCAAACTTGCCTTCTCTGGTGTATCAAGATCTTAAAATGCATGCTATTGTCATTGTTATTCTTAAATATTTTTTGATCCTTCTGACAGTTTATTTCTAGTGTTCTTTTACGGGATTTCAGCTAGATCTTTCTGGCTTTAGATACNCCAAACTTGCCTTCTCTAGTGTATCAAGATCTTAAAATGCATTGTTATTGTCATTGTTATTTTTTAACATTTTTTGAACCTTCTGACAGTTTATTTCTAGTGTTCTTTTACGGGATTTCAGCTAGATCTTTCTGGCTTTAGATACTGTGTTCATTTATTTTTACTTGCTAGAAAACCCTCCAAGCCTTTGAGCTATTTTTCATTAGATAATAATAAATTTGACTTGAACATACACATGCTAAAAGGCTTAGTTTGCAGAGTCTTGACCTCGCATACTTCGTCATCTAAACCCCTAAGCTTTATTGTTAATGGCACAGCAATATTCAGTTCAGAATTGCATTTAATACTTCTTTCTTTGGGCACAATTCTATGAAACATGTGAAATTAATCTGAGATAATATAACTCACAATAGCAGGTGAGAATATTCCCTTATTATTTAGCAGTATCCAGAAAACCAGGAGGTGACTAATAAATGGGGCAACATGAATTATTTTCTTTCTGCCCATCCTTTTGTATTTTACAGAGTGTGCACACTCCAGACAGAATGATGCAGTGCAAGAGGACTGAGCTGGCATGGGTTACTATGACTTTATGCTTTCAGCCAGTACATTTGATCATTCATTTGTGTAGCATTAGTTTTCTTGATGTCATTGTACTTCTTGAAGCTGTACTGTAGTTTGTCCTGATGCTTTTCAGGAGTTGCCTGTCAAGATGGAAGCTTAATAAAGAATTTTAATTCTCCTTGCATTAACATTTCTTTTTTTTGAGGCAGGGTTTTTTGGGAGGTTTGGTTTATTCTTTTTTGTTTTTTTAGGTTTCTTTACCAGATAAAAATTAAAAATGCTTATCTTCATGCACCTAAAAACCTTAAAAAAATATAACAGAATTCAATCAATTGAATTCAGTCAATTATATCAAGTCTAGTAACAAAACAGACAAGAAAATTATAGGTTTCAGAATTACCTTTTTTCCACTGTTTCTGGACTAGATGAAGACCTTCTCACTTCCACAGTGTATTAGAAGTTACCACTTTCTTGGATGCATCATTTAGTCAAAACCAATGCTACCATTATCAGTCAGTTTAACAAAGAATAACTAGTTACATTATTTAAACTTATCTGCCTCTCTTGAACAACAAAGAGATGAAGTGCTTCACAAGGATATAATAAACTTTGGCAGATGTTTGGATGATGGAAGGTGTTTGGGCAGCTGAGATGCATGTGGTACAATCATATCTGAAAAGCATGGTTAAACAAAGCTGGTCAACATCATTAAGCCTGGCAGTCAAGTAATGAAAGCCTTGACCAGATATACCTGTCTTTGATTGTACAGTTAATAAGCATGTCTAGAGTGCTGTGACCAGTTACCAGCTTCTACCAACCAGCAGTAACAATCAGTTTCCTAGAGGCCTGGCTTGACTATTGAGAGTTTATTTAGCATGTTCTTTTATTGCCTCTTACTAATAATTACAGTGGTCTTATGATGGCTTCCAACAGTCTATTCCTACTTCCAGTTCTTGCTTTTCCTTGGGCTTTTATTCTTATTAAAGAATAAAACTGAACCTCACTCAGGACTGCATGCCTTCCTCTTAGATATATATCAAATCCCAGCTCTTCACAGGTCTGCTGTCTTATTTTTTTCACCTGGATGCCAGCCTAACACTTACAGTTTTAGGCCTGCCCTGCACCTACTTTTGATTATCTCCCCTGGGCAGTGTGTTGAGATTTGCTCCACTGGCTGGAGCTCTCTGCCTCATCACTTCACTGGTGTGCTCACTGGTCCTCACCAGCCAAGCTGGTGCCATCTGATGTCTGCATGGTGTTAAACACTCTAAAAGAGTGAGGGAACTCATCTGTATGTGTTTTCCTCTAGTCTCTAGAGTAACTAGTGAATTGCTCAAAATTACACTTCATATGACAGTTATTCAGCTAAGATTTCTTATTAAATCAGGTGCCTTTCTGATTAAAACCCACTAACATTCCTTGTTTGTTTTCTGGGATTCATGAGTAATTAGCACATTTGTGCTAATATCTAAACATTCTTTCAATCTTTTAGATTCTGTGGGATGTTTAATTAAATGATCAAGAAAACTTTTATTACAGCAACTCAGAGAAAGTGTTTAGAGAATTTACATTACTTGTGAAATTGGACTCTTGTCAGCAGATCACACAAGTGTTTTTGTGAAATTGCCCCATTTTTTTACAGGCCTTCAACTGGTTAATCCTATGATGGTGATGAAGATAAATTAAAATATTATGCTTTAAAAATTACATCAAGTTTTGTTTTGTACAATATTTTAATCTTATGCTGTTGATCAATCACATTTGGTGATTGTTCACCAAATATTTTCATTTTCAATAGTTTTAAAGGTGCCCTATATGAAAACATGGTCTATAGATTTCCTCTTGTCTTGCCTCCATTTCCTACTGTACTCAGAGGAAGAAACATTTTTTTCGTTGGTTGCTTTCATGTGTTTAATGATGACACAACAATCTGGAAAACCTTCTGAAAAAGAAAACACATTGCAAATTGAATGCCTCCTCCACTTTCCTAATTTTTGGTGAGAATTCAGCAGATTGTTGCCTGTATAAAGTGACTAATTTGAATTTCCTGTGGCCTGATTCTACATGTAAATTATGTAGTACTTGAATCTCTTTATTGATACTGCAGCTCTCTGATATGTTTAGTGTTTGGGGCAGCACAAGAAATAGTGGTGTTTTCACATTTACTGCAGAGAAGATCATGTGATTCTGAAACTTCACCCATGTTAGATAGTGCTGTTTTGCCTGAATAAATCAAGATATTGTACTAATGTTCAAGGTCTCCAGTTTCAGTAGAATAATATTATTTTCACTTTTGTTTTCTTTGTGGGGAAGTGAGAATTGTGCAGGATTTCCATGACATATAAAAGCCTTCTACATTTTGATGAGTATTTAAATAATTTAAAAAATTTGTATCAAAAAGACTTTGAGTGATTAGGTTTGTGACAAAGAACAGAACTGAACCAGCCTCCCAGAACCCAGCTTGCTGATTTAACCATTTGATGAGTTTTACTCTCAAATGGGACTTCCCAGGAACAATCTCAGATTCTATAAATTTATATGTTATTGCTTTACTACTACCTTTATATTTAAATAGGTCACCACACCTGTGCAGAAAATCACACCCATTGTTTACTTAAAGAGAATTAATTTTTTCATTTTAATGGAATAATAACTGAGTCAGTTGCTGGGTTTTCTTTCAGAGTGCAGGTCATATGTTTGGGGTTTTTATTCTTCTGCTAATGCAACCATTGCAATGGCATGGCCTTTGACAATCTACCTGCCACTTATAGAATTTCAAAGCACATATTTCTAAAATCAAATCATGTATGACCAGAGATGCTACATAAAATTACCAGTGACTTCCACTGAGATCTGAACACATGTAGCTAAAGGGAATATTTGGGTTTAAGAACACACAAATTTAGGATGTGTTACAGATCTGGTACTACCTCTATTTTTTAAACTAGCTGTAGTTGACATCGATGAGATTGCTGGAGGCTTTCATTTCATTGATATTTTCAGAAAGGAGATTCTGCTAGATTGTGTAGAGCTGAACTTGAACAACAAAATTAATTTGCAAATAGAAGGGAAAATTATTTTCAAAATCTTAGATCTGATCATTTAATAGACCAAAATATTTGGAAGTCATTTAGGTGCATTTTAATGAACTGAAACTTAAGTAAATTTTCACTGTTGCTTATTTCTTCTATATTCAGATAGGTTCTGATTGTCTTAGTTTTGCTCTCATCATCACACTGCACAGATAATAGCATCCTGTTTAATTGCTAATTATTCTTTGCAATTCTGTTTAGACAGTTTAATTATTTTGTTCATTGATTTAATAACAACATTTGACTCCCTATATTTTCAAAGAACCTTAGAATTAATGACTAGCATGGGATATATAGTGGGAGTAATAAAATCATGATAAGTGGAGAAATCCAGACAGGAAAGTGACTTGATTCTGACAAATTAGGATTGGAGAGTTATTCTTTTCCAACTTTGTTTTTGGGCCATTAGACCAAATCCTATCTTCCTTATTTTGCTTAATGAGGATTCAAGATTACAATTTGCTTTAGTTAACAGTAGTCTAGAAGTTCCCTTCAAAAGACAAAGATGAGAATAACTTATTCATTTCATATATTAACAATAGATACAAATGAAAAAGGAGCAGATCCAAAATGTATTTTAGGCAAATAGGAGCCTTTTTTTCCCATGAGTCTGATTGAGTTGAGAATTAAACTCTTAATGTGATTTTGATCACTTTTTCTGGTGTTGTAAGTGCAATGCTTTTAGAAAAGTACAATTTGTATAGGATGTTTTGACCTATTTTTAAATTCTCACCTCCAAGGCTTTTAGTGAATGTATAATTACTTAATATTGAACATTTCTAGATTATTGTCACTAATGAGTAGACAGGCATAAAAGTAAATAAATTGTTCTCTCTGCTAATCATAGAGGAATTAGCTTGGTTCCAAAAGAGAAAATACAGTTAGAATTTCTTACAATATTTTTGGACAAAATATTTTCCAGAGAAAATCTTTCTTAAGAAAATCCCACTAAACCTCAAACCACAGCCTAATTTACTCTCATTTATGTATTTGTGATTTACCACATTGAGATCCACGTCAGACAACCACATTGCATTTTAAGCTGTCAAGTCACTTGAAAAACATATCATTGTAAGTATACACAGATTTTGTAAACTCTTCTGTACAATATGCAGAAGGATGTTCCTTCAATAGAACCTACAGTTCAGAAGAAGAGAAGTCTGCTAGATCAAGACTATTTTGTACTCCATGTTGCTTTTAATCAATTTAATATATTATCAGTCTGTGGCTATGAATGCCAGTTGTCAGCCCACAGGCTTCTAGACCCCAGATTCATCTTCCTCCAAGTAACCACAACAATGAATACAGCAAAGACATAGATACTCACAGCTTATAAAAACTTCCTCCTCTGGTGGTAGCATCACCCCCAGAAACAATTCCCACCCCTCTTTCCTGGTGAGCAGTTCAGCTCCATCTATAGCACCAAATACCAAATGAATTGTGTTCCCAGTTCTAACTGGATGTATGAAAACTCTTGCTATGGAGGGAATGAGAATAATAAACAATGTTTTCTCATTCTGGATCAGTTACTAGCTATATATACAAGGCAGATTTAACAACCCACTCAAGACGTAAACTATTAAAGAAACCTCCATGTGGCACACAGTTTTCTCAATTGCACACCATAGCAACCTAAAAATTTCCTCTTTTTTTTTCTTT
>VZRH01006293.1:220899-249439 GCA_013397555.1 Urocynchramus pylzowi
TTGTTTTGGTATGCTTAGGTATTGCCAGGCATCTGCTGCTGAATTTTCATCTGCTAAAAAAATCTTATGCATTTCTCAGAATTATATGAATTTTGGTGACAAATGTAAAGAGAGAAAAAAATTGAATGAATTGCAGCTTCTGATAACTTTCATAGTTTTCCAAGTTACAGAGATGAATTCATGAGATCTAAGGGGAAAATTCTAAACTCATAAAGCTGGATGCTTTTGTTTTGATATTTTACAGGATGTGTTCTGCAATGGATCAGAAACCTGGTTTTGTTTGCCTGTTCTGTAGATTTTTTTGTTTGCTATAAAATCCCAGATTTAGGAAGGAATTAATGGAATCATGGTTACATGCTATCTTTTCCTGAATTTATAGAAAGTGAGGAAAACTTGTGTTGCTTGATCCAGGAAGTTGTTTCCCACCTAGGCACAATTTGCTTCCTTTCATGGTACTATCAGGTGTGCTGACTTCCTTGCTGGTCCCAGCTCCACCTTGAACATCCTTGTGGAGTCCAGACTTTTGATGTATGGCAGTGAGACACGTCATCAGTTGTGCAACACGAGTAAAACATAGGAACTCACTATTGCAAACTTCGGAAAGAGGTGGTAATTGTGCTTTTTGTTCAATGTTTCTTTCCATTCTAATTGCCCTTCTACCTACCAAAGAAGAACATCTGGCAACCCTGCCTAAAGAATAAAAAAAATGTTTAGATACCGAGTTTTGCTCTTTGCCTCTAAAAGGAAAGGGGACTATAAAATCCATTTTCTATTGGTCTTAGACTCTCTTGAGGATTGATTTGAGATCTTTAAGACTCAGATTTTAAATAAGTGTTTACCAGGATTATAGGTAGTCCAGGATGTGGATGGGAACAAAGACTTTGCAGATGATGGGAATATGAGTAAAATCTGCTGGGGCAAATGACGTTTCCTCTTGTTAAGTATAAGTACCACTCCAAGGCTCCCACAAGTGTCAACATATATAGAAAAAGGAACATAAGTGCATTTTTAAGGACACAAGAAGTCTGACATTTTAGGGATTTACAGTTATGTTTCATTCACATAGGAGGTTTTGTTCTGTTGGAGCCAGAAGCCTTGTGCTGGAGTCACTCTGCAGCTGACAAATTCTCTCTTTCTGACCAAACCTAAGATAATAAAAAGGCAGATCATTTTTGTGAGATGAGGGTTTAGCACTAGCAGCAGGCAGAGACCAGATGCAGGTGCTCCAACTTCTGTGATCATTTGGGGAATATTACTGTGCTACACCTAAGATTAATGCTGCTTCATTCTGCAAGGTGACAGCATTAGCAAATTACTGACACAAAAGCACACTTGCATGACAAAACCTGCTGGAATGGTGCATTCTGCACAAATCTCACAGGCAGAACCAGGATGTGAGGCACAATAAAATGCTTCATGGCACATTTGTAGGTGGTCTGGTGTAACAATTATGTTTAAGTGACCCAGTGCTCCCTGAGTTCTAATTTTTTGATTGTTACTTTGCTCATGCTCATTTTTTTTTGTCAATACAGTTGCGTGCATTCAGATAATAGAGTCAGCCTTCACAGTCTATTTTGCAAGAGGTTCAAGATTCCAAACTCACCTTCTGAAGTGAGGGTTGTCTGTACCCTTACTATGAGGATGAACAGCATGTGGCATAAGCACACTAAATGTAGAGAAAAATTATTATGCTTATTAACATACTTTCTGGATTATTCTTCAGAGAGCTGAAATTACCTGCTCTTCTGTCATACCACTCCTTGAAAAAACCCACAACAGCTACTAGGTTATATTATTAAAATTTTTAACTAATTATATATTTGTAGTTTTTTCCATCATATAACTCATTTGATGCCAATACTTTAGTAAGGAAAAATCTCTGCCATTATATCAAGCTTAATTATATCCCTTCTACAGGGATGAAAGCAAAAAGGACTGTAGTAATGAAATAATAAAAATCCCACATATCATCCTTCTTTGAAAAAGGAAGTAGTACTACTACATAGTTTAAGAAGCATCTCTCCTTACTTAGGAGAGATTTGCAGAGATTTAACAGCAGTGGGGAAATGAGGATGAAGTTAAGACTGTGAGTACTACAGAAATTTTTCAAAAGTCTATCAATTGTTGCTTAAAGCTAGGGAGAAAGCATGCACAATTGAGTTGAGGGGGAAAAATGTTCCCCAGGATTTGTAACTTGAAAATTTGTCATACAGTATTGATTAGTTCCAAAGAAATGCCTAGAATGTGACCTTATTTTGCTCTTTAGTCACTGAATTTGAAAAATGACTTTTTTTCAAATCTACCTCACAATTTTTTGAGTTTAACAAAATCTAACAAGGAAAAGTTCTTGATTTTTTTTAGATCTCAAAAATGAATAATATTTTCCAGATCCCAGATGCCTGGTATCTCCATTAAGTATATCAATGTATTAATAAGATACAGTAACACAGAACCTTCCCCAAAATGTGTGACAGTTACTCATCACCTGAGAACTGCCTGAAGACATGTTCTACCACAAGAATATAAGCCACTTTTTACAGCTTCAGCTTTTTAGTACGAATTCAAAATTAATTAGGCCAATCCTTCAGTATACAATCTGCCTCTAAATTAACCTGAATGCAATGTTAACTTTTTCCATTCTAGGACAAAGCATCTTGAAATAATTGAATTATTATCTATAAATTTTCAGTATTTAAATGTGTTCTATATTTGTACAAGGTTTTGTATAGTGAGTTGTTTCTCCATTCATAGGGCTCCTTTTTTCTATCCAAAGCCAAATATAAAATGTACCACTTTGTTATTTGATATAAGAGTACTTCATAAATTATGCTATTAGAATGTCTTTAAAAGTAATGAACTGGACCTTGTCTTGTCAGCAGTTAATTACAACATTTACTTCATATTTCAAATGTGTCTGTTCTCTGAGTATAGTACTGTGATATTTTTTACCCTAGCTGACTTTGCCCCAAACAGAAATTAAAAGAAGGAACCACATACATTTCAATGGTACTGTGTGCTCAGCTTAATGAATAATATGAAATTTTCAATACTATCCTACACAGAAATAGTTTGAAACCCAGCAGGAATATATTCTTGGCACACGGTTTACTATTGTCTTTTTATCATTTTGGAGATGCTTGATTCTGTAAGAGTCTAGTATTATGCACCAATCAACAAAGTCTAGATATCTGCCAAGGCAACTCCCTCATGGAAATGGTTTACCAAAGACCACTGTAATTTCTTAGAAAAGTAGAGGATTAGAGAATAAGAACAAGCTGCAAAGAGAGTTCAAAGAATTAACCATTATATGCAAATTCAGACATTCACTGTAAATGAAAATCTATCAAGCATTGTGCATACAGTAAATAATTTCATACTAGCCCAGGAGACTTGGTGAGACTGTCCTGGTGTTTTAACAGCTTCTTTCTTCTCTCTTAACATGTTCTATAACATTAGGGAATCTGTTTGTGTGTTGCATTTCAGTACAGAGTAAAAAGTTGTTTTCATTTTCTAAAATCAGGAGCATTGCTTTTATGGACTTCTGCTAAGTCATCCATTTATAGATTGATGCTTTCATTCAGCTTCATGAAGTTTTTGAGAATCATGATGTGTTTGACCCAAAACAAAACAAAGCCATTAGCCACTGATATAAGCTATGGAACTAAAACATGACTGTGGGTGCTTTTATGACCATTTTGTTCTATCTTGCTCTGTGCTCCAGAACTGCTGTCACAAATTCAGCCTCTTTGTTGTCACTAAGCAATTCCATTTCATTCTCTATAGCAGCCTTAGACTGATCACATCATTGTAATCTCTGGCTGCTTTCCAGTAGTGACTAAAACAAAATGACCCATGTCTGTGGTGTGTTGTTTCCTTTCCTATTGTTTGGAGGGGGAAGGGGTGGGTGGAAAGTAAGTTTTTGATTTCTATTTGCGTATAAAAATCATATTAATTGCATATTATAAGACATACTGTGTATTTACTGCTTTTAGGATGCCTGACTGAAGCTGTAAAACTTTTTTGACCTTGGCATTTGCAATTTACTCTATTGCTTTTCCAAGGGAAAAAAGTCCTGCTTTGACACATTTTGAAATGACCTGCAATTTTTTCCTAGGTTTTGTTCTGTGCAATGGTGACAATCTCGCTCCATTAATTACTCAGAATGACTCTGCTCAAAAAAAGACTTCAAAAGATGTAATGGACAAAAAGGACAAAGCAGAAGGCTTTGCCCAGTTTTATAGTGGATGTAGAAAACTGCATCCCTACTCAAATTCGCTGTCAGCAGTTCTGAAATTACAGGCATATACTTTTTAAAGCACACTTATACATATTGTTGCTGATAATCTACTTGTTTCCCTGAGAATGGTGGTTTCACATAAACCTGGGGAGTTCTGCAATAATTTAGGCCAGTACAGAACACATTCAAAATGCAGCTTTTTTCTTGAAAGGATCTTAAAAGGGTTCACTTTTTCTTACAGTTCATTGGCTAAATAGAGAGAAAATTTGCCATGGGATGCTGGTGTCACAGCCTCGGATCATCCAGGAGAGAGTTTGTGAAATTTGTCAGGGGTTTTTGGTGAGATATAGAAAAAATGTTTGCTGTCTGCTTACAACATAGTAGTTGACAGAAATTCATATAAAATTGTGAAGATAGTTGAAGGTATATATATATAATCAATTATTCCTGGAAAAGCTAGATTATCATTCAAATGACAGTTCTGCCTCAACTCATTCTTGCCCCAAGCCACAGGGGAAGGATCTGCTGATCCTAAGCCTCTCTACTTCTGGGATGTGTTCTCTACTCCTGGGGGAGCTCTAGTAGGCTCAGGGCAGCTTGCACACTGTGAGACCAGAGCAGGAGTAAGGTGCCTGGGTTAAGTACAGAGGATCTGTACAGGCAAACCCTGGCAGCACTGACTGAAGAGGTGCACAAGGAGATTCTAAGATTCTGCTAATTTGGCCAAATCTGACATTTAAATGGGGAAGAGATGCTCTATCTCCAAAAGCAGTCTTCACTACTATGGCCAAAATGCTGTTCTAAAGTATAAATGGTCCAGAATGCATCAAATACCTGAGAATTTGATTTGGTAAAACTACCATCTACTCTCATTCTTTGAAGTGCTTGAACCTGTGCTGAAATTAAACACCCATCTCCCTATAAGAAAAAGTCTGAAGTATGGAGCAAGTATGGAAAATTTTAGCATGAAAAGTTGACCTAAGGCAAAGACATAAGCTACTGGGACCTGGGATTTCTTAGTGGAAGGTATTATGCAGCCTCAAACACAGGTTTCTTATACTATCCAGTGCCAGAGGAAGACACTTTCATTTACTTTCAGTAGCTTATTAATGATACAGGTTTTTTATTAGAATTTCCTGCTGAGGTAGCAGTACAGAAGGACAGTACTTTATGTAACACAACCTGTGTTACAACTGATAAATACAACTTTTAATCTAGTGTTGACAGTTTGATAGCAAAATTCCATAGTACTATTATCCTTGACAGGTGGCAACCAATGGGCAAAAATATAAGTTGCTTCACAAAGTTCCCCACTTAACCATTGTTTGTAGAAGTTTCTTTGACCTCAGTGCAGAAACATCAGTTAACTTAGCTTCTGGTAGGAAATGGAAATTGGAGCATCTTCCAGAATTTGCTAAGTTTGTAAAAAGGCTTTTATAAAGTGGGGGTTTATTCTGAAACTTTTGTTTAGTAGTAAGACTATTAAGCTTGCAGTTAGGTGTTTTGCAGTAGGAAAGGAATGACTGCTTGACAGGTTTAAAAAGTCACGCTTGACAGAATAGTTAAAGCTGTTTTATAGTCAGACTTAAATTTTCAGCTTTATTGGATGACAGACTGAAGAACAGAAAGACTATCAAAATAAACCTTTTTTAATATATACTTTTTTTTCACCTCCTATTTAATAATCCAAGGTTAAACATGTATTTTAATCACAAACCCTCTGAACTTTCCTGCTCGGTCAGGGAAACTAGAGCAAATTTAATGTTCTTTTCAATGTATTTGTCAGTCTACATACTGAAAGTGCATTACATAGCTGTGTGAGTAAAGGCAAAGCTTTTTCTTGATTATCTAGGGATATTGCCCTTGGACAAAAGCTTTTGAATGGGAATTTTAGACTTTGTAAAATAATCAGAGTTGTGAATTTCAGTAATATCTCAAAGCTTTCTCTCACATTTACATTTATTACACAATTTGGGGTCATTTTAAAATTATCTCAAATTCAATTTTTTTTTTATATTTCTACATATTTGGTACCATAATAAAGCACATTTTCACCCACTTTTGTCAACACATCTGATTCTTTATGAGTTCTTTTTTTTATCATATGTTAATGGAGAGAACAGTCTTGATCAGCTTGACAAACGGGTCATGTTGCACAAATTTCTTTCAAAAGGTAGCATTGTTGAGGATGAAGTTATAACATTAAACTCTGTTTACTGGCAATGACACGATATTCCTCAGGAAATTTTCATTCTTTAAAGCCTTTGCATCTCATCTCAATCAATAAATATGGCACTTTCCTTGAATTGCAGCTGAGGGATTCAAAAGAAGTGGCTTTTTTCAGTATATTTTAGTACCTTTCATATTGATATTGATATTAATTTTAGTATGATTATTATAACTATATCTCAAATCTATTTTTTTGTTTACCCTTCAGTACCAATCACTAATTCACACTGAGGGGAAAAAATTGCTATGAGATTATATTTAGAAAAATAAATCTTCATCTCCACTTTTTCTCAGCTATATGAGGATGTTTTTGTCAGTGATAATATTTCTGCCTTAGTGTTTATTCCTATATATTGATTACAATGCACCATTTACATATTCAGGACTATTGATTGTACATAAAAAGGTCATTCATTTGATGCTAAAATTCTCCTTAAAATGAAGAGAGAAAAGAGGTTATTTTTTGAACTTGTAAAACAGTTTTAAAAATGCAGTCTTTCACATCCATCTCTCATGTTGCTCCTAAGGTTTGTTATAAAAACCTCTGAGACTTAATTTTTTTTTCTCCTTTAATTTTCCCAGTCACTTGACAGTAGGGGAGAAATATTCCCCTTTGCAACTCCCATTATTCTTCATTTATGCTGCAACTAGAGCCCTACTCCAGAAAATAGCTGAACACATCTATTTTCCTATTGGGCTCAAAATATTTTCACATCCTCTCTTAAATGTAGGTCAAATTTTGTATACATTTATATACTGAAATATATATAACCCTTAGAATACATTGTATTGCAAAATCATATGACTGTTTGATACACTGAAATAATTAGAACAAAACCTCTACATGAGGAATAACTTGGTCTACATAGAAAAAAAGAAATTAAAACAGTGTTAGGGATTTATTTCAATGGTCTATGTACAGTGCCTGAAATCCCAGAAGATTCCACTGAGTTCACTATACTTTCAGAATAAACCAATTCCAGACATAATTATGGACGGAGTCCATAAGTCTTCCCTTCAGCTGGATTTATAATTAGCTTGTTAGTCCTCCTACAGCCTAAGAGAAATGACCTTTTTAGAGTCAAGATATTCTTTCTCATGATAACATCAGAGTTATGAGAGTAAAAAATGACATTAATTTGTTTATTGGAGTTGCAGTCAATTACAGCTTTGCCTCCTAATATCATAAGATTATTTTTTAAAGTCAAATTATTAAAGAGTTAGAGACTATTTTTGTGAGAATATTATCACCCATGAGAGAAAGTGTAGTGAATATCACATCTGCTATCCCAGGCAGATATTCATCCTGCTATGTGTTTTTTGTGACTGTGCAAATGCTTCACCTAAAGATCAAAAGGAACTGTATCACTGGAGAAAAAAGGATTAGCTGCATCAGAAAAACAATACTAATTTGTCAGAGATTTTGCAGACATTAAATGTCTTAAGGAACTTTTTGGCAACTTTCTCCAGCATCTTTGCCAATGGTAAGTGGTGATAGAAATGGAGATCAAAACCATAAATGAGGACCTGGCCTACCTTGAACTCCATTATAAAAAACTATTGTGTTATAAAAAAATTTTCTCTTCAGAGGCTCAGATAAGCAAGGTAGTCAGGATTTCAACAAACCTCAGCTTGGCCTGTTGCCTAATGCTTTTAAATGGCAAAATCTAGGCATAAGCCAAAACATCCCACTGAATAAGAGTCAGAACAATGACATTCTCCATTTTTTTCTTTTTTTTTGAAGCACACTGATCTTTTTTTCTTCCCTGTGTAATATTTTTGTTTCTGAAATTGCAGACAAAAGCAAGAGCAACATCTAGGAGGATGAGGTGATATAGGATGCAATTTTCTATGTACTTAGAGAATTAGTTCTTGAGCTTTTCTCAAAGGTCTTATATATTATATAAGGTCAATACATCTGAAATTCTGTCTATTTTTACTTTCTTTTTTTTGGTAAACTTAAGTGGTCAAACCCTGTTCAATAGAATTAGATTTTATAAATCCTCCTATCAAGTTGTATCCAAAATACAGAAAAGAAAGGTACAATTACTATACATTTGTAAGAAAAAAAACCCAAAACAAGTCAAAAGGCATGCAGAACATTGCTTAACATAATGGCAAAGTATTCAATAAAAATTCTTTGTATTGGTGCAAAGTAAAGTATTTCTTTTAGCTTCATAAGAGTGGCTGGATGTTGAACAACACTTTTGTCAAGAAATGAAATGTTTTTCCAGTGGCTGCACAAACAGAATAAACCAGAAAAAGAACATTATTTTATATAAGTGATCAATCTCTTCATGGTCCTTGAGGCTCATTTCATAACAGATTTCTGCAAGGCTACACCACTGAGTCTGTGATGCATGTAATAGAATTGGAGGGCTCCAATACAATTCCAGACTGGGAGGATCCCTGTTTATCTCCAAGCTCACATTTCTAACATGAGGTCTAGATTTAATGGCTTTGGTAACTTTCAAAAGACCAATAAGCTGACCTCTGAAAATAGGTTTTACCTGTAGCTCTATCTGGTAGCTATTATAGGTGGTATTTTACTTAGAAAACTGAGGGAAATGACACAGCTCTGTTACATATATAGCTTCTTCACATATAAGCAGATTTGACTATTCCTGATGCAATATTTTCTCACTTCAAGTGCAGGAAAGTTTATGCTCTAAACTCTAAAAGGAAACACACAAAGAATTGCATTCAGCTGCCTTGAGCTGTAATAAAGAAGGTCTTTTTGGATACCTCAGTGGAAGCTAAGCAGTGCTCTGCAGCTCCACAAATCAATGTAGGAAGACATAAAAGGTTTTTTTAAGCAGAGAGTTCAGCTCCACTCCACTGCTCCTTCTTACCCTTTGCCATACAGACACCTTCAGTATTCACAGAAATTTCATAGTACATGTAGATGCCCATAATCATAAAAGACGAAACCCTCTATAAAGGGAAACCTTATTTTCATCTAGCTGCTGACCAATATACTGAGAGAAATTAATACTTCCTGGAAATTAGTAATGCTTCCCTTTGTTCTGAAATCAGCTTTTTTTAACCTTAACCTTGGAGTGTTAGTATTGCAAATATTCAAACAGTTGAATGGTGCAACCTATATAATTATGTGAGAAATAAAGGAGACTCTTGTTCTGACCTGCCTGCATTCACAGCACACTTTAAGTTTGTGGAAAAGAAATCGCATGGACAGATTCTTGGTGAAGAACAGACAGAAATATTTATCAACTACCAATAGCAAGAACATCAACTTGTATTGCTAATAGAATATGTACTCCTTCATCTGCAATTTTCACCATTGAAAATTCTTACCAGTTGACTGATTTAGAAAAGTTGCAAAACATTAGTATTAATAAAAACAATCAAAAATAATTTCACAATTACAAATATCCACTTTTATACTAGGTATTTTTAATTTAATTTAAAAATGTAATTTTTCTATACCTGCTTGAAAATAAATTTGAGTTTACAGAACAAATTACAGAATTTTACAATTTTACAATTTGTTTTGCAATTTGATTTTACAATTTGCTTCATATTCTCTCACCCTTTTTGATCCTGGAAAGCAAGTGAGGAAAAGGAGTGTAATGAAAATAGATTGAAAATCTTAGGGGATTCAATTTCAGATCTGTATCCAAAGCCAATATTTTTCCTAGGGATCATTTGAGAAAAGTCTATTTGAAATGTAAAACTACACATGAACCTTGGACATTTACACCAGTTAATTTATTCACCTGCACTTCTAAGACAAGTGGTACAAATGGAATTTACTCTTATCAACACACTGTAATTAATGGCAGAGCTCAACATTTTGCTCCAAATATTGCCAGGCAATGTAGTCCATATAGGAGGACAGAGCAGGATAAAAGCTCACTTAATTTGCTGATAATTGTTCAACAGCATGTGTGACACATGTGAGGGAAAATTCCAGAGCAAAGAAGTAAGGCAGAGCTGGTGTCAAAGACTGATGATAGATAAAGAATCTTATCTTGCATGCATATTTTTTGTTTCATTGCTGGGGGATATTATGTACAAAATTGAGCAGAGAAATCACAACTATATATCTATATTTTAAGATAAATGCTCAAAAGACAAAAATTTATGGATTTAAAAACTTTGACTGGGCTCCCTAGCACAATCTGTGCAAGGACTTTCTCCAAAACCAGAAGAGGAGCAACTTGTAGGACAAACTTTCACTGTCAGGAGCCTAATTTATAACTCTTTAAAGGATGATTAATCCTGATAATCCAATTTAACAATTGTAAAAATGTTCATCTTAGAAGACCCTGAACTTGCTGTTCTTCTGCAGTAAAATACTAAAATACCCCATAGAAAGATAATGAAAATAGAATAGAATAGAATAGAATAGAATAGAATAGAATAGAATAGAATAGAATAGAATAGAATAGAATAGAATAGAATTTTTTGGATGGAAGTGACATACTATAAGGAACATACTAGTCCTGCTGCCTGACCAGTTTAGGGCTGACCAAAAGTTAAAGCATAATATTAAAGGCATTGTCCAAATGTCTTGACACTGACAGGCTTGGAGCATCAGCTTCTTCTCTAGGAAGCCTATTCCAATGGTTAGCCACCCTCTTGGGAAAGAAATGCTCCCTTAATGTCCAAATCTAACCCTCCCCTGGCACCACTTTGAACCACTATTGCTCTGGAATACTCTTGCACCTACTTCAGTGAAAGGTACCTGCTGGCATCTGTCATCTTAAGGCACTCTGTGACTAAGGACAACTTCATAATAAATAGGAGCAATTTTACGTGCAGAGGTTAAGATTCATCTCACTTATCTTTGGCTGACTAATCAAACTTAGTCAAGTTTCTAGACAAAGCTAGCTGTTTAGGCTCCTTTGTCAGGATTAAGGAGTGACTGCCACCTCCAGTGGATGAATCATCCCACCTACCCAGATGAATACCTCAGCTGGGATTAGGTGATGAGGATATCAAGGTGATTAGCTTCTCTTTAGACAACTCACTGTCAGACAGCTTCAGCTGGTCACTCCTACTCAAAGTAAAGCCAGGCTTTCATACCTTTAGACTGCAATAGAAGATCAGATTACATGGATTTTAGGCAACAAATACACATTTGGGAAAGCCCAAACACAGGTGTTACAAGGAAACAGGAGATTTCCCTCTTTGTCACCTGTTTGATGTCCCTGTGCCACAAGTGATCAGACTCTGTCTGGGGATCCCACTGTCAATATTGTGGCCAGCTCCCCTGACCCTGCTGCCACATTCTCATCCTTCCAGAATGATCAGAAACCTCCAACAGGGAAAACTTATTTCAGGAGCAGCTTTTTCAGACTCTGAACAAAAGATAGTTGCTAAATGTTACAGTATCAGCCACCAAATGATCAATGGAGCTTCCTCAGTACTCCACTTTGCTTCCTCACCAATTTCTTTATCTATGTGCCTTGCCTTACTTTCCAGGCTTCTAATGCCTTATTGTGTTGTTTAAACACAATCCAAACATATTAAATTATTAGACCTTGTCCTTGATAAAGTTTCATTTTATTGGTAGGAAATAGTTGCTTTCTCACATCATAATATAATTTGAATATAATTAATGCATAATATATAATATTAATATATTAATATAGTAATTTTATAACATATATTATTATATTAATATATAATAATGTTTTAGTATGGACTAAAACAGTATTTAGTACTCTTACACGTTGTACTGTTACATTAAACTATATGTCTTTCCTATTAAGTATCTGAATCTGCCCTGCAAATTCAGTCAAAAGGAAAAGATTTTTCCTTAAATCTGTACAGAACCTGGAATAAAGGGACATACTGAACCTGGTTACCTAACTATAGGCACACAAGGAAATCAACAGCAACACTGAAACTTTTTGAGACATTTTTTGAAGGCAGATCTTTTGATTCCTAGAATCTGAAGCTTCCTTCAGACATCTCCTTCCTTCCCACAGCTTTCAGGCGTGTCACTATGTGGAAGGGACTGCTGTACAGGTTATTCTCTGTGAAGATGGGATTTGTATGCCCTGGGTCATAGCTTCTGCAGTCAGCAGCTTTGCCCAGAAGCTTTTACTAAAAGAACAAAAGATAAAATGGAAAAGAAGGCCATATATCAAATGAAAAAGTTGTATTGACTTTTTTTCTTCTTTTTTACTTTTGCATTCTCTGGATATTTATTATCTTTCAGATTATAGGCTGTGTTGGTGAAGGATTGTGTACTCCTCCCCTATTTTATTGTATATAGCACTGTCTCCGAGCAAGACTATACTTATAAAATGCACAATGCTTTTGTGTTCAGTAAGACCTGAATAAACAACACTTGCTTTGTGGCCAGACAGGTATACAGACACCTGATGATGAAGAAATAAACCAGTTTTTTCCTGAAGCTGAGGGCTAGACAAGTCTTTATTTTCCTTTCTTTGGCAACAGCAGACTTTGATGACTAAATACATCACTCTATAATAACCAAGAGATGAACTGTGCTGCAGGTTCCTTCAAGGAGATGAGTCATCCCATCTTACATGAGGATCTGTCCTGGAGGCTGGCATGACCTCAGTTGAAGCTGAATTAATGGTACTGACCTTTCCTTCATTTTCTGGATACTACAGACATCAACACTAATTTTGATAAGGTTCAGTGAGAAGTGAGAGATTTACAGCCCAAAATGTCTGAATTAAAACCCAGGCAACACAGATTAGAAGCTGTCATAAGACATAGTTGTGCTCTGGATGAACAGTCTCAGACAAGGTTTAGGCTACAGTAAAATCTGAACAGGTAGCAGTTTCTATAATTTGCTCTGCCAAGTATCTAAAAGAAGGGAAGAAACAGGTTCCAACTCTAACCATGAAGCAGAGAAAAAAAAATCCAACCTGTTTTAAAGACTACCATCCTGAAATCCAAGGGGGAAAAAGTTATTATTTTGTTCTTTCTATTATTAATCTCTTTAAAAATAAAAAGGCAAAGAAAGCCAAATAGTGGATTTTTTCTCTCTTTTGTCTAAACTCTGTTTAGAAATGATATTTGGGCCTTTCTCTTGCACAAAAGCAAATATGAAGATGTAGATGTGCCTATCCCTACTGTTACATAACTGGAGTTGTATCACCAGTTAAATACCATATTTTCCATTGATATGAATTTAGAAAATTAATTTGTAACTTTCTCTGTGTTGGAGAGCTTTGGTTGGTGTTAGTCAGCATTACATGACAGAAAATCATAAGTTAAAATACAGGCTATGCTTGNCAAGTTGGAACAGGTTCAAAAGGTTCAAGTCCAAACAGGTTCCAAGTTAAAATACAGGCTATGCTTGATTAACAGCTATAATAATGACTCCACTTTTTTTTCCATATAAGAACTGTTCAATCACTGCTAGTGGTTGGATTTCTCCTGACTGCTAGAGGAATTAGACCAGATCCATCAGCAAAATAAAATTCTACAACAGGGAAGCCACAGCAATTAAAACCTCTTGGTTTGGCATCTTGAGAAGTAAGAATCTGTTAAAATATCAGAATATCTTTTAATAGTAGATTAGGCTTGTATTAACCTACTTAAGGATGACCATTTCTAAAAAAAAATCTGCTTATTCGTCTCTCCAACATGATGTCATTGGCGTTTTTTCCCTCTGTAAATTTCTGCATATAGAATGTGGATGGAACACCATAAACTAATCAATTCTTGTTCAGATGAGCTGAACTGCATGCAGAAATATAAGTGGGTCTGGGAGGAATAAAAGTACTACTACATGGTACTTTACAGCTGTCCAAACTGCTCTTCTGCTGTCTTGAAATGAGAAGCCTGGTGTGTCTCCTCGAGGGTCTGCAAGGAGTCAGTGGAAAACAAACAAAACCCCAACATGCCCTGCCTCCCAAACATGAAGCTCAAAAAACTCCAAAATATTTTGTGTATGTGTTTAACAGCTAAAATTCTTATTTTTAACTATTGTGGGGGCTCATTCCAGTGCCCTGTGCAGCTCTGTGGTGCTTGGATTCTGACAGCATGAGCATGGTGGTAGAGAGTCCCATTGCCCAGCACCAGAAAATCAGGCTCAAGAATTTAATTCAGAGGTCTGCTCTCCCCATGCTACTTCTGCAGTTATTCAAGTGTGGCTGAAACCTCTAAGTGGACACTCAGCGGAGGAGATTAACTTAAGTGGTACAACTACACTATGGAAAAGTTTATGCAGGTGTTTACAGGGCAGCCAAGCCAGATGTCTGAGCAGTTGAAATCATGGGCACTCATGAGACCAGAGAGTTTGCACCTACATTTTTGTGCAGGTAGCCTTGGAGAAGGCTGTGTTTCAGCCTTCAACAACAGAGGACAAGGTCTGGCACTTTTGGGCTGTTTGATGTCAGGTGCATAAAAGCCCTGTTAGAGCAGATGAGATGGAAGAGGTCTGGCGCTGACCCACACGGCAGGTAAATACAAACACAATCACAAGGTGTTTTGTAAGGCATCTAGCATTACCTCAATTTTCCCCAGGTGTGCCAAAGCATTTACAGGACTGCTTCTGCAGTTGCTGAATCTGGCCACAAACTACGGCTGTACAGCTGTTTCTGTGCAGCAGAGTATCTTCAGTCCTTCTCCATTTCTCAAGTCCATTGGATGTTTAAGAGAATTCTAACTGATTTATTTTGTCTAAAGATACATGAGGCATCTATGATGTGTTTGGTCTTTCATCAATAAATGGTTTTCATTTATTGGACTAACTTTATATCGCCTGATTGGTCATTTAAGTGAAATATCCATTCATACTCTCACACTGCTAACAGAAGCATTCATAATCAGCACCATGACTCGCTGTATTAGCACAATAAATCCAGTTCAGTGGGTCATTTCTGGATTTGAGAATCCAAGTCCGAGTTGATCTGCCTTGGTATTAGTCAGTCCAATGATTTATCTCTACTGAGATAAAAAGAACAGGCTAGTGCCTTTCAAACTGAGCATTTACATTCTGCTCCCAGTTAATTTTCTCTTTCTTCAAGAGTGAGTCATCACAGTGCATCTCTTTGGTGTGGTTTACCATGCTTTCTACTGATATTTGCCCTAAATGACAAAAACCCATGGTCAAGATTAAAAAAAAACCCATAAAAATGCTTCTTTATTTCTACTACATTTAGAAGTAATTAATCAGCTATGAATACCATTATACCAATATACTTGGCATTATTCATTTTGGCAGAGAAACCTGGGCTTACGGGATGTATCTGAATTTGAAACAAACAAACAAGCAAAATATACATATTGTTAAAAAACTTTGGAGCAGGCTTTGGGCATGTTAAAATGCATTAGGAGGGATTCCAGTGACAGGTGCACCAAAGCTAGTGAGAATTGCTAATTAGAACTTTTCAGGAGAGATAAAAGAATAGGCAAGAGATTACATGAAAATCATAAACCAAATGTAAATTTAGAAATAAAATATGTGGAAAAAAAAGACCAAAAGAGTCAAGCTTTTCTTTTGCTACATTATGTTAACTACCACTTGCAATTGTTATAAATGTCACTTGCAGGCTTCCAGCTGTTCTGGAATGGGTTTGTTTTTAAAGCACTGACTGAATAGAATAATTGTTTTGTAATGTTGAACTGTATGGTGTGTTGATTTTGCTTGTGCTTTTTAATGTATTTAACTGAATAAACAAATAATGTTCATGCCTCACATACCTGAAATGTGATAGGAAATACTCACTCTGAGTATCTAACTATTAATATTCACTTCAGTGATTTGTCTAAGCTGCATATGTCCATTGTGCAGCACATAACTCCTATGCCTCTGATCAAGTTAAAGTACTCATTATTCAAGACTTCTATAGGTTTTAGCTATTGTTCAGCAGCTAAATTGCTATTTAAAAAAGTCTTTATGTTTTTGTACAATGTTGTTATCTACATTACAGTCTCCAACTTTGGCAACGTGCTTTCTTAATTAGTATAGCACTTTCAAGCTGTAAGTTTGGTTTTATGACCTGCTTTGATGATGTCATCCATAAATTCCCCTTCTCCTTTTATTGTTGTATAAGCTGGGTGGCCTAAGGCCCTGATTCTCTTCTCATGTTGGTTTTATTCTGTGAAATAAATCTAATGTCTTCAGGGAAGTTACTTGTGATTTAAACCCACAGCGGAGGAAAGACGAAGCTTCAGGTTACAGTAGTACAATCAAACACAATTGAATTGCAGTGACTTAACAAGCTGCCTCCTGTCAGCTGAGCAGCTGCAAGGATCCAGGAGCATGTTTTTTGTCCAATTAATTATGAGAGAGTATAACTTAGCTTAAATGAATGAATGAGGGTGAAGACAACAGAAGACATTAGGACAAATAACTTTCTAGGCTATTTAGTGCTTGACCCTACAGAGTACCTTTGGTCTGTAACCAAAATCTGTGAACTGTACTCTGGGAGCCAGGCTTTTACAAGCCTGTTGCTCTCATCTTGACACCAGGCTCCTCCATCACAATGTTATAGGCCCGCATTTTACAGCCAGGGGAGGCAAGAATCCACTTTTAATGGTGATTTATATGACCTGTATTGTAAGATGATTCTTTTAGATGAGGTGAATTGCATCCTAGAGCATATTAACTCTGTTAAATATAATTCTAGTAACTGTCAAATGAGAGAAAGCTGACTGATTTAAACACAGAGTTATGCATTGTCACCTGTTGAATCCCACCTGAGTCTCATATAAGCAGGCTTTATTTACTCAATGTAGCAACTGAGACTGAAGTAAGGAGCAGGTTTTCTTTGAACTTTATTTTGGGCATTGAGGGAGGTATTTGTGGCACTTAGTTTTAAATATGTAAAATGTAATAACTAGCAAAGACAAGCTAAGCAAGGTGTGTGGAATCCCCTTAGAATCAAAGGGAAAAAATCTCTTGTAGAGCTAAAAAAAGTTGTTCCCTTATACACATGTATATAGGTCTCTTTCCTATATAATGTAGGGTATCATACTCTAGAGGTAACTTTTTTTTTTACATTGACTTAAAATGTCAATCTGAATAATAGGGTCAGATGGAGACGCTAAGAAAGAGGAATGTCCCAGCATGAGGTAACTGAGAAGCAGCACACTCCACTTCCACGTTATGTGTCCTTTTTCCTCTTCTCTCATGCAGATTTTTCTCTCTCCACAGGTTGGGTGGAGGACCATAACATTTTCTCATTCCATGTGAAAATGAGAAAGTACATACAGTTAGCAAAGTTTTTTTCAGGTCAGGATAATTGATCAGACATGGCACTGTGTTGGTGACCAAAGACAGTGGTATCTTTGTGCGCCTCTTCTCCCAACAACCTCTTTCCTTTTCCAGCTCCCTGATGGGTGATGTGGTTTGCCCTAATGCAAGAACACCAGGTGGGTATTTCAGGAGGAACTGTCTGGATGTTCACATAATCAATTCAGAAATCATTCCAATCATTCCAGAAATGGGGGAGCTGAGATGTTTGTGATTGACTTTGATGCACATCAACTTGCAAAAGGGTGTTGAATGCTGCTAGAGACTGGGTCATCTAGTCTAACAAGGTTTCAGGCAGCTTTCAGATAGATCCCCTTCCTATGTCCAGCTTGAAGATGGGAAACACTCACTTTTGGATGGGTCAGTCTAAAGCATTAAGGTCCAGTCAAATACAGACATAAAGTTGTGGCCACCCAGGAGCTTTGTTGCTTTGTAATTGTGGTTTCTGCAAAGCCAGAGGATGTAAACCTGTACATTTCTGGCTGAAATGTTTATATCATTACCCTTTAGACACAGCCTGTTGCCCAAATCTGAAACTCAGTGGACTGAGCCACACCTAGACTTCTCTGAGAAGTTTAGGGAGCATGTGGGTCTCACTAAAGCTCATGACTCAAGAGGAGGGACCACGACTGGATTATACTAAGATCCATTGTAAACAGCAGATAATGAGCTGTTTAGATACTGCTTTGGCAATATTTGGATGCTTTATTAGCAACAAAGCTAATCGTAATCATCCACATCATCACTGAAACCTTCTTCTTGTGCCTGGCCAGGAACGTTCTCTTGACTGCTCTGCTACAGGCACACAACATTCACCTGGCATGTCCTGTTAAATCTGGTGAGCTTCTTGCCCTGGTCAACAAATCTTTCTACTACATACAGATAGAAATTACAGGAAAAGTAACAGCAAACTGTTAACAGATAAAGTCAAATGAATAACTGACTGTGCAGAGGGAAAAAGACATTACAGGCAGCAAAAGTTCAACATCAGTAGAAAAAAATACTGTGCAAATCTGCATCCTTTACACTGGTAGTTTGCAAAGAATTACAAGACCAGGGCTTTTAAAATTAATAACAACTCTTCAAATTTAAGTTCTATAGACTCATTAAATCAGTAAACAAGAACCGCACAATGTGAAAAGGGAATTTGAATTTTAACTTCACTTTGTAGCTTAATCCATCACAAATAGTTTTAGACAGAGCAGTAAAATATCATAATCTCATCTTTTCCCCATCTTAGTTGTCTGCATTCAGTAATCCTGAATTACTTTTTAAGAAAATTACTTTTCTAGAGTATGTAGTATGGTGTAAAAACATGAATTTTGATTCCCCAGTTTGACTGTGTCCTCAGCTTCAAGAGGAAATAAAGACTAGAGAAAAAAGAAAAAAAACCTTAGCTAGAATATACTGTGCAGTTTTTTTTACCTACCAGAGCATAAGCATTATATTTTAGGATTTTGTTCTCTCTAATTTATTACTTGAAAATATTTGAATAGACTCTAAGGAAAAACATGGGAAGCTCACAGTGACAAAAGCTATAATTAAAAATAAAATATTTTTAAAGGTTTGCTTTATTTTAAGCAGTGAGATAAAGTCATGATATATTTGTGTGGATTTGCATTTTATGTGTGTTTGTAAAGCACATAGGAAAAATGCAGCCTTCATGTTGATAGAGATTGATAGGATATTACTACAACACTTGGGACATGAATAGTAGTAAAGGATTATCAGCAAACAACAGTCTAGCAAAAGTAGTCTTGAATAAAATGGCATGCAAATCTCTGAAGTAGACTATGAATATAGAAGGCAATCATTAAAGATGAGAAACTCTCTAATGGAGAGGCTCATAAGAGAAGTTTCTTCATATATCTTCTAACTTTCCGGTTTTAAATGTTCATCTGTGGTAAATAAAGCTTTCTTTCTCCTTCATAAAATTTCAGTATTGTATTGTTCTCTTATCAGTAACAGTTAAGTATAAAAACACAGTGAAAGAAACCATAAACACTTGTGAAGAAGTATGGTTCCCACAGCATACCTGTGTGTGCATGTTTCCTCTTAGAAACATCGTTCAGAGGTTTACGCTTCTTATGCCATTACAATTTCATTTGAATTTTATATTTTCAATGACTGTTACATTTCAGGATGCTTCTTTCAGATTACAGCCACTCTGTGCTTTGACTCAGGGACTTCACAGTTGCACATATCAACCTGTTGCACCTTCAGGTAGTTCAGCTTAGTGAGGCTTGAGTTGCACTTGCCTGGGGTTAGACTAAGTCTAGGAGGTTCTTTGTACTGCTATGATTGAACATTTCTTAAACAACTCCTTAGACATATGAGAATGTCTACTCCAGTAGATGTTATGGTGCTCTTCTTCTCCAGGAACATTCCATAGGAAAGATTATACTAATACTCTCATTTTTCTCTGTAGAAGCTAGCAACTTAGTACTGGCCTACATTTGCAGAAGTTTATTGTTCCCACTGTTCCTGTCATCAAGTTAACAGGTGTAGGCAAAACTCCCCAAAAAATCTATTCCCTTTTTCTTTTTACATAGTGGCTAGACAGAGAGAAAATTCTCTTTAGGGAAGATGTAATAAATTAATAACCTACATAAAATACCCTAATTGATAGAAAATCTACCTTTGCATCTTCTTTACTCGACTTACTTAAAAGTAGTAAAGGAGAATCTTGTGAGATTTGAATTACTACTATTTTTTGGGTTCATTTATTGCAGGTATAAGTCTTACAAGGATTTGTTGCAATGATCAATTTCCAGTTTTATTGGCAGAAGCCATCTTGCCCAAGAGGTATAATGTTTCAAAGTGTCCAATTGAATCTGGAAAAGTTATGGTGCATTTTTTGTGGTGCTGTGCTCCCTAACCTTTCTACTGAGTGGTGTGCAATTGTGATCTGCCAATTTATTATTTTCTGCTTTCTGCCTACTCACATAAATAATACATGTGAGGAGAGGAAGACGGCTCAACTCTCAAGAACTACAGAGAAGAAGGTGTGCCTGTCTCAAAAAGGGATTTGGTAGTGCAATATCTGAAAAGTGATTACAGACTCCTCAAAAGAAAAAAAAATAATAAAAAGCACCCTGATATTACTTTTGAAAAAGGGCTCTGAGACTTAGAAAAATACCTAAACTGATAAAGGTAGAGCAAAGAGAAGCCAACAGCTCTGATTATTTTTCTGCTTTAATCCTGACAGCATCTTTTCCATTTCCTCTAATAAAGACCTGGATTTTCTGCAAACTTCACTCTTCTACCTTCAGTAAAATTACAGAAGTAAAATATTTGAACACATTTCTCTTAGGTTAAGCTTTTCTCACAAAAAAGATATCATCATGTTAAATGGAAACAAATTTTCTCAAGAAACAATAAAATCTAAACTCCAATTTTAATTTTCACAAAAGGAAATATTAAAGACTTAAGTAGCTAGTAGCAGCATGAAACAGAGAAAAACATTACAGGTTGAGATACCTTACTGTAAGATGCACTACCTTCCTTGTAGGTTCTGGTTACTTATTTTAAACACACATACTCAACCACAGAGACTATGCTCATACATGAAACTACAGTAGACTGAGCCTAAAAACTTCAAGGAAAGTATAAGTCAGGCCCATGAATCCAATTAATATTTGGCAAATAGCTGAGAGTGTTTAGAACGGAAATCACAATTCAAAATCTCCCAGATGCCATGGAGGTTCAAGATTCACATTTTTTCCCTGGGTCATGTTTTGATATTCTTCTTGCCTTCGTTAATTGAATAAACAGAGAAGTCATCCTTGACATGTAAAACAATATTAAAAGGCTTAGAATTATAACAATTTTCTCTAGTCAGAGGTAAGCCAAAATATGTCCACCGCTGATGAAGTGTTTCATTTCTACCAGAATCTAAAGCAGAATTTCCTTAAAATTTCTCTTAGGGAGTGTAATTGAATTGTATAAGGCACTACTCAAAATGGTTTTCTGTCCCATCAAGACATTCAACTGACATGTTCCAGCAACTGCACACTAAATATGCTCAATTTTTTTCATGAGGTAAAGGTTTCAAAATCCTCCCCCTTTGCAGTTATATATTTTAGACTGTTTAAGTTGGATATTAAAGCCTAGGTTTGTTTCTGTGGGCATGTGCTGCATAAGTGGGTCAGTTGGAGTTTACCAATTTACTTAATTTGACCATGTACCCCCTGAGTTTTGGAGTACATCAATGGACTATTCTCACTTGTCTTTATTCAACTTAAGGAATGGCTGGAAAATCCCTCAGATCCCAGGATGTCAAACTGCCCACATGAAAATTTTGTTACACAAAACATAACCAGGTTTCAAAACCTAATAGGATGTTATTCCACAAATATCATTTAAGGAGGTAAATGAAAGCAGTAGACTGTGTTAAGACCACCATGAAGTAAAACTTTAGCCAACTACTATGAAGTGATAGGAATAGTGAAAACAATCAGTAATGTTGGCCCTCCCCCAAAGTTCACATCTGACCAACCAGCACCAGTTGCAAGTTAAACAACTGAACCTTCACCTTGAACTCTTTTCCTTTTCAAAAACAAGCTCCCATCTCAGAACAACCATGCTTGCACTCTGCAAAATCCCTTAATAGCAACAAGTTGTTAAGTGGAATTGGCCCTAAATTGTGATGCTTGAATGGCAAGACCAAGCTGGGAATGACACTATGGACATAAATTGACCATGACAGCTTGGCAGGTGAGAACCTGGAGTTCTGACCCCAGGTCACCTATGCAGTGTTAACACTGCTTCAGTAATCTTGAGCA
This sequence comes from Urocynchramus pylzowi, assembly GCA_013397555.1. Classification (NCBI taxonomy): domain Eukaryota; kingdom Metazoa; phylum Chordata; class Aves; order Passeriformes; family Fringillidae; genus Urocynchramus; species Urocynchramus pylzowi. The sequence goes on from VZRH01006293.1 coordinate 243,362, forward strand.
GAGAAAGTCAAGGTTTTTATATTTTGCAGTGAATGTTTATTATTAGATGTTTCAAATCTACATGTAAGACATAGCTGCTCATTGATTTCAGAATCATGGATTTTAGCTGACATAAGTCTAAACAGCAGCATGTCTGAATAGTCTGAAGAAGTCACCTAAATGTCCCTTGTGACATTTAATCTTGAAAAGACATTCTTCTCCCAGAGTTTTAGGTACTCCCACTTCAGCCTAAAATCCAGCAAAAGGAAATAAAGAAATTGCACTTCCTTCAAATCCCAATCTCTGTAATGCACTAAATTATTGCGAACAACCATTAAATTTTTTGTTTTATCTATGGTCTCATATGCAGTTCTTACAGACAGGCTCGAAAAGCAAAACAATACAGAAGAAGAAAAGAGAAATAACAAGGGTCACTATGTTAGCAGATGTATTTTAATACTATTCTATGTAGCTATTTATAAGATCATGCATTTCTTGTCAAAGTACAGGATTCACTTTTAGTGCACCAAGAAATAAATTCTTGTTTAAGGTGTGATAGTGCTGAATATCATTGCTGAAGAACCAAAATTTAATTTCAGTCCTAACTTTATATAACTTTTATTGACATTGGTTTCCTCTATTGCTTTGGCAGTATCCCTTCATACACTGTTGTCATTTTGCTCTTCTCCCATAAGCAGCAGCATTACTGTCATCCAGCTGAATTCTTTAGCAGGTGTGCAAGTGCATGAGCAAACCCGAAACATGCCTCAGATGGAGATGGCCTGTTGTGATGACCATGCAGTTATGTTTTGATCAAATTAATCAAAAGAGAGAATTTATTTTTCATTTAAATACTTAAGACAGTGGGAAAACTATTAAGACTTTTGAATCTCAGATAAATTCCATGTTAAGGTGGAAATGCATCAAAATGCATCAAAATCAAAATCAAAATGTTTTGACACAAGGTCTTATAGGCAGCCCTGGGCTCACCCTCAGCCCAGGTGTGGTACAAGCCAGGTGCTGATGAAGCACAACATAAACATGCACCTTGGTTTATGAGGGGTTTATAAGCCATGTCCCCAGGTCCAATTCTGGAGAGGGCCTGGCCCATGGGGCACCTTGCTTTCCAATGACTGGCAGGAGGTGTCCTTGTTCAAGGGGACACATCCAATCAAGGGAGCTCTGGACGTCAGCTGCTGCAAAGGGAGACAGCAGGGAAGCTGAAATAGCATGATCCACTTTCACTGAAGTGGACACACTCTGTCACCTTTCTTCCTTTCAAATTTGAGTGTTTTCTGGATAAAAGATTTCAATTTTCTAAAAGCTAGAACAGATTTTGCTCCACTTCTCTTCTTGTGTGACTCCTAGAGACATTTTTTTTATGTTTTTTGTCTTAATTGGAAGGCAACCTTTTTTTTCAAACTTATAAATCTTTTGTGAAATAAAATCACTAAATTTTGCTCCTAAATATTTTACCTCAGCTGTAGTGCTGTAGTGGCTTATTTTATTCTAATGCATGACTAAATACTCTCCTTGAATATTTACATGAGAGGATAGTTTATAGATATCTATGAAGCTGTTATTTTCTAGGCAATTGTATGGTTGGGGTTTGGGTTTTTTGGTTTTTTTTCTATTCTTTTAGGACCTGTAATACCATTGGACAGTGTGGGATTTTCCATCTCTACCACCTTTGCAACCCATTTGATTACCCTCAGCTTTAAGTAGACAGAGAGGAAGAAAAAAATAAAATCTTAATTTTACTCTGCTGGGAGGCCATGGAGGTGATTTTTCCCTGGGTGCAAGAAGGGCACCTGTCACACTCTATCTCTGAAAGCTGGTGTTTTGCTGAGCTGTTGCAAAGATGCAGATTGGCTCCTACCAAAATGTCTTGTTAGCATCCACTTTTGGAGAGGACAGAGAAATTTTTAACTTCAACTTTTATTTTTATTTTCTAATATAAAATACAGACATCTTCAGAAAGTATTATGCACTTTATAAATATTTCAGAAGTTAAATATGTGGAGGTTGTGATAAATATGCAGAGATTTTAATGCTTTTTTAATGTAGATGTTGGCTTGCTCATTGGCATAGTGTTGGAGTTTAAGTATTTCTCTGTAGGGATCTTTCAAAACAGGAGGATGGGGAATGTTCAATAGAGTCACCTGACAGTGAACATTTGCAATTCCTTTGTGCACGGGACAGCACATAACTAGTAACTCTGGGTCTTTGGTCTGATCCCTGTTGAGACCAGAAATGTACTTTGAAGAGAAAGACTAAAGGTCTCTAGAGCTGTTAAGAAACAGCTCTGACAGATTTTCATGAACATTTTCAGGTGGAGAAGGTAGAAATCAGACTCAATTGTGTTTAGGAAATAGAATTCCTTTGGACCTCTGGAGGCACCTGTCCTCAGGTGGCAGGACTGCCAAGTAATGCATCTGTGTCTTTCTAAAATAATTAAATATATATTTTATATGTATAAATTTTGCTGCACTGGCTGATTCATGTGGCTGTGATAACTGTTTCCCTGGCTCTTTGCACCAGAATGGGAGAAACTCAGGTAGCTGGTAAGACCAAACCAGTTACTACAGCATGTTGTCCAGGTTATACATCCAAACTGTGGGACAAGAGGCTGTAGAGAGGCCTTGCAGAAAGAGATCTGGGAGCTTGGGCAGATGGCAGGTTGAACAGTGTGCCCTGTAGCGTGCCCAGTGTGTCTTCCAGGGCAGCAGCCAGGGGCCAAGCGTGTCCTGGGGGGCATCAGGCACAGCATGGCCAGCCAGGCAAGGGAGGGGATTGTCCCACTCTGCTCTGAGCTGGGGCAGCCTCACCTCAAGTGCTGGGGGCAGTTTTGGGTGCCCCAATATAAGGAGGCTTCAAAGTTATTAGAGTGTATGCAGGGGAGATAAGAAGATGGTTGAAGGACTCAAGGACAAGATTTATGAGGAAAGGCTGAGGTCATTTGGTTTGCTGAGCTTGGAGAAGGCAGAGGGTTTGCCCTCCTTGCATACTCAAGGGAGACAGAGGAAAGGGAGGTGCTAACTCTGTCTCTGGTGACCAGTGATAGGACATGAGGAAATGCATGGAAATGCATTGTGTTCAGGTAAGTTCTGATGGACATCAGGAAAAACATTATTCACTGAGAGGGTAACTGGTCACTGGAACAGGCTTTGTAAGGAATTGGTCGTGGGACCAAATCTGACAGAGTTCAAGAAATGTCTGGACAATATTTGCAGTCATATGTTTTCATTTTAGGTAGTCCGTGGGAAGAAGGGAATTGAACTCAGACATTCTTATGGGTTCCCTAGAATTTAAGATATCCTATTGTTGCAGTGTGTGGGAGGAGAAGAGATGACACACATTGAGGTTTTCATGCAGCAGAGAGACTGTTTGGGTACCCAGCTCTTTTTATTCAAGAGACTCCACATTCAAGTCTGATTTGTCACAACCCAGCCCACGGACCAATAGCCACCTGCTTGCACTCATATCAGGGACTGGCTCTCTGTAACCAAACCCCTCCTCCTCCTCAGAGGCACACAGTCCATCCCATGCCATGATATTCTATAATTCTGTGATTCAGATGAGTGTCAGCAGGCTGCAGCCAGGGAAGAAAGAGATGAAGAAAGAGAGAAAGGGAGGTACACTGGTGCACTCCCCTGTGAAAGTGCAACAAGGGTGAAAAAGACAAATTTCAATCTGGGCACATGGATCTTGCTAAAAGTATGTCAACCCTGAACTGCTAAGTACTTTAAGCTCCTATGCAGTATTAGCTTACTTTGCTGAGAAAATAAAGTCAGAATATTTCACTGAGATAAAGCTAGGGACTTCATCTTGAACTTTTTAAGCCCCAGGTTTTAAACGAAATACCTACATTTCCTTTAACTTAGCTATACCTGAACTGACTGAAAACCAAATGTGTCCCCTGCAAAAACAGCAACATAATTCCTTTGTGTGATAATGTGTACAGAAACTGATTTGCCTTAAGAGTGCACATCAATCAGACATCTAATCTCAGGACAGATCTTTGAGTTTTTTTATTGTTATTTAACATTTATCTAAACTTTGGATTTAAAAGAATACTTTAAAAGATACAGCATTTTGGAGGAAAATTTCTAATAATGTTTTAAATGGCCATACTTATTCAGATCATCAATACAACTTCCCCTTTTAGAGTGGCTGGTAGTATAATGTTTATAATTCCTCCAAGAATACCACATGAAGTTATTTCAAATAAAAATAAAGCATAGTTTAAAAAGTAATTTAAATTATTTATCAATATAATTAAGCTGTATTAATGCCCTTTATTATCCATATTAAAAATTCACAAGGATTTTCATCCCTTTCATCTTTATTAGATGTGTCATAACTTGTTACGTATTTTCATGAACTATTGATGAATGTGAAATGCTCAAAAGCAATTTTTCCCTTTTAGTTATAATGACTATATGGGGAGTATATTAATATTTGAAGAAGTAGTTATATTTCTAGTTAGTATAATTTCTAGTACTTTTCCTTAGCATGCAGTACAAAGGCAACATGCACAATGCACAAAGCCTGCAACTACTTGCAGCTGAAAAAAAAGATTATGTAGGATATAGCATAATTACCTATCCCTCCTTATCTCGTAAAATTAATAGTATTATGACAACATAAATTCATAAATTGAACAGGGGACATTGAAAAATTATGATGAAATAGGCATCACTTTCAGTGTTAGAGGCAACTTCATGGGGAAGTTGATTTTTTGTATGAAAAACTTAGAGGTCTTCTCCCCTAAATGAAAGTATTTTCTCTTTTAAGTTAAACTCATCTTTTGGAGAGTTCATTACTTACCTGCAATAGAAGGATGACAGCATAATAATGAAGTAGACAATTAAGAAAAACATGAAGTAGGAATTTGAAATATAGGCCAACCTGGATAAGGTTTTTAATGTTAATTTTATTTTATGGTTTCTTTGGTGTGGTTTTTTTTTGGTTTGTTTGGGTTTTTTTGTTTTTTTTTGTTTTTTTTTTTTTTACTTTCAGTTCTTTATCTCTTCTTATTTTAGAACCTGGATATTGAGAAAGTGTTTCTAGCCCATAGACAAATTCTGATACATTTGGCAGCTAGTTTATCAAGAACTCTAAATCATTTATGCTATCTTATGCTGACCAGTGCATAAAACTAGTAGCACATACCTTCCTAAATTGCTTAACTGCTTTGAGAAAACCCATCCTTTAACAGACAAATGAGAAGTATGAATGTAGTCTATTCCTAGTGTTAGTGTTTTGACCTAAAAATTAAAAAAAAAAAAAAGAAAATACTTAGTGTTTACAAAGTGGAAGTAATTACGCCTCATTAACTGCAAGGCAATTTGGGTTTTCAGCTGCAAGGACATTAGACAACTTAGAGAAAAAAATACCACAAAATTGGAATTGGAGCCCTTAGACAACAACATTCTTCACTTCCTAACTCAAATTTATTTGCAGATCAGTTGCCTGGTGTAGGGTCAGATTCTGAATTGTGTTATACGTTTGCACAAATGAAACATCCCACTAGTCACTGCTCATGTCCAGAGGAACTAAGGAGCTGCCAACTACTTGCAGTAAAACACTTTGCTTTTAAAGGGCCATTTTATGTCTTTGCCTCTAGATGTGCTGCAAAATTCAAAAGCGATATCCTCACACTGATGACATTAAAATCTGCATTCGTAATTTCTTCATTAAACACAGCAATGAAAAGCAGGAATGCACAAGGTTTTGAAGTAGTTTTTTATAAGAGCTCATGCTGATTGGAATTTAAATAAATAATTTTAACAATTAATTAAGTCTCTTTGACCTGAAATGTTCTGTATTGGTGTAGGGAAAGCCAGGCAAAAATAAGACATGAAGGAACTGGAAAATTTTATCAGTGAGAAGTTGGGAGTAAAGCAGTAAGGACTAGCTTCTGGATTTAATAATAGAATTACCTAAATAATAAAAAGATAGATTTTATCTCCCATCTTCTAAATTTTTAAAATAGTATTCAATTTATTGTTTTCTTAGAAAGATAGATCTATAGTTTTCTTAGAAAAATATCTCAGTGCAAACTTAATGCAAAAAAAAAAAAAAAGAAAAAAAGAA